>SJYF01000688.1:531547-556695 GCA_006410515.1 Procapra przewalskii
TGCCAAGCATCCTGATCACAGGGGGCACCCACTTCTGCCAACCACCCCGATCACAGGGGGCACCCACTTCTGCCAACCACCCCATCACAGGGGGGTGCCCACTTCTGCCAACCACCCCATCACAGGGGGGTGCCCACTTCTGCCAACCACCCCGATCACAGGGGGGTGCCCACTTCTGCTAGCCGCTCTGGTGTGCTGGTGGGTAAAGAGTCCAACATTCATGAAACTCACACAGTAGGGGACAAAACACCATGGGAAAGTTAATGGATAAGTTAACAGATAACTGAAAGGCTTAAGATGCTCAGAATACAGTATAAATCAATAATAGAGCAAGCCCGTTACCAGGCCCTGGGTGGAGGCCGAGTGTAGGGTCCGCAGCCTCCCGATCGCCCACCTACCGCACGCTCCAGTTTGGGGATAACCTCTCTCCAGCAGCAGTGGTTAGAGGATGCTCTGTCTTAGAGAGGAAGTAACCTCCCCTCCCTGTAAAGTGAGCCTCCATCTGCTGTGACCGATGGAGCTGTGACCTCTGCCCTGAGATGGGGGCGTTTGGAGGCTCAGCATCATCTGAAGACCTGGTGAGAACGCCCTGGGTCACCACTCTTCAAAGCTCAATGATCACTGACGTCCTTGAAACCAAGACGGAGGCGCATGCACGTGGCCTCTGGGCAGGCTCCGCCCACGTCTTCAGAGACGGACATGTGCCCCCTCCCACCCCGAGGAGAAGCGGAGGCAGGACGCTGGGGTCTGGGTCCAGCGCCCGGTGTGGCTGGCGCACCCACGCCTGAGGCCGCAGCATTTTCTGCAGATGGCCTGGACGTGCCTGGGATGCCTCCTCTCTCCTGGCTCAGAAGGTTCAGTCTCTACCATCCTGAAAGTCTGTGAACACAGCCTGATCCCCCCACTCCGCCCAGCGCAGACTCCGAGACAGAGCAGGAGGGTCGTGGGAGCAGGAGGCCACCTCCTCACACCTCAGGGTCACCACCCGGAGTCTCAGCCTTTCTGCAGCCTGAACAGATTCGCTTTGCCTGGGGCACCACAACCAAGCAATTTATCAGAACTCGAGACAAACGGCAAGCGTCTCTGCTACCATCTCGTAGCAGCCACTCACCTCTTAGCAAAAGCGGGGAAATCTAGACTGTTGATCCCAAAGACATTAGGAGACGAGGAAGAACTTTCCAGAGAAGGAGGCACTTAGGCAGAACCCTAACGGGCCCCCAAAAGAGAGGGAGAATGAAGGAACTGGGCAACAGGGCAGTAAAAGAGCAGAGGGCTGCCCCTGAGAAGCTGCCGACGGGGGCACAGCCCGCCCCCACCTCCTGCCTCTCTGCACGTGGCACGTCCCTCGTGGTCCCTCAGCATCAGGGACCGGAAGTCTCCTCACAGCTTCCCGTGGGCACCCACCTGGTCCCTTCTTCCCGAGCATCACACAGGGGTTCCCTTCTCCCCGCTATTTTTTCTGACACAAACTGCAAAAAGTTTGTCAAGGAACAAAATGCAAAATAAAGCAAAAAATAAAAGCATGCATCGTCCAGTGTTAGGAAACAAAACGAAACGTACTGAGTGCTTTGTTTACCTTCCAGTCTTTACTGATGGACCCATCTACCCAGGCGAGATGATCAAGGGTAGCAAGCCTGTGCAGAGTGCAGGGCCTTCTAAGAAACACGGCAGAAAGTTACAGAGACCAGCTAGACACAAACGTGAACCTTTACTCCAGATGAGGAAGGAAAACGCATTCTGAGCGTTTAAAAATATATGCGTGTATATCTCACCAAACCAAGAGAAAATTACATGATATTTATATCGACAGCCTTTCATACTTCTAAAATTCTCTTCGCTCCTACATATTTGAGCTGTATCCCTCTCAGACCTTCTTTGTATGATAATTTTGTAACAGCATCACATTGCTCCGTAGAAAAATAGGAAGGTAAACGCATTTTGCTGTAATATCATTGATAATAGCCACCACACCTGAAGCTGTTTCTGCGCCCGCAGCCAGGCTGGCCGGGGGCAGTGTTCCTGCCCAGGGGCGCAAGCGTTCAGGTCAATTCTGCTTTGTAGCATTATCATCATTGTATTTACAGGCTCTGTTATAAAATATAATTAGACCAGGGAGGATTCGTATCTGACTCGCTGTTTTTGAGAAATGAACTCTCATCTCACTGTTTTACACATGTGATGACTGGACGCATTTTCCCCTGACCAGCTCCGCACGTTCCCAGCCTGGTCCTCACGTGTCCTGGCGGCATCAAACGCCATCAGACATCCCCTGTCCTGCATCCTCATTTCATGACACAGGCTGAGAGGGGCAAGATGCAGCAGACGCCCCGGAGTCATGCCCACCAGGTGCAGCTGGCACCGCTTTGCTGGAAGCCGGCAGAGATTCTCAGAAAACTACCTCCTGTGCTCACGGACTAAATAAGCCCCAAGCTCCTTCCCGGCAGGAGGGATGGATGGTGGTGGAGTGGGGAGAGGGACAGACAGCAGCCGGGAGTGGCAGAGTCCGACACCTTGGCAGATTCCACATGAAGAACACATGGTCACGCGGACGCGGTGCCAGGAGCTCCCGGGGCCTTGGAGAAATCCTGGAAGTGGGGGGACTCTGGAGCTGCGGCTTCCTTCTTTTCTCTGCAAACCGTCCCAGAAACTCTGGAAATGCCTGCTCTACTTAGCATGCTCTCACCCGTGTTCCCCCTGCTATCCAGGGCTCCTGGCGAGCACGGCTATAACGGCTGCTTAATCTTCCGGCAGAAAGAGACGACTGTGGTGGGCACTGAGGCTTCATTCTCGACTCCCCTGTTGCCAACCGTGTTCTATGGGTGTCCTGATGCCCCCTTTGCTGGGGGCCTGGATGATGCTTAATCAGTGGCTCAGATGATAAAGAGTCTACCTGCAATGCGGGAGACCCTGTTTCAATCCCTGGGTTGGGGAGATCCCTTGGAGGAGGGAAAAGCTACCCACTCCAGTGTTCTTGCCTGGAGAATCCCATGGACTGAGGAGAGTGGCGGGCTACAGTCTATGCGGTTGCAAAAAGCTGGACACGACTGAGGACTAAACGCACACACAAGCCTGGGAACTACCGCTCAGCTTACCGAGCAGCCTCAGCCTAGCTCGCCCCAGCCTGGGGCGGCCTCTGTCGGCAGTGCCGCATCAGCCTTCTTTCCAGACGAAGGAAGCAGGTCCAAGACCCCTCCCGAGCCCCACGGCTGTGCGGGGCTGGGGGCTCACCCTGCTCCCACGGGCTGCAGCTGCTCTCAGGTGTCTGATGACGGGGTGTCTTAAGACGGAGTCCCAGCAATGGAACCGCAAGACTCGCTGGTTTGGAAACACTGAGTCTCGACTTTTAGCAACCTCCTTTTCTTTTCAGAAACACTGTAGCAAATTGCATTACCACCAACACACATGCTGCTTTACCATCTGCATGAAGAAGAGTGTAGAAAACGCTAAGAGCAATTGGTAACGGCCCCGCGTTAGTGCTTCTAAGCCTAATGTCCAACAGGCAAATACGTTTACGCTCGAACCATGGGATACCCTCTACAGGAGCGGACCCTCTACAGGAGCGGACCCTCTACAGGAGCGGTCAAGACTGGAAATTCTTTCTGTGTCACTGTGCTTTGATCTTCAAGGTACATCGCTAAGTAAAACGTCATACCTTCATATTTTTCTGAAAACACATGAATGCTGAAAGGAGTAGGCAGCCTCTGATTATCACACCAAACTGCTAATAGAGTCTCCTTTAGGGAAAGAGGAAGGCTGAGAGGAGCAGGATCTATATGCTTCTAAACTGCTTCTGTTTTTTAAATAGAATCTATTCACAAATAGAATTTGATTAGATCTACTCTTTAATTAGGAAAAACAGTAAACATTTAAATAATTAAGTTTCTAGTCTACAGAGACACACAGCTCTGCTTAAGATAGCCTGACCACTTGTATTAATCGATTAACCACCCTCCTCAGCGCCAGTTTGGGGTGGAGAGGTTCTTCTGGTTCCCTGCAATAGAGAGAGGGGGCAGAGACCTCCCAGATGTGCATCTGCTCGGTTTATCATGACGCCCCCGGGAGTGCCGCTTCTCAACTCAAGAACCCATGAACAGCCCTCGAGGAGCGTGAATGACTGGCGGCCTCTCAAGGAGCCGGAGCCGCATCTGTGACCGATGCTCTAGCCTCGTCTCCAGCCTCAGAGACGCACGCACTCGATTCCCTGCACCCCTCCCAGAGCAGCCGTGTGGGAGGCGGGTCTGCTCCGTAACTCTCAACGTATTCCACCGTGACGTCCACGGGGCGTCTCAGCACCGCAGGCTGGCTCATCTCAGTGAAGGATGGCGTGTTTGACAAGGCTGATGACTCAGAAGTCCCCAAGGCTGCTCTTTTGTCATATGGCAAACTGGTTCCAGTGGGAAACCCCAGCTGACCCCAGCACGTGACAGTGTTTGCCCCTTAAGAAAATGCCTTGTGAACTCTGCCGTGAGCACACCCCTAGTGTCCACCCATTCGGGCTGGAGATTAGTCATCCCATGTAAGAACCAGTGACTCAGGCACATGGTCCCTCCCTGCAATCCTCAGCATCTCAGAGGAGTTAGAATGAAAGGCAGGTGGGGGGTAGAGAGCGGAGAAGGCAGGTTCTCTTCTTGGTCACAGTGTCAGGGAGCTGACCTCACTGCTCTGCCAGTCGGCTGGTCAGAACCAGTCTGCAGACCACTGCTGGCCACCTTGACTCAGGACACCAGGGAAACACAGTCTGTAGCCAGCAGCCACGATCCAGCTACAACTCTGCCCTGGCAGGGGGTGGCAGCAACCCTGAGTGGACGGCTAGTGTGTACACACCACACAGCCAAGGGGGAGGGGGGGCACATTAGGTGTCAGACCAGGAAGGGGGCTGGCATCACCAGCCCACCTGCACGGTGCCCACAGGTCATCAGGGCTCCTAGGCCTTGGCACCTCTCATAACCCTTTGGGGCTCCCCGATTCGGGTCCTCCCTGTGAATGTCCAGAATGGGGGCCCTGGGCATCAACACCACGCCCTCAGCTCACCTGTGGTTTCAGGGCAATGCAGGTTGCAGGCTCACAGCCCTGAAGCGCTGGCTCAGGGATGCAGGGGCTATTTTTGTAGGAGATGATAAATTCTAAAATTTGCCCCAGTCACTGTCATTTTAATTGGGTCATTTGACCTTTGGGTGTGATACACCCAAAGTGGATTCCAGTCCATCATAGAAGTAAGTGGGATGTTTTGATGAAGCTGGCCATGGGCATGTAGCTAAGGATGTCCAGCCCTATTGGGCTTCTCTGTTGAATTTCATTCATTTCCAACGTCATGGCACCATCATCGGCTGCTGATGCTGTTGCCAAGCTTCTGACGGCAGAAGTCGCTTGGTCTGCAGGGTGGGCACCACCCTCTGTGCAGTAAGAAGGCACCACGGGGCCCTGGCGGGGGAGCAGGGTTGCCTGCCTCCAGGGGTCTGTTCCCGAGCACTGATGACAAGCTCTCTCGTATCTGTGGCCTGAGCAAACTTCGGTGTGTCCGAGATGGACGTGAAGGCGGTGGCCCACGTAGGATTCCAGAAGGGACCATTGATCATGGCCCAGAGCCACCACCAGCAGGCTCTGAAATCCCAGTCAAGCGACTTGTCCTCTTAACCTTCATACGCATGGGTGAGAAATGGGCTAGGAGGCTCCGGCCCTCCCCTACAGACCAGCAAGCACCCGTCCAGCCCTTTCTAAAGTGGGGAGTCCTGTCTGTCAGATGCCAGCTTGTCCACATCACCAGCAGAGCTCAGAGCTGAGCATCCCTTTAGCTCTGGGCTGGTGTAAACCAAATGCTTATGTCCTCAAGCTGAAGGACAGTGCTGGAACATTCTTCCTCTGGAGGCTACAGAAAACCGATAGACCTGCAGTGTGACAAGGGGAATTCTGTTTTCAGAGCAGAGGCCTTCATAGAGAGGCCTCTCTTGGTGGGGGATATTCTCCGTCTGCCTTTCTCAACTGACCCGCAGGGCCACTGAGTGGACTGGGGAGCACATCTCTTAAGAGCCTGGACTCGAAGAATCCCTAAGTAGACAGAGCAGCACAGCCGAGGAGAGGCGGCAGGGAGGGCGGGAGGGCGGATGTCTAAGGAGGGGTGGCCACGAAGCCGATGCTGCCACAGGCATCACTCATCCTCCCAATTAGAAAAGTCACACGTTGAGGACATTTGAGTGCTCCGGGGCTGCTGAGATCAATTGCCACGAGCTGACTCGTTATTGCTCAGTCGCCAAGGCGTGTCCAACTCTTTGCAGCCCCGTGGACTGCAGCATGCCAGGCCTCCCCGTCCCTTGCCATCTCCCGGAATCTGCCCAAGTTCATGTCCATTGAATCAGGGATGCCATCTAACCATCTCATCCTCTGTCGTCCCCTTCTCCTCCTGCCTTCAATCTTTCCCAGCATCAGGGTCTTTTCCAACGAGTCAGTTCTTTGCATCAGGTGGCCAAAGTATTGGAGCTTCAGCTTCAGCATCAGCCCTTCCAGTGAACACTCAGGACTGATTTCCTTTAGGATGGACTGGTTTGATCTCCTTGCAGTCCAGGGAACTTTCAAAAGCTCTGTCTTCTTTATGGCTCATCTCTCATAATCTGTACATGACTACTGGAAAGACCATAGCCTTGACTGTATGGACCTTTGTCAGCAAAATGATGTCTTTGCTTTTGAATACATTGCCTAGGTTTGTCATGGACTGGTTTAAGCACCAGAAATTCATTATCTCACAGTCTGGAGGCCAAAAGTCCAAAGTCAAGGTGTCAGCCAAGTTCCTACTGAGTTCTAGGGGATGCTCCTTCCTGCCTCTTCTGGCTCCTGGTGGCTCCAGACCTCCTTGGCTCATGGCTGCATCGCTCCAGCCTCTGCCTCTGTCTTCACGGGGCCTCGTTTCCTAGGCTTCTGTGCATCCTTCCTTCTCTCATAAGGACACCAGTCACTGGGCTTACAGTTCATCCCAATCCAAGAAGATCCCATTTCAAATCCTGAGCTAATGATATCTACAAAAACCTGCTTTCCCAGTTAAGTCACATTCTGAGGTTCCTGGTAGACAAAATTGGGGGGATGCTATTCACTTCCATCTTTTTATACAGTCCAGGGAGCTCCAGTGGCCACGTATGGACGTGAAAGCTGGACTATAAAGAAAGCTGAGCACCAAAGAATTGATGCTTTTGAACTGTGGTGTTGGAGAAGACTCTTGAGAGTCCCTTGGACTGCAAGGAGATCCAACCAGTCCATCCTAAAGATCGGTCCTGGGTGTTCACTGGAAGGACTGATGCTGAAGCTGAAACTCCAATACTTAGGCCACCTGTTGCGGAGACCTGACTCATTTGAAAAGACCCTGATGCTGGGAAAGACTGAAGGAAGGAGAAAGGGATGACAGAGGATGAGAGGGTTGGTGGCATCACCGACTCGATGGACGTGAGTTTGAGTAGACTTCTGGACACAGTGAAGGACAGGGAGGCCTGGCGTGCTGCCGGCCGTGGGGTCGCAGACAGTCCCACACGACTGAGCGACAACATGCCCCCCACGACCCTCCTGAAATGGATTTCTTCCTAGAGGAGGCTACAAGGATGGCTCCTGCCTCTAATTTGGTACAGACCGAAATCACCCAGGGGTTTGCACAGGAGAACGGTCAGGAATGAAAACACCGAGACAGGCAAAGCGTGCCTGCTGCTTGGTCCTCCGCACAGAGAAGGAACCAGAGGCCTAAAGCTGCCCATGTCCTGGTTTCATCCGCAGGTGCCGGGAGAGGCTCTCCTGGAGGCTGGGGATTCCTGGATTCCAGGGTCAGGTCCACGAGCCCAGGGCTCAGCCTGTCCGCATTCAGGACCCGGTCTCTCCCTCTGGGACTGACCCCCAGCCCTGCCCCTCGCTCCTCGCTCCTCCTGCGGCTGCTCCAAGAACCAGTCGAGCCACATCCACTGAGCTGTTTCATAATCAGACTCCTCCTTCCTCCATCCAGTCTCATCACACCTGGCTTGATTGCCTTCTGCGCCTGATAAGTGGTTCCCTTAAAAAGGGAACGAAAATGTTCCTCTTAGCACTCTTCCTTTCATCCCCGCAGATCTCTTTCATGGGAAGCGGCGTAATTAGAAAGGGAAGGAAGGTCTCCTTGTGCAGCGTAAATTAAACCCATCCTGGCGACCGGCTGTGTCACTTTTGTCTCAGATGTAAAGCTAGGAAATCTAAGCAGGTTTTCAATTTCTCCTAATGTCAAAAAATGGCAATAAAATCAAAACAGAAAAGAAAGGGAGAAGGCGAGAGGCTCAGGAACGGCGTCCGCCCCGGAAACTACATCAGGTGTGACTTACTGCCTGAGACACCTTTCTCTGCGGAATTGCCTCCGCCCCTCGTGCACTGAGACGCTTTCAAAGGCTGAACTTCCGTTTGGAAAAAAATGAAGACTCCTCATCAGTGGCCTCAGCTGCAGGGGACGCTGCTTCCTGGAACGCGGCAACCCCCCACCAGGGTCCTTGCCGGGAACACGGGTCTCGCAGGCCCAGCCTGGCTCTCCTGACGCACAGCGCGTGGCGGGCCAGAGGCAGAGCCAGGTCCAAGGTGGCGGGCAGCAGAGCCAGCGTGGGGTCTCTTCCCACCTGCAGGGCCTGCAGGGCCCCGGGGATCTCTGCAGACACAGAGCTGGGGGCGTGCTGCAGAGCCCTGGACACCCCCCCCTCGAGATTCCCGGTCTGGGGAACCGGCTGGCGGTTCCACATTCTAGAAACGAAAGCACAGGCAGCGCTTACACGGCGCCTCAGGCACCAACCCTGAGAGGGTCCTCACCGGGAAGGCTGAGGGGTCCCCGCCAGAATGGCTGGTTTGCGGGCCAGGAGCGGTCAACCAGTGGACTGAGGTGACGAGGAGCAGCGTGGGCCTCCAGGGGGACAGACACAGGCATGGTGACCGACCACAGTCTCAGGGGGCTCTGACCCGGCCTCCCGGGCACTCTGCCAGCCTGGGGCAGGCAGGCCCTGGCAGGGGAACAGGACGAAGGGCGGAACAGTGACCCTTCGGGCAGGTACCAGGATCTGGAAGGCGGACTGAGAAGCAGGCAGTGGGGCGCTCAGTCCACACGGAGAGGGGCCCTGGCGCACCTGCGGTCACGGCCAGTGGCCAGGTGTGCGGAGGCAGCTGCGGCCCCAGCCAGTGACCGCGGTGGGGACCGGGGCGTCGTGGGAAAGCGCCTGCTGCTCGTGGGGCCTGGAAGCGGGGCTGAGGCCAGCGAGGGGCGGAGGGGAACCTGGGGCAGCCCCGGCCACAGGCCTCTCTAGAGGCAGCTCAGGGCCCGGCTTCAGCAGGCGGAGGACTAGGGACGTGGGGAGACGATGGGTGGCTTCAGGGAGGGGGCGCACGGCAGGGCCTGGGACGTCTCTTCACCCCCTGGGGGCTGGGAAGGGCCGGGAAGCAGACATTCTCCCCAGCCCTCTCCTGCTCCTAAATCCGGAGAGCTCTGGGTGGCACGCATGGCTGGCAGCTTCCTCAGTGCCCATCTCCAGATCTGGTCCAAGACCCATCAAGGGATGCTCCGTCCCGGTATGGGACCGCAGCAGCGGGCCCCCCATCCTGGCTGGCTGCCAGTAGAGCCTGGAAAGCACCGCCTGGTTATTTGTGGGGAGGTTCCCACTCTCTGAACCCAACACGTGGGGCCCCGCTTCAAACTGCCCCAGGCAATGGTGCCGGCTTCCCCGGTGGAGTGACGTCCCCTGAGCATCCCAAACTGGCTTAAATCCGCAAGTGTGTTGCTCACGGAGGAGCAGGCGGTGCAGGGCCCTGGACCCGGGTTCAGCTTGGTTCCTCCACCCCACACGGTCACAGAGGACCCATCTGCTTGGGCTGCGGCCGTCTCCCCTCTGCGGCATCCGCTGTGCCCTGCCCTGGCTGCTGGGGGTTTGAGGACACAGACGGGCAAAAAGTAAAGACACAGCAGAGGGTCATGCGGAGGAGGGCAGGGTGTCCTGGAGGCGGGCGCTGCCCCCTGGGGGTGGGCTCTGCCCCCAGGGGTGGGCTCCCTGTGACGGTCCTCCGACACAGACACGGCAGGCTCAGCAGCGGGTCAGCTGTGAACAACCAAGGCATCCAGAACCCCTGAGCAGGTCTCGGCAGGGAGCCGTGGATGGAGGAAGAAAGGGCACCAGTATCAGCCTCCACCTCCAAACGCCTGGCCAGCAGCTTTAGGGCTGGGGCGGGGTGGGGAGAGGAGCTGTGACCCCCGCCGGGGCCTGATCCCCTGCAGGCCAGCCCCACCCCCAAGTCTGCACAGCCCCACCCTGTTTCCTTGGGCTTCACGATCCGCACCCCTGGACCACAGGGCCAACCTAGCAACCTGCCAGAGTCGCTGGGTCTGGACCATGCCTTTCTGTGCACACAGCCGATCCAGAGTCTACAGCCCACAACCACCTTCCTGTCTGCCTCCAGGGACCCTGTCTCCCCTGCTGCCATCATCCCAGGGCCAGGGCCAGACGGTGGGGAGCACCCTCACCCAAGCCAGCCAGGACCAGTCAACCCGCGGTCCTGACCCATCTCCTTGGCCTGCTGACTCTCTCGCAGGGGCCACCGTGAAAGGCGCTGGACGCGACAACAAGTCCTCCAGTGGTACTGGACTCCCCACAGGGCTACGGAGCCGCCTCTACGAAGCAAGGCCTGGACCAGCCTTTCCTGAGCCCCCAGGACCTGCAAGAAGGCAGGGCTGGGCCGCATCAGCCACCCTGAGTCCTGTCATGAGTCACCTCCTGCCACGCGGGTTAGCAAGCCTGGCCTTCCTCCACTGCCCTCCTCTGAGGCCCCACCCGACAATGCTCCTCCACGAGGGACCCCTTAAGCCAGTGCCCCTCCTGCAGGGGGACCCCCAGGTTACTGCAATTGGCAAAGCTCCCCGCCCGAGCCGAGTTGTGACAGCGCCCGGCCACCACGCCTGGGAGGGTCTGCGGGGCTGGCCTGCCCCAGCGAGGCCCCCTGGCTCCGGCCGCGTCCACATTCACCAGCTCAGCAGAGAACACGGGTTCCGACCCCAGCTCTGAGCCGTCTGTGGAGGTGACATCTCAGCAGACAGAGCTCCGTCGTCGGAGTCAAAACAAAAACAGCACTGACGTCTGGGTGCTGGGTCACCTGTCCCTGCCCGACCGCTGCTTGGGTGGAGGGAAGACATTCTGACGGCATCTCAGCCCGTTCTTACCAAACATGAGGAAACGTGGGAAGCCACGGACTGTTCACACACAAACGAAAACCACATTTACTGATAATTTCTAGTGCAACAGTAAGGGAAAGTGCATGCCTGTATACTCTAATTATATTCCAAAGCAGGAGTTTTGTTTAAGGACCATTAAGGAATCACCGTGAGGACTTGAGGAATAGACATTTTTAATGCACGTGGCGTGATGAATAAAACAATTCTATTATCACAGATGTAAATGTTCCAGATAAATGTACTTAGAAAAATAAATAATCCCTACCACTTGCAAGGCCTGCCAACCTTCTCTGAATAATCACCCAAATTCTGCCTGTTCTGGCAGCCAATCACCCCCATCTGTCCCCCATCACAATGACTGGCACTGTGGATGGCATGACGATCATTATTGAATGCTATCATTATTTGAATACTTATTAAAAGAAGTTGTGAAATAAAATATTTTAATCTACATAAATTAATCTAAATGAATGTAAGTATTGAATTCATTTTAAGCTGAAAGAATATTTCATGTTTTAATATTAATTTTCAGATCATGCTTTATAGATCCACTCTGTGATATATCAGTCAGCAATACAACACCTCAGATAGCTGTATCCCAAACATGTAGTGTGCCTGGAAATTCAGCATTCCTGTGTCAGGCTGTATAATGAAACTGCCATGATTTCACTTGGCTGGCCAGACTAACAAAAGGGAGAATTTTGAAATCTAGATAAATATTTTTCTTTTCCTAGATACCAGACATGTATTTTTGTAAGGTGCATCAATGGGATAAAGATTAGCAGGAGAAAAATAAAAGGGCTGATCTGAAATTCAGTGTAACACGCTCCCAGGCATCCTGACACCCTCTGCTCCTTTCGGCCCTCACTTCGAGGACACTGGGAGCTCGTCCTGTGCCCACTCTGCAGATGTGGGCACTGATGCTGAGGGATGTGCTCCCCCCACCCAGGGCTCTGGCTTCACGGGGAGTGTTCACACCAGTGCCTCCCGGCTCCTTGCCACCCCTGCCCCCGCCCCCACCTCTCAGCAGAGCAGAGAACATGCCCACCTCACTTTAGTCCCTGCCCAGGGCCACCTCTGGAAGGACCCTCTCTGCAAAGCGCCGTCCAGCACAGAGACAGCAAAATGGTCAAAGCGAGGGGGGACACAGCAGAAAGAGAAGCCAGGCAGCGGGCATCCCAGCTTCGCCGAGTCATTTAAACCTGCCGACTCTGACACCGAGGTGACTAAGAACACGCTTAGTCCTGGGAACATCACAGGATGAAACTCCAGGTCCAGAGGAGCCCAGCAGATCTGCCCTGGGGCCGGGGTCTCTGACTCCTCCCCTCTGGGGACCCCTCAGCAATCCACTGCCTAGCCCTTCTTCTGGCTTTGCTAACCCCTCTGTCAGGCCCAGGTTACACACATATTCCACTTATTAGGAATAAATTAAATCTGCAGTCAATAATTCATTTTCCAAAAATTAATTTGGGAGCAGCAATACCCAGCTCCCCAAGTAAAATCAAGTAGGCTTCGAAGCCTGGGCAACCCCAAGCCATTATTCCACTTCCTTCCTGAGTTTCTCATTTTCCTCTAGTAAAAATTTACAATTTCTATGAAGAGCTGCCATGCACTTTAATGTTTTAATCAAAATAAAATGTCTGGAGATGTTGCATTCAATCTCCTCTTCTGATTCAGTCCCACCTGGGGACCCTCTGATGCTTGTTTTTGGACTCTGTCTGCAGGGTTCGCATCCATGCTCTGAGGATGCCAGCAAAGGGTCTGCAGGGGAGCAGGGGAGACTGGCAAGGGATACTCTGTGGGCAGTGCAATGCAGTCAGGCCAGCGAGGCCCCCAGGGGCACGGAGTGGGCAGTGGGGCTGTCAGGCCAGCGCGGCTCAGCGCTCACTGCCAGAGGCACTCAGCCCTCCAGCTGCAAGTGAAAGAACTAGGCCAGCCTGGAGGGGCCAGGGACGATTCTGGGCCATCATGGGCCCTCAGGCCTCCAGCAGGCAGGACGAGCATTAGACCAGCTGCCCACATAAGGTCAGAGTCGTCACCTGGCCTGCAGGTACCCACAGCTCTGTCTTACCATGCCATCAGGCCCCAGGGGGTGATGGAGGGCTTCCTGCTGCAATGCCCTTCCTGGTGTTCTGGACCCAAACTGTTATGGGGATCTCCCTCTCAAACACAGCACTTCTAGCTAAACTGACATTCGTCACTTGCTGATGCCTTTGCTACCAGCCCCACCTCCATCACATCCACCGCCATCACCACCATCATCCCCACCCGCATCGTCACCACCAGCATCATCTCCACCAGCACCACCATGACAGCTTCTATTTCCATCTCCACTATAATTCCTAACATTTTTGCAGCCCTACTGTGTACAAGGCCCTGCATTAGTTATCCTCACAGATAGCATTTAATTCATTCTTCTACCTTCTGCACTATGAATATCCACATTTTACAGTAAAGAAACCAAAGAAGAGACAGTTAAAGAGACCTTCCTGGGATCATGCAACTTTTCCATGGTAAAGCTTAATCCTGAGCCCCAGACCTCTGACCCTAGGACCATGGTGTCTGTCCCCTAAACCACTCGGTAGGGCCTGACACAGGGCCCTGACACTGTCCCGTGCTAACCAGTTCCAGTCTCTTTGTCTCAGCCTGATGTCTCCTCTCTAGCACCAGACCATGACTTCCGGGAACGCTAGAAGGCCACTCTTCACTCCCCATTGGCCCATGGCCTGGACTCCCAGCCAGGCCCCTCTCTTGGGCATCCCTCAACTCTTGCTCGTGTTGCTGTGTCCTGGAACTGGGCTAGAGCTGTTCTGGTTCTCTGGACAGTGGCCGGTTTCCCTGCAGGGAGAGTGGAACCAGCAGAGCCAGTTCTAAACACCCACCTGGCCTCGTGCCTCTCCTCCTTGGAGCTTCCTGAGGCCCCCTGAGCGCTGCCATGCACATTTGACTATCACTCAACACGGTTCCTTGGGAGTGACCCACGGCCAGAGACTCAGCACAGAGTCGCAGGGCCACGGAGGGGTCAGGGAGAAAGAAGGGAGTGCCTGGGGTGCTGATATGGGCAGATGCCCACCAGGGAGTCAGGGTGCCCAGGGGAGAGAGCCCACTCCCCACTAAGGCCCACAGGGAAGGGGAGCCCGGGAGAAGAGCCCTGATGGCACAGAAGACAGGTCCCGATGGAGCCTCCTCTGCCCAGCCAGCCTCTCTCTCTCTGCCCCATCTGTTCATCTACAGACCACCCCCCACACACACACACACAGAAGCAGAACAGAAGTCTGGGAGACAGTTACCCCCACCCCAGCCTGCCACAGCCCATCAGCAAAATGAGACGTTTTATAAGGAAATCAACCTACATGCAAACTGGCACAGAGACCCACAGTAGCTGTTGACGTGCAATGAACCAACGTCCACTCTTGGAGGCGAGCCTGCGTGCGTGTGGCGCGTCAAGTGTCCACCAATCCAACACCGCCAGGGGCTCCAGGAAAGCGGCCCTCCCCTCTCTGCTCAGGGCCTCAGTGAGATCCTCCCGGATCCTGAAGCTAGAGGCTGGAGAGCAGGGGCTCTCCACTGCAGAAACAGAGCCCCAGGCCTGGAGGGGAGGGGACGGCTCCGTGGACCGTCTTCCGTGTTTCAGAGAGCATGACCCTCACCCAGGAAGATCTTGGGGTGACAGGGTTGAGGTGAAATAAAGCAGCTCCGTGAAGTGACGGTGGTGAGTCCCCATAAAGAGAAATTAAGGCAACAATCCCATTTCAATCACATCCAAAAGGATAAAATACCTAAGAATAAACCTACCTAAACGAGGTAGTGGAGGAGGAAATGGCAACCCACTCCAGTGTCCTTGCCTGAAAATGCCCACGGACAGAGGAGCCTGGCAGGCTACAGTCCGAAGGGCCATAAAGAGCCAGACATGACTGACTGAGCGCTGAGCAGTGAGGCAAAGAACCTGTGCTCAGAAGCTATCAGACGGACGCCAGGAGCTGCAGAAAACACAGCCACGGAAAGACGCACCTCGGCCTTCGAGTGGAAGAACTAACATTGCTGACATTATCATAACAACCCAAGAAAGTCTATAGATGGACCGCATTCCCCGTCAAAATACCAATTTTTTAAGAATTTGAACAAATAATTTTAAAATTTGTATGGAAAAAATAAATAAATAAAAAACAAAATTTGTATGGACACACAAAAGACCCCAAATAGCTCAGACAACTTGAAGAAAGAGCAGAGCTGGAGGAATCAAGCTTCCTGATTCCAGACTATTTCAGACTACAGACCGATTCCAGACTGATCTCAGACTACAAAGCCACAGTAATCAAAACGGCGTGGTACCTGCACAAAACCAGACATATAAATCAGTGGAACATGATAGACAGCCCAGAAATAAACTCACACACTTTTGATCAACTGGTCTAAAACAAAGGAGGCAAGAATATATAATGGGGAAAATACAGTCTTTTCAATAAGTGGTGCTGGGAAAACTGAACAGCTATATGTAAAAGAATGAGATTAGAACATTCTTAACACTACGTACAAAAATAAACTCAAAATGGATTAAAGATTTAAACGTAAATCTTTCATAAACTGTGGAGCGTGGAGAGGAAACACGCAGGACACTGACGTGAAGTGCAGGAATCGTTTTTTTTTAATCTGTCGCCTAAGTTAAAGGAAATAGCAGCAAAAACAAACAAACTGGACCTAATTAAACTTAAAAGCTTGCACAGCGAAAGAAACCATCAATAAACAGAAAGACAGTCTACGGGCTGGGAGAAAATATTTGCAAATGATATGACTGGTAAGGGCTTAATATTCAAAATATATGTAACAGCTCATACGACTCAACATCAAAGAAAGAACAACTTAGTTAAAACTTGAACAGAAGACCTGAATAGACATTCTTCCAAAGAAGACATAGAGATGGCTAGCACGCAGGTAGAAAGACTGGTTCAGATCACAACCTTCAGTGCCTAATTTAAACTGGAAAAGGAGCTGGGATTTTGATGCAGTTTATCTTGCAGGCAAAGCCCTTGAAGACAAAGACCCACGGTGTGGGCGAGTTCAGCGTGATGCGAGACCCCTGGGTGGTGGAGTGTGGCAGGCCCAGGACTCGGGCCTAGACTTGCCGGAGCCTCACAAGTTGCCATGACGTGTTACACCTTGAGACACACTGGCGCCTTCATCCACCTCCTGACCCAGGGAGGGCATGCCAGGCTGCCCAAGTCTCAGCCAACGGCAGGAGCCTGCGAGAAAGACGATGGATGACGTCCTTCATGCACGCAGCCGGTGTTACAACACTCAGAGTTTCCGACTGCTCAGCCACGGGGCAGGAATTACACAGTCTGAGGAAGAAGCCTCTGGACGTGGACTCAGGCCTGAGGGTGGGCCCTGCTTCAGGAAGGGCCAGGCCACCCGGCCCCTCCACCGCCGCCGCCGCCTGGGCGCCCAGTGGCTGGCAGCACCCGTTCCTCTGAGAGGATTATGCCAGAACTATCCAACATCTGTCATCAAACAGACCGAAAGTCCACGGCATTAGTCCCGGGCGAAGCCGTCTTCGTGTTTGTGCTGTATACAACCCTCACAGTCCTTCGTGTTTCTTCCCCAGGTTATGAAACCGGGACAGATGACAAGACACACGTGACGCCAAGGCCCCGTGCAGACACACACAAACACACTTAGCTGCGTGCGTCCCCTCTGTGGGAGCCGGGGCTGCCTGGGGAAGCACAGGGAGGGGCTCCACGGAGAAGCAGCTCTGCCCCTCTGGCTGTGTGGCCCCAGGGGAGAGGCTCAACCTCTCTGCCACCCGGCGTCTTCATCTGGAGAGAACCACCGAGACGCCGGCCAGTGCCCTCCCCGTGCACGCGGCATAAACGCCGTCACTGTGACACTCGCGGGAGTATCACAAAGCTTCCCCAGAGAAGCCCAGAGCATTTAGGGAGCACGGTAGCAGCCGGAGTTGGCTTACAGAGAATTACATTTCCAGACTGGAAGCTTACATTTCTACCCACTGCTGAAAATCTCTCAGCTGAATTTAATTCTTGGTTTGGACCTCAGCCTAGCAAAACTCAAAACCACGATGCCCAAAGGCTTTGAGGCTCAAGGTGTAGTGTGGTCACGCCACCCTCATCTTTCAGGTGGACAAGAGACTGTCTCACCCCCGGGTGATGCACTGTGGGGCAAGCAAGGTCAGCCAAGCTGCGTCTGCATCCTGGTTCCCTCTCTCTGCCTGCTGACAGCATCTTAACTCAGACGGAGACTGGGCAAGAAAGCAGTCCCCTCTCTGCATTGCTCTCAGACACATGGCACCATTTATCTTGCAAGGTCTTAAAGAAAAGATCTTGAAAATCCTTCTCAGTGTCCACATTCATGATCTGACATTAAGAGTATCCCAGATGCATGATGAGAAACTCATTCATCCAGCCAAATGCATGATGGGAACTTCCATTCATTTAGAAATGCCACCTGTAACATGAAAATTACTAGACCTCACCTAATGAACCTATAATTAAATTTAGCCTCCAAAAAGGAATGGAAAATAAAAGAGGCAAGTTTCCAAATCTGACAAGTGTGTATTATAGAGAATTCTTGGAAGGGTCTCTGGGTCCCTCTAATTTGCACAAACACAAGTCTGCTATTCCAAGATTCTTAATTATACCTGAAACTACTAAATTAGGCCTGTTGTTTACTGATGGCTAATAAAACAACTAATTAACTTGTGAAGGCTGTGAGTAACCACAGATGCAAATAAAAGCTCATTTTACAATAAGGTGAAAACTGCTAAGACGTGAATAGCTAGGATGGTTTAAGAGGAGACGGTTGGTGCAAGCCTGGGTGACATGTGCTATGACAAGTGACAAGGAGCCCCACGTGGGGCTGCGTCCCTGGAGTGCTCTTTGCAGAAAGGTTCCCAATCCATCCTCCCGGAACCCGCTGCTCGACCTTCAGCTCCTCGTGAATCTGCAGGCTTCAGGCACTGTGTGTATGCGTGCTCAGCTGCTCCAGTCGCTGCAGCCTCTTCGCAACCCCACGGGCTCTAGCCCGCCAGGCTCCTCTGTCCATGGAATTCTCCAGGCAAGAACACTGGAGTGGGTTGACATTTCTCTCTCCAGGGGATCTTTCTGACCCAGGGATCGAAGCTTTGTCTCCTGCATGGCAGGCAGGTTCCTTACCACTCAGCCACCTGGGAAGTCCATTTCAGTCACTAATGAGCCCCCAGTGCTCTTTTGTATTCCTGTGAGATGGGCAGCCCAGAAAACCATTTCCTAATCAGCCTCCATCGGAAGTGGCTGCAGCACCCCCTCCCAGAGGCCAGGTAGGACCACCGCCTGTGGCCAGCACAGCCCCAACACCTGGAATGTGTCAGATTTCATGGTGGAAGAAGGATCACCCAGACTCTGCAGAATCAGCACTGGCGTGTAGACTATCCTGAGGTGCTGGGAGGCTGGAGATCTGGACATTTCTACAGAAACTCAAACACCGCAACAAATATAATCAGAGTTATAGCTCATGTTATAAACTAGTCCTCCACTGGGACCAGCCATTCGCACCCACTCTATAAAGTATTTGGGCTTCCCTGGGGACAGGTGGTAAAGAATTTTTCTGCAATGTGGGAGACCCAGGGTTGATCTCTGGGTCTAGGAAGATAGCCTGGAAAAAGGGAATGGCTACCCACTCCAGTATTCTTGCCTAGAGAATCTATGGAGAAAGAAGCCTGATGGGCTAGAGTCCATGGGGTTGCAAAGAGTGGAGCACAACTGAGGAACTAACATTATAAGGTACTTGCACAGATCCAACCAGGCCATCCTAAAGGAGATCAGTCCTGAATATCCATTGGAAGGACCGATGCTGAAGCTGGAGCTCCAATGCTTTGGCCACCTGATGCGAAGAGCTGACTCACTGGAAAAGACCCTGATGCTGAGAAAGACTGAAGGTGGGAGGAGAAGGGGACGACAGAGGATGAGATGGTTGGATGGCATCACTGACCTAATGGACATGAGTTTGAGCAAGCTCCAGATGTTAGTAATGGACAGGGAAGCCTGGCATGCTGCAGTCCATGGGGTCACAAAGTCGGACAAAACTGAGCAAGTGAACAGGAATAACATGATTCTGTTCCTCAAATTCCTAGTGAAGTATCGGAGAGCAGCTGAGAGCTCAGACTCCAGGAGCTCTGCAGCCTCGGCCAGGCTGTGCCTGCGCCACCCTCTGCCCGTCCGTCCGGGCTGCATCTGGTCCCTTCCTGGAGATCTGGACAAACCCCAGAGCCGTGGCCAGGGCAGCTGGGAAGTCTCAATGAACTCACTTAAGGAAGCACTTAGAAGGGCACCTGGCTCCAGGGAAGCCCTGAACAAACGCAGTCGCTGTGTCCTGCTCTCTGCTCTGTTTGCTGAACAAATGCCTGATTCAAGGAGCAATTTACACAAGAACGTGAGAACTTAGGTCAGCAGAAGCTTAGGGCTGCTGGTGTGCTGGGCTCTGGGGATGCAAGGGAGGAAAACGGGATACCTGCCCCATGAGAGGCCAGGATGCACAGCAGGAGGGCCGGTTCCCTGGGTCCTGAGAAGCCCTCCCACGTGCCGGTCTGGCCTGCATCGAGGAGGCTGTGAACCTCACACCCTGCAGAGGTGCCTGCTGCTGCTGCTGCTGCTGAGTCGCTTCCGTCGTGTCCGACTCTGTGCAACCCCATAGACGGCAGCCCACCAGTCTCCCCCATCCCTGGGATTCTCCAGGCAAGAACACTGGAGTGGGTTGCTGTTTCCTTCTCCAATGCATGAAAGTGAAAAGTGAAAGTGAAGTCGCTCAGTTGTGTCCGACTCTTAGCGACCCCGTGGATTGCAGCCCACCAAGCGCCTCCATTCATGGATTTTCCAGGCAAGAGCACTGGGGTGGGTGCCATGGGGATGTGCTTTAATGCAAAACTAACAAAACAAAACCCAGCGACCCTGTTGACTGAAGAACTGGGCTTTTTTTGGTGTGTGTTCCCAGATTTTTTTTTTTTTTCAGAAACAGACAGATTTTGTGGTCTTCCCTGAATGTGGCTCCAAGGCCCTGCCAAGCAAGAGGTGGGGTTCCCAGGGTTTGGCTCACAGGCAACACAGCTTGGCTGGTCCTGAGCTTCCCTCACAGAGCCAACTCCTCAGGCCCAGAGCCCCTTCCCGTCTTCAGACACCTCTCCCTGAGCCCAGGGTGCCGTCAGCCAGTGCTCCGGGAGCCCTCCACAGCGCAAGGCTCACGGCTCCCCTCCGTCCTCCCTGAGCTCCTCCCAGGGCGAGTCTCCAGCACCTTCGCCCCGGTCTCTGCCTACAGGCGGGGCGGCGAGCCCTGCTCCCAGGTTAGGGCCTGTTTCAGGAAACGGATGCGTCAATAGTCTGGACGCGGGTGGAGCCTGCATGGAGCTGTTTCATACAGGGCCGAGCTCACGGTCCGCATCTGCCATCTTCACTGAACATGGAGCATCAGCAGGGCAAAGACGCTGGTTCCCACAGAGCCCAGCTCTGCCTTAGGCTCTCCGGGAGTGCCCGGGGGCTGGCAGGGGTGCTGCGTCCAGCAAAGGAAGGACTCCAACACCGAGGCGGTCTGAGGACAGCACGGGGGTGCCCCTTCTGCACCCTGTGCTGCGCGAGCCCTGGCAAAAACCTCACTGAATTTTCGCAGCAGCCCTAGCGGGGGGCACACTCACACGGAAGCCAGGGCCCAGAGCCGGGTCTGTCAGCTTCTCCAGGCAACGCAGAGCGGGTTCGGGGGTTTGGGTCAGCCAGGCCACGCTCCCAGCTCCTCCCGGCTCCTCCTGGGTATGACCCTGACTCACAGCAATGGGACCTGCTCAGTGCTGCTTGGAAACAACGCTGCTGTGGGCCCATCAACCATTTCCGGGCATGAGGAGACCTCCAGGCCCTAAGCCGCCCCAGGGGCTTTGCCATCTGCGGTCCCACGATCCCCACGTGGGGTCCACATCACTCCTCGAGCCAGGGATGAAGAGGTCATGAGACAGGATTATTTTTAAGATGCTGCTAGATAAACATACTATCTGCAGAGAGAAAATTACCTTACAATGTATACTTACACATAAATGCACATATTAATTCCAATCCAGTTTGATTGAAATGGAATAAACACAATTGGTGAAAGCCCGAGGCTTCTGCTCTGCTGAGACTCTTAACTGAGGAGATAAGGGAGGGACGCTGGGCCACGCGGGGGACAGCAGACACTGGCCAGGGCGAGGGCCTCCCGTGAGGAGCACAGGAGGGAGGCGCAGGGTCTGAGGGTGCCGGTCCAGCCCTGGGAGGGCGTGGGGTTCCGGCTATGGCCAGACAGAGGGGTGCGGTGGAGGAGACGAAGTGGGCCCCCCAGTGCTTCAGAGGAAGTCACTGAGGACCGGGGGAGGTGACCTCTGCAGTGAGGCAGTTCCTGGCCACTCTGCCCTTGATCAAGAGGCAGAGATAGAAAAACCGTCCCAACTGTGCAAAGCCCAAGGTAAGATCAGAAACCACAACTTCTGCAAAGACAAGGACAAGCAAAGTGAGTTGTAGAGAGGCATGCACACATTTCCCACAACAAACCTACTTGACCCAGGAGAACAGGGACCAAGCCAAGCACAGAGAGGAGGCCGGTCTGCTATTGGTGTGATGCCCGGGGCTGAGAAAACCTCTGGTCAACGCAGAGGCCAGGCTGCCGGCTCTGTGTCGGCAACAGCCCTGAAGGCTGAGCTGGGCTGGAATGCAACGGCTTCATTTTTAGTAAGATCAGTTCCACTTTGGCAAGATCTGGTCAACAGTCATCAGTGAGTCAGTTCCCCGTCCCCCTGCCCTTGATTAAGGGGCAGAAGCAGAAAACCCGGCCCAACCATGAAAACAAAGCCCAAAGGATGCGCAGCATCAGAGGCGGTCAGGGGCTGGACGAGGGAGGCGCGAGACTGGGCAGGGCGGGGCTCCCGGAGGCTGCAGCCACCGCCGCGGGGCAGCGCCAAGCCTTGGCCTTCGGAGGCTCCGCACCGCCTCTCATCACAGACCACAGCTGCCTGCTCTTGTCACAGGGTAAGGCCTTGTCTACGCAGCGGTTTGCCTCTTCCAAGCATTTGCTTGAGAACGCTGGAATAAAACGGGCATGAGCCTCTTTTGGAAACTGAGGCGGTTTTATCACATCTTTCTCGTGGATCACAGAGAAGGAAACAGAGTCTCCTCCAGGCAGAGAGCTGGCTTCTCTGACTCTCACTTTCTCTTTTATTTTACTGGGGCTCAGAGAGCAGACTCCCTTGCACTGCAAGGAGATCCAACCAGTCCATCGTAAAGGAAATCAGTCCTGAATATTTGTTGGAAGGACTGATGCTGAAGCTGAAACTCCAATACTTTGGCCACCTGATGCGAAGAACTGACTCATTTGAAAAGATCCTGATGCTGGGAAAGATTGAAGGCAGGAGGAGAAGGGGACAACAGAGGATGAGATGGTTGGATGGCATCACCGACTCAATGGACATAAGTTTGAGTAAACTCCAGGAGTTGGTGATGGACAGGGAGGCCTGGCGTGCTGCAGTCCACGGGTTCACAAAGAGCTGGACATGACAGAGCAGCTGAGCTGAACTGAACTGAGAGAGCAGATGCATGAAAATCAGTGGAAAACATTCCTAAGAAAACAAACTGCCAGTCAGCCCAGGGCAGGAGAGTCCAGCTCCACTGACCATGGTGGGCAGTACCTACTGACAGCGTTTATGAAAAGACACACTTTGTGCCAACCTCGAGTCGGCCGTGTGGAGTGTGCCACACGCATTGTCCTAGAAGGCATGTGCCTTTGCCCGTGGCTGCAAGGGGAAGACTGTTGTCCAGAGACCCTGGCTGGTGGCAAAGGAGAAGGGGGAGGGGGCGAGGGAGCAGGATGGAAGCAGGTCTGGATCTGAGACACAGACCCGGCTGGTGTCCTGCCGCCTGCAGAGCGTCCCCGCGTATAAGCTTCCCGTGGACAGGGAGGGCGCTAGTGCGCCTGGAAGCCAGGAAAGTGGCCACGTGGCGAAGCCAGGAGGAAAGGGGACAGCTCTGACCTGACCCCAGGCGGTGCTGGCTTCTTAATCAAGGATGAAACTGCCCATCCCCAGGGCATGAGCCGCAGGCAGAGCCGGTGGCCGCGATGCTGGGACGATCAGAAGCAGACTCTTCCCCATGCGTCGCCCTCCCGGCTCTCAGCCTTCCTGTCTCCCTGAGCGTGCTCCCTGGCCCACTGACTTGATTCGTTGTAACCATACATGCCTCTTGTTGAATCTCTCTGTGAAGTTCTGTGAGCGCCGTATTAGAAAGTGCCAATACATTGCTTCCCTGGTGGCTCAGCTGGTAAAGAATCCACCCGCAGTGTTGGAGACCTGGGTTTGAATTCTGGGTTGGGAAGATCCACTGGAAAAGGGAAAGGCTGCCTACTCCAGTATTCTGGCCTGGAGACGTCCACGGACTGCATAGTCCACGGGGTCGCAAAGAGCCGGATATGAGTGACTGACTTTCACTTTGACTTTCAATACGTCTAAGAGAAATGGAATTGCGAGAGATACGGTTTCTGCAGCACCCAGGAGAAGAGCCGGTCACCCTGTTGGCTGCCTGCTGACACCCTGGGATTAAAGCTGCCAGTCACTCTGCAGTGACCCTGGCAGCTTCTGGCTTGGGAGTTCTCACGACACTTCATGTTGACAAAGTTCTCATATGAGAACTCCAGAAAGTTCAGACCTGGCTTAGCTTGAATGCTCTTTTGGAACTGTCTCCTCTCTCCATGAGGAAACCACCATTTCAAACTGTTGATTTCATGCACTGAATGTAGGAAGCTGAAGCATCAGTGGTTTAGAAATGAGCCAGCCCATCACCTGGACCACTTCTCGTCTGGAGGCCCATCGCAAAAGCACAAAGACCAGCTGCCATCAAACAAGGTGGGAAGGGAGAGGTCGGGGAGATTGTGTGGGCTGTTGGCTCGCAGACAGCCCCCTGGGAGAGACCCCACACCTGCGCGCCCCCCCACAACGCACCTGAGTCTGCGACCAGCCACAGGACCCACCGTGTCCCCCGCCCTTGACGGCTCAGGTTAGGAGGGCCCACAGTCGGGAAATGAGACCCCGATTCACAGGGAAGCTCCTGCTCGTGTTGCCTCCTAAGCACAGGATTTTGGGGAGAAGCATTCCAACCCTGGGGGGACAGAGCTGTAGGACAGCTTCCATGAATTTTGACTCAAGGGAAGAAAGCTTATCATTCAATCCACTCATCTCCCATTGTATCGCTTCTATTTCTTTACATTGGTTTACAAATGGCAGTGAAATTTCTCAGGTGGATTCCAGGGATGTCTATCTCTTAGCCATCCTGCACATCATGATGGGACTCTCCTTTTAAACCTGTCGGATGACTCCTATAAAACCTGGAGCCCATTTGTCTGTGCCTGTCATAGGGCCGCCTGCCATTTTGCCATCACAAGCACACCGAGGGCCAGTTCCACTCCAAGCATCATGGAGACACCATCTGCCCCACAGCAGCTCTTGGAGAAACATTCTAGTTGCTTCCATTTATAAATGAGATGATCGAGTGGCATCAGGAATATGGGGGGGGGCGTCCCCAGGAGCCCCTGGGCCGGAGGGACTGTCAGTATAAAGGGACATTTGGGCAAAGCTAAGTGGATTATTGGAGGGGCTCTGCTGTCTCAGATGGGCCCAGATCACTTCTAAGACACCAGGCTGTCCTCCGCAGACACACGCATACTGCTGGCGGCCCAGGTGAGTTACAGCCTCACTGAACGCCTACGGAGTGACCAGACCCTGCTGCCCTGGTAGTCCTTGTTCCGGAGCGAGGGGGTCCCGCCCACCCTAGGACCCTGACTCCTCCCTCCCGTCCATCCTCTGACCCTGACTCCTCCTGCCCATCCATCCTCAGAGCCTGACTCCTCCCTTCCACCCATCCTCTGACCCTGACTCCTCCCACCCATCCATCCTCAGACCCTGACTCCT
>SJYF01000688.1:558175-571985 GCA_006410515.1 Procapra przewalskii
CACACTCTCATACACTCACACACATACACTCACACACACACTCACACATTCACACACACACTCACACACACACATATGCGCTCTCACACACACACGTGCTCTCACACACACACACACACACACTCTCACACGTGCACACTCTCACACACTCTCTCACACTCACACACACTCTCACACTCACACACACTCTCTCACACACATGCTCTCACACACATGTATACTCTCTATCACACACACACACACTCTCACACACTCTCACACTCTCACACACACACACAGTCTCACACGCACACACGCACACACACACACTGCCTGGATGCTGCCACCCTGCCTCTGTGACCTGGGAAACATGTCGGGTTCTCACTCCACTTAGCTGCTGGCAAAACACAAACGAAACAGCAGAAGCCGGCAGCCGCGGAGCCCCGCGAGCCCCCACCCTTCCGCTCTCGGCCCCCGGCTCCCAGGCCCACTCTGCACGTGCTGCTTCAGGGTCAGGAGCGCGGACCCGCACAGCCTGGATCTCAGTGCTGGACTCACCCCCTGGGAGTCCCTCCACAAGCCACCGGGGTCGCGGCTTCATCTTCTGTAAACTGGAGACAGGACCAGCGCCTTTCCCTGGGCTTGTCCTGAGGCCACAGGAGGCCAGATGCATAAAGAGTACACATCACAAACTAAGTGCTTAATACAAGCTGAATTCACACTTAGTGAAGCGAGTGCTGAATAACTGCTCGGTAACCATGGCACCGCCATGCTGGCTAATGCCCTGGACTCGATCAACCGCCCGAGCATGAACCAGCCAGAGAGGCTGTTCCCCATGGGCCTGGATGATCAGAGGACAAACAGAGAGGACATCTGACTGACAGCGCCTCTCTGCAGACATCAGAAAACTGGCTCCAGGGCCCAAGGGTGGGGGGCAAGTCACACTAGCTGCGGACAAGCAGCTTCCATCTCCAGGTAGCAGGTGAGGATGGGGTCCCTGGTCTCCCAGGAAGAAGAGGGTGAATTAGACCGTGGTTTTTTCCCTGTGACTGAGACTCAGCATCCCACTCAGTCCTCTAGAAAGCATTCAGCCCAAGGAAACAATGATCATTCCAAATTTCAACAACTGATTTCCGAGAAAGCACACGCTCCGAATTTTCAAACCTATGCTTTTCAGAGACATTTTGAGCAGAATGCATCTTAAAATTTTATCAAGGAAATTGTCTCTTTTTTAGCAGCAGATTGCATTGGTAAGGCCAAGTTCATATTTCCATGCATTTATAAGGTTTCCCAAAGGACATATTTTCTGTGGATGAAACAGTTTCACCATGTTTCCCCTTTTATGCTACACTAGTCTAGCTGTGTACATGCAAAGGCATTTTCTATTCTGAGAAGCTGTTGCTGGTTTAGGAGGAGACGGGTGGCAAGGAGATTGAGTTTCGAGATGACAACACCAGGACTCAGAACTGCGGGGCTCCTCTCTCAATGTCGTCCTCTGCAGAGACCTCCAAGGCATGCCCTGGGGAGCAGTCCTCCAGGGGGAGGGCAAGGAAGGCCGCAGAGAGAGATCCTGCCCAGGAAGAAGGGGCAGTGTCCCCAGAAACGCCCCCTGCACAGCAGAAGACACCCTGAGAAAGAGGGCTCTTCCAGCCACGTCCCCAAGCTGGAGATCTCTAAATGGTGAATAACACACATACGGCATCCACAGCCAATAAACTCGTAAAATTTTCCAAACAGGCTAGAACTTATAGGTAGCATCACCATCCATTAAAAACAGATTCAAAACACACCATTTTTCCACAGCTGACCACGTCCCCAGGCAGACACTCCATGCAGACTCCGGGATGCATCACCCCAGACAAGAGGCTACGTGGCTGCTCCCCTGTGGCCTTCACATCCTCCAGGAATCAGTGGGGGTCCCTTTGCAGAAGGCTTGCCCTGCCTCACCGTGCAGCCACCCCACTCCCTGGGACCCCAACCTGCAGGGTGACGGCCTGATGTTGGGCATGGGGTGCTCCCTGCTTGCTACCTGTGCCCTCCCAGGTCCTAGTCCTCAGAGGGCATGGAAAGACACCCTTCCCCTCAAAACCTTGGAGTCCCACATCCTGGAACAGCCCAAACCAGGAGCCCGCCCGTGCACCACGTCAGGTGGGAAACAAAATGGGGATTTCCTCCTGGCCTCCCTGGCCCGAGTCCCTCCCCCAGCTCTCCCAGATGAAAAGTCAGAAAACTCTGCAAATCTCTGCAAATAACCAAAAAGAAAAAGCAAATCTGGCAAGTTCCAATCTTGATAAAATCAGTTTCTACCCTAATCAGGGCACCTCTGCTTTAGGAATTCTGAGACAGTGATAAGCAGAGCGGGCTTTACGATTGCTGGACACAGTAACCCTGACTTGGAGAGAGGGCAACATGGTTTGTAATGACACCAACCCACCCACTCTGCAATCTGTCATGCACCAAGCACTGTTGCTCGTTAAGCCGTCGGTGTGTCATCGAGCAGGAACCTGGGATCCCGTTTCACAGATGAATACACAGAGGTGCTGGGGGCAGAGCCCCTGCTCAGGCTGGTGGCACCAGGATTCCAGCTTGCTCCGCTCAGACACCGGAGCTCAGGCCTCCTTCTGCCTGGTGCAGAATGTTATTACTTTCTGATTAAATATCAGGAGCCTGATATTAGTAATACCTTATCTGAGGACAAAGACCACGGGGACAGCAGAACTGACACGGGGGGATGGAGCTTCTGTGTGCGGGACCACGTGCCCCAGACATGAAGGTCCAAAGCCCAGAAGGTGGCCTGGCTGCGCTGCTCAGGTCGAATCAAGAGGACTGGCTCCCTGGAGACCCTGCATCTATCCACACAGGTAGTCAGACAGAGGGTGGGGGAGAACACAGGAGACCCTGCATCTACCCACACAGGTACAGTCAGATCAGGGGGCGAGGAGAACACAGGAGACCCTGCGTCTACCCACACAGGTACAGTCAGATCAGGGGGCGAGGAGAACACAGGAGACCCTGCGTCTACCCACACAGGTACAGTCAGATCAGGGGGCGAGGAGAACACAGGAGACCCTGTGTCTACCGACACAGGTACACTCAGAAGGGGGCAGGGAGAACAGACGAAACCCCACATCTACCCACACAGGTACAGTCATAACAGGGGTTGGGTGGAGAATCCAGGAGACCCCCCATCACCCTCACAGGTACAGTCAGAATGGGAGGTGGGGAGAACACAGGAGACCTTGCATCTAGCCACATAGGTACAGTCAGAACAGGGGGTGGGGAGAACACAGGAGACCCTGCGTCTACCCACACAGGTACACTCAGAACAGGGCAGGGAGAACACAGGATACCCCACATCTACCCACATAAGTACAGTCAGAACAGTGGGTGGGGAGAACACAGGAGACCCCATGTCAACCCTCACAAGTACAGTCAGAACAAGGGTTGGGTGGAGAAACCAGGAGACCCCACACCATCCACATAGGTATAGTCAGAATGGGGGGTGGGGAGAACACAGGAGACCCCCCCCATCACCCTCACAGGTATAGTCAGAATGGGGGGGGCAGGGAGAAGACAGGAGACCCCACATCTACCCACACAGATACAGTCAGAACAGGGGGTGAGAAGAACACAGGAGACTCCCCTGTCATCCTCACAGGTACAGTCAGAATAGGGGGTGGGGAGAACACAGGAGACCCCACGTCTACCCTCACAGGAACAGTCAGAACGAGGCAGGGAGAACACAGGAGACCCCATGTCTACCCTCACAGGAACCGTTGGAACAGGGGGTGGGTGAGAACACAGAAGATTTGGTGTCTACCCTCCAAGTCAGAAAAAGGGGTGGGGAGAACCCAGGAGACCCCACGTCACCCTCACAGGAACAGTCAGAACAGGGGAGAACATGGGAGACCCCGCATCTACCCACACAGGTACAGTCATAATGGAGCGGAACACGGGGCACCCCACGTCTGCCCTCACAGGAACAGTCGGAACGGGGCGGGGAGAACACAGGCCGTCCTCTTTTCCCTCATGTCCTTCACGTCATGGCTCCAGGGACTCCAGTTCAGAGTGCGCCCTTCTCGACACTCACATTTGTTTTTTTTCCAGACAAGGGCATCTTTTGATTAATATCAAGACCTACTCACCATTTAATGCTGACAATCAAAGCAACACGTCAGAAGGGAACTCTAAACTCTCACAGGTTGTACAGAAGCACCTCTCTCCCTGGGATTCTCCAGGCAAGAATACTGGAGTGGGCTGCCTCCCCTTCTCCAGGGGACCTTCCCGACCCAGGGGTTATGCAGGCGGATCCTTTACCGTCTGAGCCAACAGGAAGCCCCTAATACAGAGTGATTCCTCCAACAAACCAGAATGAGGACCCCCACCACCACACAGCCCTGCACATCCCCCGGCAACCCTCGCGTGGGCGAAGCTGCGATCCACGTGTGTGTAAGAGCACCCAAAGTTAGAGAAAGTCAGTGTTCTCAGCCTCACGGGTGCAGATGCAAAATCTATGACTTGGGTTTAGATCATCTGATGAGACAAACTCAGTGGACATGAGTCCGAGCGAGCTCCGAGAGGTGGTGATGGGCAGGGGTGCCTGGCGGGCTGCAGTCCATTGGGTCTCAAAGAGTCAGACACAAGTGAGCAACTGAACGACGAGGAGACAAAGTGAGCTGAATGAAACACCCCTCAGAATCACACACTCTAGACTCCAAACACAAATGTACCTTAACAGCTAACTTGCCTGATACTTTTCCACTTAGCCGAATTCTAGTCAGTCCCAGACAGGTGACCACCTTTCAAAGAAGAGAGAAGAATGCAGAGAGGGACCGGGCTCTCAGGTTTTCCTTCAGGGCCATAAAGCTTCAGCGCACAGCACAGAAATCTGCATTCAGAAGGGGCAGGCTTTCTGCTCCTCAGCTAAGGAACTGAAGCGTGGTCTTATTAAGCAGACAACTAGAGGAAGTGAGAAATAATCGATGCAACAGCTGCTGTGAAAGAGAAAAATACATCCGCAAATTCAATTTCAAGGCATTCAAGGTAAATTAGCCACATAGTAAATACATGTAATCAAAAATAATTACAGTTTATAAGTTTAAAAGCCCAGGCAGTGAAAACTCGGTTCATTTTGAACAAAGAGGAATCCTGTTTTTGCCTAGGGGCATATGGACAGAGAAAATGCTGTTTTTTAATGTTTGTGCAAAATTTGGAAGGAATTGTGATTTTCTGCTTCAAAATAAAAGCACAGAAACCAAACAAAGGCCGGAATGTGGGTGTTCATACCCCTGCCGGCCTCTGGGTCAGCTCCCAGGAGGGCTGGGGCAGGGAGGAAGTGCCCCTTCCCCTCCCGGGGGCTCACCTGCTTCTCCAGGTGGTCCCCTGCCTTTGGCCTCCTCACCACGGCCAGGCTGGAGACCCCAGGAGAGAGTCAACTGCCTCAAAGGGCTGCTTCCAGAACTTTCCATGGGTGTGGCTACAGGTCTCTGGCAGGGAGCTTTCCTTCAACCAGGAGTCACCACCCGGAATGGAAATGGGGCCCCTGTCCCCTTGGGGGGCACCCACCTCTGTGCCCCAGGCAGAACGGTCTAGGAAAGACCACCCCCATGTCTCATCCTCCCAGGTGGGGCTCAGAACTGGGAAACCGACAGCAGAACGTGCTTAAGGTCAAGAGGTGTGGGCACAGGTGGACGGAGCTGACCCCACCTGCAGTCTCAGGTTATGCCCCCTCCCAGGTGGCTGTGGCCCCTGGTGTCAGGGCTGGGGCCAGGGGTGCCCGCCCCACCTCCCCCCGCACCTCAGGTCCTTGCTGGGCCCCAGCAGGCTCCCGCCTGCAGCTGGCAGGGCCTGAGACTCCGCAGGAGCACGCCCTCACCCACTCACTGTCCCCTGTCCCCCAGGGCCACCCTCCCGAACGCGCTGCAGCCCAGCCAGGCTGCCTGCAGGCCTTGGCCTCAGATTCCTCCAAGACCTATTACCCTGAACACCAGTGAACAGGTAACACAGCAATATATGGTGACAAACCTGCTCGCTAGAGCCCCGACGGAATCACGGGAGACCAGAAACGGAGCTGATCGCCTCCATGAGCAGCGGACACCAAACACACTCAGACCAGGAGCTCGCTTTGTAGCGACAGGAAGACAAGTGTGAGGCAGAGGGCACGTGTGTGCATAGCGCGTGTTTATCGGGAAGCCCAGAAGGCTGCCCGCCACACTTCCACGAAGACCAGCAGAGTTCCCAGGGAGGGAGGTCAGACAGGACCCACACGTTTTCATGCGCACTGTGTGTTTGGATCACCTCCCAAGCACACGTGACTTCTGTTCTCGATCCTGGTGGCCCCTGCGCCCCTCTTCTGCCCGCCCGCCTCCTCCTGGACCACCAGCCCCACCCCGGCTCCGCAGAGGGGACCGGCTGAAGAAGAAGAGTCTGGGCAGTTTTCACCTGCAGCGAATCTTGAGCAGGTGGCGAGGCACGAAGTAAAACAACCGTTTTGCAAAAGAGACAAAGATTCTGCCAGCTGGTGAGACTGATGGTCCCCACTGGAGGGGGTCACACTGACTCTCGGCTCAGCAAAGCCACTCAGCTCCACGGGCCGCAGAGCCCAGGCTGGACCGGTCATTAGCAGGCCCGCTGGACAGCAGCTGCTCCCAGCCCCCCAGGGGTAGCTCAGAGGGCCCCCAGAGCAGCTCAGGGCCAGGCTTCCTGGCCACAGAGAGAGGCTGGCCTGCAGCCCCGGGAAGGCGGACTGGCATGTGATGGTCAGTGTCAGAGATCGAGGGGAACAGTGTGCCCCACACCAGCACAGACGGGACTCTGGCAGGGAGACATGGTCTGGGTTAAAATCCAGCCCTTGCATCTGCTTGGGGTGCAGGAAACAGACCCTAGGAGCCACCAAAAGTATGAGAACAGTCAGCAGGTGTGGCCAGTCCACGGTCGTGTCCAGGGGCCACAGCTGGCGTGACCCTCGGATCTGGAGCTGGACTTCTGCCAGGCCAGGAGGACCCGGCCACCATGTGCATCCCGAGGGGAGGTGGCCCTCTGCCGGAGTCACCATGGATGCCACAGCTGGCCTGGGAAAGGCAGCCTTGATTCTTGGGTGGGTGACGCTAAGCCTCTCCTATAAGAGAAAGCGACCAGGTCGCCCAGCTGCTCCCCGGGGGCCCCCCTCTGTGATAATACAACCGTGGTTGGCAAACGAACAGGTCAGGCTTGAGCTCCTGTGCCAGCAGGCTGTCTCCCTCTCACGCGTCTGCATCCTCGTGACGGGGAGCACCAGCTATGCTACTGGGACCCCCCGGTCCTGTGACCGCCAGAAAACCTCTCAACTTGCTGAGCCGCTGCCCAGCTGACGCTTACTGCTGCCCAGCGCCAGAACTTTGCTATCTGTTACACAGCATCACAGGGAGGTTGGCTAGCTGATGCACCTCGAGTACCTAAAGCCAGCACAGGCGCACGTGCGCCTCCCAGAGGGGGTTTGAGAAAGCCTGGGCAACTGGATCTGTCTCCTGTGCTGCGGCCCACAGCTCATTTCGCTTGATGCATCCTGAAGAAAAGTTAAAATAGTTCTGTTCTTTCTCTTTCAAATTTCGGCGTGCAGAGAATTGCCGAGGAAGAGCGGTTGTATTCTAACAGAGCTGACTCCCCCAGGAGCATGTGCACAGAACGCTATCTGCCGGGAGCTGCTCGATCAGGAGTGCCTGGAAACGCTTCCGTCTCAGCTCCATCACACAGTGGCCGCCTCCAGCTCACAAGGCAGGCGTCCGAGGATGGAGGCTGGCTTCCTGAAATTCCCCACCAGCCTCCAGCCTCTGCGTCTGAAAAGCACTGTGTGCGCTTGGCATTTCAGGTCACTCGGCAGTACTGGTAGGCAGCTTTTTCAAAAGGTTACATGAAAGAGTTATTTCAAAGAAATATATATATAAAACCATTGGAGTTATAAATTACTGCCAGATTTAAAACTTACTCTCAGCTCTGCTGAGAGTCAATTTCCTATGTCCTGAGACTACTAACTCCCCCAAGGGAAAGTGTCAGTCACAGGATACCCATGTCTTGTAAGGAAGTGATACAATTTCCCAAAGTGTTTTCCGGAAGGTGCCTTACTCTGCTTAGAGCAGCCTCTGTCCCCACGACCCTCTCGTGCAGTGGGCAACACAACGCAGACGGGAAGGCAGGAGTCCCAGAGTGAAACACTGAGGTCCCGTGAAAAACGGTCCATTTTTGATTATTAGATTATTTGTTATTATTTGTTATTATTTTGATTATTCTATACTTTCATTAACTTATGCATTTCAACTTTTGATCCCTTTATTCATAACACTATATTTTTTTGTCAGTAAGAGATACTATTTATGAGCACTAAATCAGTTCAGTTGTGTCCGACTCTGTGACCCTGTGGACTGTAGCCCGCCAGGCTCCTCTGTCCATGGGATTTTCCAGGCAAGAATACTGGAGTGGGTTGCCATTTCCTCCTCCAGGGGATCTTCCTGACCCAGGGATCGAACCCTCGTCTCTTGTATCTCTTGCATTGGCAGGCGGGTTCTTTACCACAGTGCATGTACACACAAAATTCAGATTCAGCATTCAAGTTTTTCTGGCTTTTTGTGACTTTTCTCTTTCATTTCTACACTTTACTAAATTCTTTTCTCTCCAGATGTTTTCCCCAGTTCGCACTATTTTTCTATGTTGTTTACACTTTTAATAGTATATTAAAACAAAAATGTGAAACTATCAAATACATATATATTGCAGTAAAAAAAGAAAAGAATCTGTACTTCCCATTAAACTTATACGAGGTTATTTAATTCTTTAAAAATTCTTGGAAGCAGATCATCAGGTATTTTTATTTTGATTATTTCCTGCTCCAACCAATCCTAATCCACTGAATCCCAAAGATCCAATGTACCTTGCAAGTTCACTGTTGGAAATAGATTTCATAGTAAAATAAGCTAATTTCACTAATGCAATTTCATGAATGACTGTGATGATAAATAATATTTTTGCAATTTATCACTAGCTGTTAAGCATACAAAATTGCTAAAATTGTGGAATGAAATATGAAGCCTATGGAGCAAAATCATTACAACCTCTAATATGGAAGTTTTAGGGAGACAAGGGCTTCCTGGCTTGTAGACAGGACTGCAGGGGACAGGGGTTAGCTCCTAACTCCGGGAACCGTCTCTGAGGGTGATGTTTGCGGCCTCCTATCCCAGCAGCATAGCTTTTAACATGTTTGTAGCTTAAACGTGACATCTATTCAATCACGGCCACCCCCACTGGGTAGAAGAGCTGAGAGTCTTTTAATCAGCTCTCTCCCTGCATCGCATCACAGCGGTGGATGACCCGGGATAAGGACACTGCATAGAAGCAGCCGTGCCTGTGAGGAGACTCCACCAGGAGCCCAGACTCTGGGAAGAGAGGCACTAGGGCAGGTGAGGGAGAGCGTCTCCAGGAGCCTCCAGCTTGTTCAAACAGAGCCTCCGCTGCCCCTCTTGTTTTCCACGGATCGACAGTTCGGTGTGAGCGGGCAGTGCACTGATCTAAGACATCTGACCAGGTGAACCTGGGCCCTGCCCTTTGTCCCACACTGTCTATCCTCAGGAGCCGAAGTGACACGTCCCAACTGTGACGTGTGGTGCCAGGCCCTCGCCCCAGCCTGGCAGAGGCACCCTTCGCTTGCAGCAAAAGTCAGTCTCGAAAACATAGCCTGTATGTGCACGCTCAGTCACGTCCAGTTCTTTGCAACCCCATGGACTATAGCCCGCCAGGCTCCTCTGTCCATAGAAGTTTCAGGCATGAACACGGGAGTGGGTTGCCATTTCCTCCTCCAGGGGATCTTCCTAACCCAGGAAGTGAACCCGCATCTTCCGCCTTGGCTGGCAGATTCTTAACCCCTCTGCCACGTGGGAAGCCTTGAACGTGTAACAGGAAGAACAGATCTGGCTGCATCCTGGATCTGTTTCTTTAACTTTAACCTCTGTGTTCTGTTCCTTTCGCTGCAAGTTAAGAACACTGCCGGCAGCCTGACATATACATTCTCAAGGCTCTGACCTTTCAAGGTATAACACTTTCCCATTAATATAGAGGTAAAAAGTTGCTGAACAGAGAATAACACGTGTCTTGTTGAGGGTTTACAGGAACATTGTGACCTGACCTTCCGGAAGAGCTACAAGAACAAGGGATTCCAACACCAAGAAATTTACAACAGCCAGCTGCACCTGCCCCGCTTTTAGTATACAAGAAGCCTGAATTCTCACGTGGGGAGCACGGCTCACAGGGACACTAGTCCATTATCTTCTCCGTCTGCCAGCTCTTGGAGCAAAGTCACTATTCACGGCCCCCACAACTTGCCTCCCGATGTATTGGCCCACGGTGTAGGGGACAGTTCAAGTCTGAAAAATATCAGCGCTCCTCCGCCCCAGCTCCCTGCCCTCTGCCCATCCCCACCTCCCACCACCCCTTAGCCTCCTTGCTGGTCCTTGAGTGCATCAGCCTCACTCCTGACTTAGGGCTCCCTGTGGCTGTCTCCTCTGCTGGAGTGGTCTTCCCCCAGAGAGTCACAGAGCTGAACCCCTCGCCTCCTTCCAGCTTTGCCCCAAAGGCCCTTCAGGAAGCCCGCCTGCCCCCTTCCACCGCGATCGCCCCCCTGCACCTGCATTTCTTCCCATCTGCCAGCTTGGTTTCCATAAAGGTGTCACTTTCCAGTGTCCCAGGTAACCCCCATCACGCCTTATCTTCTGTTGTTTGCCTCACCTGCTGTGGTTACGGAGACGGCAACGGCGACCAACTCCGGCACTCTTGCCTGGAAAATTCCACGGGGGACGCCTGGTGGACTGCAGTCCATGGGGTCGCTTAGAGTCGGACATGACTGAGCGGCTTCACTTTCACTTTTCACTTTCATGCGTTGGAGAAGGACATGGCAGCCCACTCAGTGTTCTTGCCTGGAGAGTCCCAGGGACGGGGGAGAGTCCCCGGGTCACACAGAGTCGGACACGCCTGAAGCGGCTCAGCAGCAGCAGCAGCAGCTGCGGTTACAGCTCTCAAGCTTTTATTTTGTTTCTCAAGGTTTGGCGGTGGTGTAGTCGCCAAGTCATGTCCAACTCTGTGACCCCGTGGACTGTAATCTGCCAGGATCCTCTGTCCTTAGAATTTTTCAAGCAAGCATACTGGAGTGGGTGGCCATCTCCTTTCCCAAGGGATCCTCCTGACCCTCTTCTAGACGCCAGAAACAGGGCAGAGAGGTGCTTCGAGAGCAGTTATTGACGTGGGCGAATGACTAGATGAAGGAAGATGACTGAATGCCTCCGCTAATTTGATGTCCAGTTGCATTATCCCTGCTGAAGTGAATGTGCAGATAGAGCACCTGAGGCTCACACGTACGATCCCAGCATCTCCTGGAGGACTTCAGGAGGGCGCCGATGCTTCCACGTCTCCCAGGGGTACCTGACGCGGGGGCTTCTGCTGGTTCGCGGTGGTGGGCGCTGGGCGTCATTGGCAGAACTATGTTCTTGGCAAGGCCAGGGGCCACACCACTGAACTCCACGTCCTCTGTACTGACTTGAGGCAGATGGGCAGTAAATAAATCCCCACTGAACGAACAGAGGATGGAAAGCATGGCCTCTTCTTGCTTGGCTGAGCCCACATTCGAGTGGAGACTGTGGGGCTCCCAGCACAGACAGCAGCTCGGGCAGTTCCACGGTTTACTCTGAGACATGGAAACAAGCCAACGTCCGCAGACTTCGGTCTGGAGAGCGTGGCGGATCCCTAATGGCCAGACCCGTGCTCACGCCCGCCGTGACCGGAGAGCGGCCTACGCTCTTTGCTTGAGCAGCTGGTCAGGGGGTCAGCGCAGCAGGAGAATGTCAACCCCACGGTTGCACTGGCCCAGTCACTTCTCCTCTCCATATTCTCCTGCGGGTGGAACGCGGTTGCACCCGGTGACGCTGGCGGTTTGCACATTCCAGGGCTCTCTCATCACACGTAGTGAGAACTAAGCAGTATCTGCTTATATTCGTGTGTTCTTTGATTGCGTACTTTATCCATTTTCGATTCAGAGTATTAGGTACAGCATCCCCGGCCCTGAAGTCCTATTTCAGGGCATTCCTAACTCAAGCGTGGTGAAATATATGAGTTTATCTTCATCAAAATACATCTTTGTGTTTTGGAAAATCATGGGCCCATTAGTGACGCTAGAGCCTGTCCATACTGCCATCCTTCCAGCCTTGCCACAGCAGCCACCCCGACCTGGGCCTGGGTCAGACTCGCCCCTCAGTCCAGCCACGCACGCGGGGGCCTGGGTATGCAGTTCCACTTTCAGTCCAGCTTGAACTGGTTGCTCCCTGGATCTGATATTTTGAAACATTTCTGCAAAAGGTACAAGCTTTCATCCCAAAAGAAAGTCTAATGGAGTAAGTCAGTGCTCTGTGGCAGAGGGGGCCCTCTTCCAACACCGCCCAAACCCAGCACGTGCAGAAACTCACCAACAGGGCAGCATCACTGCTTGGGGTGGGAAGGCAAAGCCCGCGATCAGGGCCCCCAGGAAACACTGGGAAGGAGCCGCATCCAGGGAGAGACTTCCCGGGAGCTGCACATGTGTCCGCCAAGCCTCGCTCCGTGTCCATCACTGCTGCGGGCTTGAGGGTCCCAAGACTCCATGAGAAACAGGAGATGATGCTGCACTTAACAGCTAGCTGCAGCATCGGCTTGAGCAGTGAGAACCAGAGCTGGATCAGAAGCTCACACCCAGGAGTCTGAGGGAGACTGCTCCAGAAAAGCTGCGGCCTTGGGCTGGAAACAGGCCCCAGATGGTCCAGTCCTCTCATCATCACGAGGGCCGAGCAGAAAGGCTGGAAGGCTGGCTTCAGCCTGGGTCCAGCGCTGCAGGCCCAGAGCCCCTCTCCCCATAGACATCGCCCCTGGGGCGGCGTCCCAGGGGGTCAGCTGTCTTTCCTGGTCCCGAGGCATCCTTGGCCAACACCGCACTCCAGCGCACGTGCCTGCAGCCCCGGGTGCCCTTGCCCACCGCACACAGGAGCTCTGAGAACACAAAAGCAAAGGCCCCGAGGAGCATGTGCCCCTCCCTCTGCCCAAAGGGCGGTCCACGGGGGGACCCACGGCGAGAGCACAGTGCGCCTCAGAGCAGAGCAGGGACGCACTCACCCTCCCCCCAGAGACACAAGCCATATCTGCAGTGCCCCTCCTGAAATGAGGCCCACACCTTCACTGGAATGCAGCCCTTATCAGACATGGAAAATAAATAACCATCCCTGAATTGTTTGCTGATACGGACACCAGAGATAGGCCGACAGACTGAGGGACGGCCACAGAAGACAGAATAAAAAAGCGAATTAAATGTCAGCACACGTCTTATCTCCCCAAAGTAAAGCCTCGTCGAGCAAAGACATGTTCCCTTGTTATCTGTTTGTTTATTACCTCGAAAGAAAGCTTCTGCAGATTTTGACAAGTGGTCAAACAGTGGAAACAAGTTTGTTAATAATCAGACATCTTTCCCAAACACCGCAGTCGACAGTCTCTGTTTGCAGAGGCTGCCAGATGCCCCCGCTGCGCAGAGCCCAGCTGCTGAGCCAGAGTAACGAGAGGTCAGCAGAGCAGCAGCAGGACAGGGCTCTTTACGGGATTGACCTCGAAGCCCTCGACGCCGTGCACGCCGGTGAAAATGGCCTCCTGCGCTGCAGAAACTCTGTTGCTTGACTTTCTCCAGGAGCCTGTCTAAACAGGGTTGTGGCCACGTCCTAATCTGCAGGGACCCTGCAGGGTCCTTACAAAGTTGCGGGGGGGTTATAAAGTGTCCAGAACACAGAGAACTGCCGTGCCA
>SJYF01000688.1:591904-607794 GCA_006410515.1 Procapra przewalskii
GGTGGAGGAGAGCCTCGAGCAGGGCCACACCCAGTGCAAAGGCCCCGAGGCAGCCAGGCTTGAGGTGTCTGAGGCTCAGCGGGAAAGCAGAGGCTGGGAGGAGCATCAGCCGAAGCACAGGCTGCGGTCACAACAGGGGCTCCAGAGAGTCTGAGGAGAAGCCTGGGGCTTGTACTGAGCCCCATGAGAGACAGTCACCGGGGTCCTGAGCAGGGCAAGGCTTGGTCTCAGGCACATTTTGAGGCCTGAACGCTGGCGCCTGTGGGGAGAGTGTCTTCAGGAGATTGGAGCAGCAGGCTCAGCTGGAGGCCATGTTGGTTTGGACGAGGAAGTCAGACATGGGGAGCAGGTTGGGAGGGACTCTGGCGCCAGGGGGTAGAGTGAGGCTTCAGGCAGAAGGAGGACCGAGGGTGAGTCTGGGGTCCAGGGCCCAGAAATGGGCAAGTTGGGCAGAATTTACGAATTAGGGAGAACTGGCAGCGTCAACAGTGCGTTAAAAAGCAGAGACGTCACTCTGCCCACAGAGGTCCGTCGAGTCAAAGCTATGGTTTTTCCAGAAGTCATGTATGGATGTGAGAGTTGGACCATAAAGAAAGCTGAGCACTGAAGAATCGGTGCTTTCAAATTGTGGTGTTGGAGAAGACTCTTAAGAGTCCTTTGGACTGCAAGGAGATCCAACCAGTCAATCCTGAAGGAAATCAACCCTGAAATATTCATTGGAAGGACTAGTGTTGAAGCTGAAGCTCCAATACTTTGGCCACCTGATGCAAAGAACTGATGAATTGGAAAAGGCCCTGATGCTGGGAAAGAGTGAAGGCAGGAGGAGAAGGGGATGACAGAGGATGAGATGATTGGATAGTGTCACCGACTGATTCAGTGGTCATGAATCTGAGCAAACTCCTGGAGACAGTGAAGGACAGAGGAGCTTGGCATGCTGCAGTCCATGGGGTCACGGGGTCAGGCGTGACTTAGGGGCTGAACAACAAAGACAGGATAAACGCACTTGGGACATGGCAGAGAGCAAGGGTCCTGCACTCCTGGGCTATACACACCTGTGCAAAGATGCCCCTCCAACCGGGAAGGACTCTCAGAAGGGGAGGTAAAGGCTTCCAGAGGAAAGGAGTCAGCTGTGCCTGACACCTCCCACAGTGGAAAGAATTCGTGTGAATCCACACAGACCAACAAACACGACACCACAGTGAACGTGACTGCGTTACAGCTGCCAGCACCAGCAGGGAATTTACAGAAAAAAAAATCATTTTGAGCAAAAAAGGCAATCACAGAAGAATGCACAAACTATGATTACATTTGTGTAAAATTCAGAAAGCGCCTAAACTCTGAAACACATTGTTTAGAAATAATGCTTCTATGTAAACATGCTTCTGAAAAACAGCACAGTGGTGACTGGCACCTATTCAGGAGATAATTATTCCTGGGGAGGGTCGCGGCTCCTAAGGGTGCTGGGGTATGGAAACGTCTATTTCTTGGGCTCAGAGGGAGGTGCTGGTGGGGGTCTATTGTATCAACGTTCTTCGTACTTGGCATAAACATAGACACATTGTGTGCAGGCCGGACTGCCAGTTCTTTTCAAAAGAAGAATGAGCTGGCGCTGACAGTGCGGATGGCAGGTGCATCTTGAGTGATGGGAGTTCCTCAGGGAAGGTGGCACCAGGTAGGTCCTGGGGGGAATTTTCTAGATGGATGACCTAAAACAGGCCAGCTTGTTCATAGGAAGGGTTCACAGCTGGAGCTCCACTGAGAAAATTCTGCACTCGATGTGGCCCAAACGTCTTAACACCTGCTTGATGAACTCATCCACAACATGAGTTCATGTGTGGATAACAAACTAGACAAAGTCCTCCCTTGTCTGTGTAAATCGAATAAGTTTTCTCCTAAAAGCGGCTCATTCTCCCCATTAGAAACACATATGTCTTTCTCACGGAAGCCAGCTGCATCTCCGGCTCTCTGGGGTGTGAGCAATTACGCTGCAGCAGTCTGTCTGTCTCTACAAACCTCTAAAATGTTAAGATGTATCATGACATGTTTGATTAGAGCAGAGGAGGAAACAACTCCCGGGTAGAAAGAAGAGGCTGTACGCCCGGACGGCTGGGTTACTGTGGTTACACAGCCTGGTTCGGCAGCCGTGGACCCGCCGATGGGACGAGCGAACGGCTCCTCGGAGGCCGTGGGGACTGTCTGGCTTGGCCACTTTGCGGCCTTGCTGTACAGCCTGGCTGGTAAGTTCCTGATAGAGAAAAGAAGAGTCACTTCCCAGCTGTTCTGTGGCAGGACAAAATGTTAAATTTAGACCATGAAATGGCTCTGGAAGCAAAGGGACAGGTGGTAAATGGCTTCCGAGGCAGATGGCAGTTTTAATGGCTGTGTTCACCAGTCACTTGCTGAACCGGAGACCATGGCGGTCACTCCCGCTCTGCCATCTCCACTTGAACGCTTATGAAATGGGGGGTGAAGTCTTAAAAATTGCTACTGTCATTCTTAAAAAGGCTCACTTTGTTTCATCAGACAGGAGCAGACGCTGGTGTGGCGTGGTGCTTTTACCCTCCCTAAGGTGGGTGCCCACTTCACACTCCCCTGTAACATCGAGGGGTCTGCCGAGGGGTGCAGGTCAGAGGGCCCCCCCAGAGAGGGCTCCCCCTGAAGAGGGCAGGAAGCAGGTCCTTCCGCAGATCCTTTGGCACGGCTTCAGTTCTCCCCTGACAAACTCCACCTTCTCCTTAAAAACTAAAAAATAGGATACAAGGCATTCTCTTCTCCTAAACATGTTCCTTCTTTGACCTGAAAATTCCAAGGCTTCAGGGCCAGTTGGGAATAAGGCAAAGGGCGTTAGCTGAGACCCACTGGACGGAAGCGAAAAGAAGGGCAGCCCTCCCCGTCTGCTGACCCTCTTTAACCAGCTGCCCGCCCACGTCTGAGTGCCCTCCAGTGAGGTCTCTCCAAGGGAGCCCTCCTCTCCCCACCCTTCCCCCAACCTCGCCCCTGATTCAGGAGCAAGCAAGAAAGAGATGGCGTCAGAAATTACAGCCATCACCTGAACAAGTGGAAGCGTCTGTATCCATCCCATGCAGAAGGGACGCTGAGGTGCGGGCAGTTGCTGGAGGGTTAGTCTCGGATGGTGCTTCAGGCCCGGCAGGGAGGGGACCACATGTCCTGCCAGCAGGTGACTCCCAGGCTGGGCAGGGGGGGGCGGCAACCACACAGGTGAGCCAGCGGAGACCCCAGGGCGCGCGCGGCCGTTCAGAGGAGCAGTGGCAAAGACTAACTTGGCTGCGCGTGCCAGCAATGCTCTGGGGAGAGAAAACCCGCTTCTGAACTGAATGTGGAATGGGTCAAGGGGTCTGTAAATAGGGCATCTTATTCGAAATCCAAAGCCACGATAAAGGCATATCATTCAGCGATGCTCACAGCTGATCTTTCCAGCATCAAGCCTTCTTTTGGGTCCTTCAGTTACTGGGTCAGAACTCTCCAGGGAGCTTCTTCACACACTAATCCTGGTCTCCACCAGGTAGGTGGACGTCCAGACCACGAACTAGGGCTTCTCCGTGGAGGCCCCCCTAACATCTGGGGCCAGATTACCCTTCCCCTGGGGGCTATCTCAGGCTGTCACGTGTGTAGCTGAACCCCTGGTCTCTACACCAGCAGCAACCACCAGGTCTCAACAAGCAGACAAACAGTGCCCCTGGCCATGGGCGAGGGTCCCTGGGAGCAAGCTTTCCCCCGTTGAGAATCGCACAGCTAAACCCCACAGGGCTCCTGAGGTTATCAGGCTTCTAATACCAAGCCAAGGGCATAAATAAAATAGTCTAAATCACCTATGTAAAATGGAATTATCTTCTAAATAGGAACAGGATTACTCAGCTGTAGACACTTCGACATTTACACGCTTTTGTAACTTCCTTGGTGGCTCAGTGGTTACGAAACCAACCCCCAGTGCAAGGAATGCAGGATTGATCCCTGGGCGGGGAGCCGAGGTCTCACGTGACACAGAGCAGCCAATGGGCGGGGAGCCGAGGTCTCACGTGACACAGAGCAGCCAATGGGCGGGGAGCCGAGGTCTCACGTGACACAGAGCCACCAACGGGCGGGGAGCTGAGATGTCACGTGACACAGAGCGGCCAATGGGCGGGAGCCGAGATCTCACATGACGCCGAGCAGCCAATGGGCGGGAGCCGAGATCTCACATGACGCCGAGCAGCCAAGCCCACGCCCTGCAAGTACTGAGCCCCTGTGCTCTGGAGCCCGAGAGCCACAGCTGGGCGTCCCCGTCCAGCTCAGCTCAGTCGCCCAGTCGTGTCCAGCTCTCTGTGACCCCGTGGACCACAGCACGCCAGGTCTCCCCACCCATCACCAACTCCCGGAGCTTGCTCAGACTTACGTCCACTGAGTCGGTGACGCCATCCAACCCCCTCATCCTCTGTCGTCCCCTTCTCCTGCCTTCAGTCTTCCCCACATCAGCTGAACAGTGAGTCAGCTCTTCGCATCATGTGGCTGAAGTATTGGAGTTTCAGCTTCAGCATTGGTCCTTCCAGTGAACACTCAGGACTGATCTCCTTCAGAATGGACTGGTTGGATCTCCTTTCAGGCCAAGGGACTCTCAAGAGTCTTCTCCAACACCAGAGTTCGAAAGCATCAATTCAAAAGACAGCACAGGCGCCGCAGAGAAGGAGCCCACGTGCTACAGCTGAGACCCGACACAGCCAAGCGAGTTAATATCAAAATCGATTTGAATACAGAGCAGTCTCCACGGGAGGAGATTCTCTGAGGCTCTGAAACCTTTGCTGACGAAGCCGCTCGGTCCCCTTTCCCCATCAGCCCAACTTCCTTGCAACCCGCTCCCTCCTCCTGCCTACCTGCCTCAGGTGGGTTAGGGGTCTCCGGGCAGAAAGCATGGACCTCCGCTGAGCGTCAGGACCGCCCACTCTTCAGCCTCACTGGGTCTCACTCCATGGGCTGCTGACAGTGGCTAGAATCCCACTCTGACAGACCCCCTATCTGCCCTCGGTCTCTTTCAAGTCTTGATTTCTAGAAAGCATCCCAGGGAAACGCTGGGAAGGGTTTCACTGCGGGCACGGGCAGTCCCTCTCAAATGCCTTCTGCTGACGTCAAGCAGAGTGAGCCAGGGCAGCCGGACTAGGCGGGCAGGTGGTCCTGCCTCCCCAAGAACCACTTCCAGGGGCAGCCCTGGCAGAACCGCGTGCACCACTGACGCCTGGGGCTGGCCAAAGAGCCCGGAGGGCGCCCGCCAGGCTGGGGCCAACGGCCCAGACGAACAGCCCGGGGCCCAGCCCTGCAGCCAACAGGGCTTCCGGGAGAGACGGACCAGTGGCCACAGCTCAGGGGCTATCTCAGCAGCCACCTGCTGACTGCGGCCCCTTGACGCTCTGAGAGCCACTTCGGCAGTCTTCTGCAAGATAGATCCGCAGACTCCGCCTTGTCTGACTGAACACACGTGAAGGGGAATTTGATTATAGAGCCTTATAAAACACGAGCACGGAAAGACGTCTGAGGAGCATGTTACTTTATAAACCACAGGAGATGGGAAGAGGGAAGCCGCCCCTGGGGTACACCAAGTTTGGTTTGGGGTTCTTTCTAAGATTAATTTGCTCAGAAAATAGCAGGTCATCCTTAATAAATGCCAATGGACTGATGGATTTTAACCAAAATCTTGACACAACTGTAATTTATGTTCCACACAAGAGATTATCCATGCGTTTTATTTATTTCCCCTGTTACACCCTAAGTGCATGTTCACTGACACCCTGAAATAGAAGCACCAGTCTGTTCCTGAGAACACAACTTTCGATTGACCAACTAATTTACCGAGTTAACATAGACACGCGCACGCCCAGGCCCAGGGTTGGGAAGACCACAGCACTCAGACCAGGGACAAGCCCAGAAAGCCAGCAACACTCCCCAGTCTGGAAAGTAATGAAGCCAGGTTACCTCTCGTTCTCCCACAAAGATGCATTTGTGTGTGTGTGTGTGTGTGTGTGTGTGTGTGTGTGTATCACAATCCAGTGGTGTCTCTGTCCCTGATAACAGAGCCATCGATGATACAACCCTGGAGAAGGAAATGGCAACCCACTCCAGTACCCTTTCCTGGGAAATCCCACGGACAGAGGAGCCTGGCAGGCCACAGTCCACGAGGTCGCAGAGAGCTGGACACGACTTAGCGATTAAACAAACTGATACAGCACTAGTGTACAATTCTAGGATTGACTCTGGTGTAGAATCAATAATCCCACAGAGTTTCTATCCAAGTCTCATCGTATCATGTGAAAAACTAGAACTCCAATAAACAGTACTAACTCACAAGACTCCAGCACTTACTAAAAGCCCTCCAAATCAACCCTGCTTTTGTGACATTTAAGGACGGACGTACCCAAAGATGCACTCGCCAGGATGGCCGGGGCACACGTCTGCTGGTGACAGTGAGCAGGCACCCGTGTGCAAGCTGAGGACAACCAGTCCGGGACCAGGCCCTCCAGCTCCCTCATCCTCATCCTCACCCCTCTCCCTCCTGAGACCCTCATCCTGCACCTCAGCTCACAACACCAGTGTCCGCCAGCCCCGCATCGGCCCCAAGGACTTCGAACAGCAGGCCCACTGCACGGGGGGACTCAGAGCCTTGGTGGCCCCTTGGCGCTCAGCCACAGGCTTTGGTGGGCCCCTGCACAGGCCCTGCCGTGATGGGGGGACCCACACCTTGTGCTCAAAACAGGCCTGGGCCAGCCCAGGAGGGACGGCTCAGTGAGAGCCCCAGGCAAGTCGGCGCTGTGTACTTTTCTGTTCCATTAACTCGGATGCATAGTTCTTTTCCAGCACATTGCCCATGCTTTCTTCCAAGTTCTGCCTCAGACAATTAGGCATTTCTCTGTTTTGCGCATCATTCCCCGTGAAGAGTAAGCAAAGGCGTGCCTTGTTTCTTCAAATGGAAACTCGACGCTTTGTTTCACAGCAGGCAGTGCCCACCCAGGTTGACCCACTGACCCACACGGCCTTGGTCCATGGGACTGAGGTCCCTGAGTGCGGTCTGAGGATGAGCACACCCGGGAATCCCTCCCCAGTGCTCCCAGCACCAGAACCCAGGAAACCATGGACCTGGAGGCCAGCAGGGCCCCGCCTGGGCTGCCATGCAGTGGACTCTCGCCAGCCCACAACTCTGAGAGACCGGGCTGGGTACTTACCGGGGAAGGGCGCGGTCTGCAAGGGCATTCTGATGGGCGCCAGGGTCAGCAGGCGGCAGGGCTGCACGCTGGAGGGGGACGGGCCCCCGAGCCCCGCGGAGTCCACGGCGACCACGGCTGTGGCGGCGGCTGCGATGGCCACGGCGGGGCCGCTGCCCGGGGGTTTAAGGCTGCTGCGACAACCACCTGCAGAGGGGACAGGGGGTCAGCACGGGTGCCTGGCAGCCACCGCAGGCGACGCCATTTCATTATGGGGCGTTTGAGAACCAAGGAAACAAGGGTGTGGAGACCCCCCTTCTCAGAAGCCCGTGACCTGGCCACTGTCCCTGAAATAAGTGTGATGAGCTCTCCACCCGTCCAGACGTCAGCTGTGCACAGAGCTGTGTGCGGCAGGGTCACAGTCTCCAGAGGACAAGCCTGCCTTAGAGAGAAGGCACTCTGCTGCCGCTCACAGTACGAAGTTCAGTAAACAAGGCCACTTACACGGCCACCTCCATTTCTATGCAGCCGCTGGGCCAACCAGTCATCACTTGGCTGAACAGATGCCAAGCGTGCTCTGGGTCTCAGGGACAGAGCTGCACGTCTCACACTTTAAATACCAAAGGGCACGCTTGGTGCCAGATTCCTGCATTTCTCTTCATTTCTGTCTTTCCGTATTTTCCAAACGCGCTATGATGGCATTCACAGACTTTTTAAATTTAATTTTTTATAGAGCAGGTTTAGAGTTACAGACAACTTGAGCAGCAAGTACATACTTCCCTCCATCACCCACTTGGATTGGGTGCTACGTTCATGAACCAACCCTGGCACATTACGAGCCCAGGTCTACAGTTTACGTTACCGTCCGCCGCTCATGTTGTTCATTCTGCAAGTTTCGTCAGATGCAGAACTAAAACCCTGTGTGCTCTGCCTGTTCACCTCCGCAGGCCAGAAATGGCTGAACACAGTGAGGAAGATCTGTGGGAAGCTGAGACGGGCTGGTGTGAGGCAAGGGTGTGACGGCCAAGGAAACGCTCTTGAAGGCAATTAAAAGTGCTGCTGGAGGAGCTGCGGCAAGTTATCCGGAAGGTCTAGCTGAGATAACTCACGAAGGTGGCGGTACTAGCTAATGTTTTTTCAGTGGAGACGAAACAGCCTTCTGTGGAAGAGGAGGGATCTAGGACTTTCTCAGCTGGAGAGGGGAAGTCAATGCTTCAGAGCTCCAAAGGGCGGCTGACTCTCTTGTTAGGGGCTATTGCAGCTAGCCCCTAAGTTTAACTTGAAGCCCATACGTTCGCCATTCCCAAATTCCCAGGGCCCTTAAGCAATATGCTAAATCTACCCTCCTGTGCTCTACAAACAGAATAGCAAAAAGCACATCTCCTTACAATAGGCTTACTAAATACGTGAAGCCCGCTGCTGAGGCCTACTTCTCAGGAAAAAAAAAAGAAATGGATTTATTTCAAAATATTACTGCTCACTGACAATGCACCTGGTCACCCAGGAACTTTGATGGAGACAGACAGGACATTAATGTTTTCATGTCTGCTAATGCAGCACCCACCCTACAGCCCATGGACACAGGAGTCACTTTGACTTCTAAGTCTTATTATTTAAGAATTACATTTCATAAAGCTGCTGCTGCAGGCTCACTTGTGTCTGTTTCTTTGCAACCCCATGGACTGTAGCCACCAGGCTCCTCTATCCCTGGGAATTCCCAGGCAAGAATACTCGAGTGGGTTGCCATTTCGTCTTTAGAGGATCTTGCTGACCCCGAGATTGAACCCGTCTTCTGCATCAAGAGGTAAATTCTTTACCATGGATCCACCTGGAAAGCCCCTCATAAGTCATAGCTGCCAGAGATGATGATTTCTCTGGTGGGTCTGGGAAAAGTCAACTGGAAGCCTTTTGCAAAGGACTCACCATTCAAAATGTCATTAAGGGCACCTCAGATTCCTGGGAAGAGATCAAAACATCAACCTTAACCGGAGTTCAGGTGGAGCTGGCTCCAAGCTTCACGGGCGACTCTGAGGGCAGCGGGGAAGGTAACTGCAGATGTCGTGGAAACAGCAGGAGCGCTGGAATGAGATGTGGCGCCCGAGGATGTGCGTGAGCTGCTGCAAGTTCATGCCAAAATTTTAATGGATGAGCAAGGAGCTGCCTCTTAAGGATGAGCAAAGAAAGCAGTTCTTTGAGACGGACTCTACACCTGGTCAAGGCGCTGTAGAAACTGTTGAAATGAGAGCAAAATGTGTTGCCTGTTTTACACAAACGCAGCTGAGAAAGCAGTGCGAAGGCTGAGGGCACGGACTCAAGGCTTGAAAGAAGACCTACTGCAGGCGAAATGCTGTCAAAAGACAGTGCAGGCAAACGAGAAATCATCCCTGAGAAGAAACAGACTCATGTGGCGAATCCACGGCTACATTATTTTAAGGAACTGCTGCAGCCACCCCCAGCTTTAGAAGCACCACCCTGATCAGCCAACAGCCACCAACACCACACAAGTTCCTCCGGCAAGAAGACCGCAGCCCACTGAAGGCCCGGATGATGGTTAGCAGTCACTAGCAAGAAGGGTTTTTAATTAAGGAATGTATGCTGTTTTACACATGATGCTATTGCACACTTAATGGGCTGTAGGATAATGCAAAGATAATGTTTATATGCATTTGGAAGCCAAAACATTGCTTTATTACCGTACGTCTTTTACTGCAGTGGTCTGCAACCAAACTTGCTGTATCTCCCAAGTGTGTCTGTTTGTCCTGAAAGTCCCCTGTGTCCGTTCACGGCTAGGTAGCTCACTTCTTTTTCTTACTGAGTAATATTCCATTGTATGGATGTACCACAGCTCACCCATTCACCTACTGAATGCTTTCTGGGTGGTTTTCAAGTATTTAAAATTATGAATGAAATTGTTGCAGACATTTGTGTGCATGGTTGGTTTGGACATGAGTTCTCAACTCATTTGGGTAAATACCGAGGAATGTCACTGCTGGGTCACACAGGAGGACTACCTTCTGCTTTATAAGAAACTGCCAGCCTGTCTCACAAAGCGGCTGCACCATTTCGCACCCCCACCAGCCATGCAGACGAGTTCACGTTGCCCCACCCCCCCCGTCTGCACTTGGCGTCAGTGCTCTGGGTTTCGGACATTCCAGCAGGGGTGCAGGGGCGTCTCATTGTCACTCACAGATTTAAAGTCAGGGAAAAACCCGCTATTCAACATATATTGTCTTACTTACTAAAAACTCATTATAAAAAAGGCATAAAATGGAGAAAATAAGTGTCTAAAAACATCCGCACAGCCCCCCACCCCCAGCTGAACACTGGGGATCTTCTGCCATGCAGCCAACCAGAAGCTTCCAGAAGCAAGGTCTGGACTACCAGTCCACTGCCTGCACAGCTCTTCCACAAGGCATTACAACAAACACGTCCCCCATCATTAAATGGCCCTCCCAAGTCCAGTTACTAACCAGAGCTTAGTGTTCCCAGGAGCGGCCCCACCACACAAACTTGCCGGTTCACTTAACCAGCGACCGTTACAGCGGGGGTTGCCTGGTCAGTACCTCTGTGGGTAAAGATTCCACCGGCAATGCTGCAGACACAGGAGACGCAAGTTCAATCCCTGGCTCAAGGAGATCCCCTGGAGAAGGGAATGGCAACTGCCTACAGTATTCTTGCCTGAAAAAAAAAAAACCTACGGCAGAAGGGCCTAGCGGGCTACAGTCCAACGGGTCCCACAGAGTCAGACACGTCTGAGCGGCTGAGCACACAGGATGAATGAGCAGGCCTTATGTGACTGTGTAAAAAAAAAATAAAGTTACTTTCTGCCGCTAGCGCCTAGTCCAGTATGGATGTTTAGGGCATGCAGGGCCAGCTCTATAAGGTGATTCTGAGAAAGCCCACACACGGTGAGGCTTCACACAAAAACGTCTTTGTAAGTTCAGCTTCCCTCCTTCGGGACTCCTGTCTACCATTCCACCACCGGCGCTGTCACTGGAATTCAACTCCCTGGCCCTGTTCAGAGTCAGGTCCGCCGCGGTGACACAGGGCTTCAAAGAACTGCGGTTCTCAAAGCCACGGTCACCGACTTTGGCGGTAGGCTACTCTCGAATTTGTTGAATAACTGGGTCTTTGGTTCAAAATGAAGATGGTCTTGAAGCAAAGGATGAGAAAGTAACTGACAGTGACTCAAACAGTTGCCAAGGCAAGAGCATTTTACAGACTGGCCTGTGGGAAGAGTTTCATCTTCGCGTGATTTTGCTGTCACAGATCATGATTCAACCAAAGGGGGAAAAATGTAAACCTTATCTGCCTCTTAAAAAAAAAAAAAACCTCAGAAATAAAGCTTTTAACCTGCTTCGCATCCATTTGGGTACATATAAAAATGCACTTCAGTTCAGTCGCTCAGTCGTGTCCGACTCTTCATGACCCCATGAATCGCAGCACGCCAGGCCTCCCTGCCCACCACCAACTCCTGGAGTTCACTGACTCGAGTCCATCGAATCAATGATGCCATCCAGCCATCTCATCCTCGGTCGTCCCCTTCCTCTCCTGCCCCCAATCCCTGCCAGCATCAAAGTCTTTTCCAATAAGTCAACTCTTCGTATGGGGTGGCCAGAGTACTGGAGTTTCAGCTTCAGCATCATTCCTTCCAATGAACACCCAGGGCCGATCTCCTTCAGAATCGACTGGTTGGATCTCCTTGCAGTCCAAGGGACTCTCAAGAGTCTTCTCCAACACCACAGTTCAAAAGCATCACTACTCACTAGTTACAGCACAAAATCCCCTGCATAATATCAGTGGAAATAAAAGGTTAATTATCAATGTTGCCAAAATTACTGTCATAATTGGTGGACGAGATGAGATGGAAAGAAGGGATCTTGCCACGGCCAGGCTCCCACCAGCTCCAGCCTTGCTCAGGCGCATCGTGTGTCTTGCTAGAGCAGGTACTGGGTGTGGGAGGAGGAGCTGGTTCCCGACCTCCAAGACACGGAGCACAGGCGAGCGCAACCCCGGAGGGCAGAGGAAGAGGCAGCAGGCGCGGGAGGGGAGGGGCTCAGGACCCCCGTCTGGAGTCCAATATGGAGGGGAGCGCCCTTCCCCTCTCCATCCCCCAACCCCCGGGGCCAGGTGTTTATGGAGTGTCTCCACCTGTCAGACTGCACGCAGCCTGGGGTAGGAAAGATGAGGCCACAGGAGGCATTGATGCAAAAGATAATCGCCCGCAGGGACTCGCTGCCCGTGGACCCCAGCCAGGAGGCGCGCGGGGAGGACGGGCCCCGGGAAGCCAGCTGCTCCCCGGGAAGCCAGCTGCTCCCCGGGAGAGGCCTCTGAGCCGAGCCTTGGAAGATGAGCAGGCACTCAATAAACTGCGTCGACTGATAAGTCATTATCATAACTTGCGTTCCCCAAAGGGCTGCAGAGAATCCCTTAGTTGAGTAAATAGACTGAGATAAGAGGTCCAGCCAAAAAAAAAGAAAAAAACCTGCTAAGCCAGCTAAGAGATAAGCCAGAAATGCTCTCCCATAAGGATTACTTATAAAAATCAATGTTTTAAGCAAAACAGTAATTAACCGTGTGCTTCCCTTGGAGGCGGCCAGCAGCGTCCACCGGTCAGGCTCATGGGCTCATTCTGCCGCTTCCATCACGGCCGCCACCCCCTAGCTCCCCCTCCGACAGCCTAACGTGCAAAGGAGCACTGCTTGCGCTCTGCTGAGTGACCCCAGTGGAGCCACGCGCAGGAGAACCTCCACGGTCCTTGTTTGCAGCCAGAGCGTGGGACTCACCGAGATTCGGGGGACTCACAGGGGCCCCAGACAAAGTCCACACTGACCCCCAGGCCAGGCGTGTCTGCCCCGGGCCGGGCGGGCGCCAGGGCCCCTCTGACTTGACACACCCCTCCCTCCCCCTGGGCTGGCTGCAGCGTCAGGACAGGGGTCTCCTTTGAGCCGCCAAAGCCCACCCTGCGGTCCACACGGGGGCCTTGGGTCATGACACACCGAGGGCGTCCTCGCAGGACACGGAGCCTGGGCTCTGTGTGGACCACCGGCCTCTCCCCTCACCGGCCTCCAAACCCAGAGCCCAGCCGGCAGCTAGATTCTGCTTTTCCCAGGATTCAACAGAAAAAAAAAGGAAGAGAAAGGCCGGTGGCCCTGGGGTGGCGGCACAGGCAGGGGCTCTGGAACCATCCAGGCTGAGCTGCCCGTCAGGCGCCGTGCGCTCCGGGGTGTCCACGTGGGCTGGGTGGCCCATTCTGTTCCTGTCTCCTGGGTTTCCTCTTCCTCTCAGGCCTGCCCTGGACTCTCAGCCCCGGGGGTCTCCATCAGTGGCCGCGTTCAGCGGGGGACAGGGGAGCGGCAGTGCCGGAGAAGACCCCCGCCGCGTCCCTGCTATGGAGGGCCTGCCCCGGCACTGGAGGGCCCTCGGAATTTTGACCACTAGCGGGCTTCGGGGTACGTAAGCCGCTAGAGATCTCACTCCCGTATCCGTCCAGAAGAGCAGGGTGAAGGCCTCGCCTGGAGCATCAGATGCTGAGACACTGGAGAGGACGACCCTCATCTCAGGCTGCAGAGAGTGCGGCAGAAACAGCAGGATGAGGCGGTCTTCTGATGAAGTGGACGCTCGCCTGACACACAGGAGATGCTGTGCTCTCTGCTCGGCCACGTCCCCAAAGAATAGACAGTCATCCGTTTCTCTCTTTGTTTAGCATGTGATTCAGCTGCTGTGGAATCCTCCAGGTGAGGTATCTGCCAACTGGTCATTATTTCTGCAAACACAAGTGCGTGGTCAAGAGGAGACTTCATGCATCTGTCCATGTGCGGGGCTTCGCCTGTGTTCACACATGGAAGGCGGGTCTGGGGTCTTCGGTGACACCTGTGGCTTTGACATGCGAGCAGAGGGAAGGACAAGGGGACAGGACCAGAACTCAGGCTCTTCTTCCTGCCCTGCCCGCTGAGGGCGTGTGTCCCTGCGCCCTGACCTCTAGCTGCGGGGAATAAGGAAATCCGTCAGCATTGACCCGGCTGCTTCTAGAAAGAGCAGCGATGGGTCTTGGTGCCCGCAGGGCACGCCGGCGCCCAGCTCCCACCCGCGTGTCTGCTTCCGCTTGCCTCTCTTGGTGCTTGTGGTCCTGGCGGTTTTCTGAAGGAGGCGTCCAGTTGCTCGTTTTGGTCAAGCTTTCCACGTGCTGAGGAAGCAAACCCAGTAGCTGGGCTGGTTCATCACCAAGCTCCCAAGACGCTCTCACACTGCCCCCAAAGTGTCTGTCTCTGGACCAGCTCTGGCTGTGTGTCAGCTGCCCAGGACGCCCACCACGTTTGTCTTCTCTGCCCCCCGGCACCCGGGCAGCACCCCTGTGATGGCAGAGTCTGTTTGCCAGAACCCCACAGGGGTGGCGAGTGAGTGACCCTGCAGCCCAGCCACGGACATCACCCTGCTTCCTCCCCCAGACCGTGGCCCAGGCGTCCCAGCAACCTGAGTGCAGAGGGGACTCCGCTCCCCTTGCTAGGACTGCCGGCCGCCCACCGCCGTGGAGTGAGCGCCTCCCCTTCCCGAGGCAGCTCTTCCCGGCTCCCCGCAGCCCCCGTTACATGCAGACCCACAAGGAACAGGGTCTCGTGCATACCGTCTCCTGCCGCGGAGCGGGGCTCTGACCCTGCCCTCGACCCGAGCATCCCCTTCCATGCCCACTTTAGACGCAACTGCTGATATGTGTGTCTGCCTCCCTGGGGGTCACAGAAACGCAGTGGATGAGGAGGTGGGGGGGTTCTCAGAAAGCTCCCTGCTCCATCTTTCCTGGAAAGAAGAGAACAATGACAGGATTTGCCCCCAAGCAACAGTCGGCGGCCAGAGGGCTCCCAGAACCCAGGCGGCACTCTGCTGTGGGGAACGCCCAGGAGAAGGAGCGCTCTCTGTTCAAATGCCCATTTCCTACCGTCTGGTGTCAAGAGCAACAGCATGTTGTCTTGGTGTATCGTACAGGAGTGACCGTCCTCGGAGTCTTGTCCCCTCACTGCCCTGCTGGGCTGCCAGTGCACCAGCCTCAGGGTCCTATGCCCAGAGGCCCTGGAAAGGTAGGACTGAGAACCAGCATGTCTGGAAGGACGCAGGTCTCCATATTCTAAAGGGTCATTCCGTTCCTAAAAGGACACTCAGTGCAGAGTCCAGCCTCTGGACCCAGGGAGCAGGGTGATGTCTGCTCGTGGAGGGCACACCTGTGTTGTTCTGGATTCTTCATCAGAACCTTGCCCCCGCCCCCCAATAGGAACTAAAGAAAGTGGAAGTGAAGTCGCTCAGTCATGTCTGACTCTGCGACCCCAAGGACTGTAGCCTACCAGGCTCCTCTGTCCAAGGGATTTTCCAGGCAAGAATACTGGAGTGGGCTGCCATTCCCTTCTCCAGAGTATCTTCCCAACCCAGGAATGGAACCCAGGTCTCCTGCACTGTAAGCAAGACGCTTTACCATCTGAGCCACCACGGAAGCCAACGGTAACTACAGTGAGCCTCTAAGTCCAGGTCTGGAGACCAAGAGAGGAAGCTTCTCTTTCAGAGAGAAAAGCAAACACCAGACGGAACCCAGAAGGGAATGAACCTGGGCTCATTCTCTGCAGACGTCACTACATTAACAGCTCAAGGTCAGGAGCCAGTGGCCTGGACCGGAAATCACAGAAGCAAAACCAAATGAGCAGGGAAGACCCCCCCCCCCCA
>SJYF01000688.1:616102-643139 GCA_006410515.1 Procapra przewalskii
GAACCCCGGCGCGCCGGCCTAATAAATCCTCTTGCTTATTGCATCGAATTCGAGCCATTGTGGTCTTTGGAGCGACGGGTCCTGAGAAAAGGCCGCGAGGTCTTACAGTCCGAAGGCATCAAACACAGATGCGTTCAGGGTTGTGGGTCTCAGGTAGCCATGACCCTCAAAGCAAACGCGTCCAAGCCCACTTCTGATCACTCCTCCACCGTTCATCACCTGGGGAAGCCACTCGCTTAGGCGCAGCTCCTCCTTCCATCAGGAGTTTCCACTGGGAATCCCCGGATGAGACAGCCTCCCTTGGTCCCCAGGCAGAGCAGAGGCAGCTTGCAGCCTTAAACACTAAGCTACGCGTGACATCACGCCTGCAGGAAGGTGCCCCCCACAACACACACCCATTCTCTCCGTGTGGACACATCCACACAGTCACTGGTGTAGCCTTTGCAGAGGCACCTGTGGCCAGCCCGCCCCCAACACACACCCGTTCTCTCCATGTGGACACAGCCACACAGTCACTGGTGTAGCCTTTGCAGAGGCACCTGTGGCCAGCCCAGGACAGCAGTGCTGGGACCCGTCACCAGAGGCTCTGCAGCCAGAGGCACCGGGGTCAGGGCTCCCATCCAAAAGGGACAGCTCGTCATCCACGGAATCCACGCGGACGCTGTGGCCCCTGCCCTTCCCCTCCTGTCTCGACATCCGTTTCCTGACCCTTGGCGTCCAACACAACGCCGCAGTTACAAGGTGGCATGTCCTCCGAGGACGCCTTCTCTCTCATCCATCAACGTCCGTGCGCCTCTTTCTCAGGATCTCAAGGGCAACACTCTGTCCACAGTCGTCTGCCTTCCTCCTTCTGTGATAAACGGTAGAACCCCACCTCTGCTTCCCAAGGTGCATCCAGTCTTCTTTTTCCTGAATCAAGGGACCTTTCTGAGTGTCCGTCACGCGCGAGGTCTTGCAGCAATGTCTCTGATGCATTCCCCCAAGTTGCCCAAACGGCACAGGAAATCTACAAGCAGGTTTGTCTATCATGGGGAATGAATGCAAATAGGCCAATTAGAACAGGAGAGAGTCAAGGTTCATTTCCAATTTTTAAAAAAAATCCCCTCTACTGAGGATAATGCGGCCTGAAATGAATACTTATTTTCCTTAAAAGAGTGAATAATATGTTGTTTCTATAAAAGGCATTTCTGTTGATGCCAGAGGAACAAGGAAGCTATAAGTAAAATTCAAGACCAGCAGGTTATTATCACAAGGCAAAAATCAAGACTTGATTCTCAGGGAAGCACTCACATTTCTCTACTTCCCGAGGGCAGGGCTGCCTGGGCTGATGAGGCTAGAGCTTCAGGGCCTTTGTTCAGCAAATTCTCCCAAGGCTCTGGCCTCAATTCCTACTGGTGACTTTGTATTCTTTTCCTTAAAGCATACAGTGCCGCTGCTGCTAAGTGGCTTCAGTCATGTCCGACTCTGTGCAGTTCCAGAGACGGCAGCCCACCAGGCTCCACCATCTCTGGGATTCTCCAGGCAAGAATACTGGAGTGGGTTGCCATTTCCTTCTCCAACGCATGAAAGTGAAAAGTGAAAGTGAAGTCACTCAGTCGTGTCTGACTCTGCAACCCCATGGACTGCAGCCCACCAGGCTCCCGTCCATGGGATTTGCCAGGCAAGAGTGCCAGAGTAGGGTGCCATTGCCTTCTCCCAAGCACACACTAAGTCTGTACAAAACACCTGGTCTGCCCCTGCTTGCCACCTTCAGTACCGAAAGGTAAATGTTGCCCCTCCCAGCCAAAACAAAAAAGAAAAACCATCCTTTTACAAAGCCACTTACAAGGATTTTACCCAAATCTACATCACCTAAACTGCACCTAATAACTAGATATTCAGACCTTAAGCTTTCAAGTTTCTCAGAATTCTAACTGAAAGCACATTTACATGCATTCAACAAACGTAATTGTAAAAACTGTGGCCTCAAACTACAGGGAGTTTTAGAGACACATACAATATTTTGAGATTCCTGATGCAGTGTTTTTGAAGACGTTGTTGTTCAGTTGCTCAGTCGTGTCCGACTTTTGCGTCTCATGGATGACAGCAAGCCGTTTCCCTGTCCTTCACTATCCCTCAGAGTGCTCAAACTCGTGTCCATCGAGTTGGTGATGCCAACCAACCACCTCAGCCTCTGTCACCTCTTCTCCTCCTGCTCTCAATCGTTTCCAGCTTTGGGGAATCCCTTCCAAGGAGTTGGCTCTCCGCATCCGGTGGCCAAAGGACTGGAGCTTCAGCTGCAGCATCCGTCCTTCCAGTGAATATTCAGGGTTGACTTCCTCTGGGATTGACTGGTTTGATCTCCTTGTTGCCCAGTGGACTCTCAAGAGTCTCTCCAGAACTGTTCTTTCTTCCATGCTCAGCATTCTCAATGGTCCAACTCTCACATCCACACACGACTACCGGGAAAACCTTAGCTTTGACTAGACGGATCTTTGTCGGCAAATGCTGTCTCCGCTTTTTAATATGCTGTCTTTGTTTGTCATAGCTTCCCTCCTTGTCATAGCTTTCCTCCCAAGGAGCAAGTGTCTTAATTTCATGGCTGCAGTCACTGTGCACAGTGATCTTGGAGCCCTCCAAAATAAAGTCGATTAGTGTTTCTACTTTTCCCGCATCTATTTGCCATGAAGTGATGGGACAGGTGCCATGACCTTAGCGTTTGGAATGCTGAGCTTTAGGCCAGCTTTTTCACTCCCCTCTTTCCCCCTCATGGAGAGGCTCCTTAGTTCCTCTTTGCTTCTGCAATTAGAGTGGTATCATGTGTGCATATTAGGTTGTGGATATTTTTCCTGGCAAGCTTGATTCCCACTTGTGATTCATCCAGCCCAGCATTTCACATGATGTACTCTGCATATAAGTTAAACAAGCAGGATGACAATATATAGCCTTGACGTATTCCTTTCCCAGTTTTGAACCAGTCCATCGTTCCATGTCCGATTCCAACTGTTGCTTCTTGACCTGCGTACGGATTTCTCAGGAGACAGGTCAGGGCTAGCTTTCTTGGCTTTCAGACCACAGGTGTGTGTGATCTGAGAAAACTATGTGCATTCTAACAGGCATTTCTTATTATACACCTCGAGAAATGAGTGGTTCTGGGCCACTGGGCTGACCAGTCTTCTCAGGTGTCTCTAAATTCTGATAACAAAACATCCTCACTAGCAAACTTGGAATGGAATGTGCTTTTCTAAGCTCTTTGGTGGACAGCTAACAGAATCTACAATCCCTGTCAACGTTAGAGGGGAAGGATTTAGGAGCATCCGCTGGGAATGAGAACCGAGAGTGCCTGCTGCCACTCCTCCATGAGGAGCTGCACAGAAAGTTCGAGACAGTGAAGGTAAGAACAGAATTTTAAAAGTAAAATCAACGCACTGGGGGATGGAAAGGGAGAAACAGATCCTCTTCCCAATCAACACATCTGTAGTTCTACTAGGCGGTCCTGCGTCCTTTAAAGCAAGTGGAAACCTTCGATTACTTGTATTAAGACATCTATAAGAAGTCTCAGAAATCATTAGGACAAAATGATGCGCAATTGCCTACGGAGTTCTCATGGGTAGCGAAAACCTGAACCTCTGACTCATCAGTCAGATTTTTTAAAATTCATTAAAGATGACAGTTGCTACTTTATACTATGATGAAGAAATCTGTCTTAAAATATTGTCACAGGAGAGCACAAAACTATGCTATAATCGTGTATCAAGTGTGGCAAAGCTTTGATACACGAGCAATGTCTGCAAGCGTATATGTACTGCAGCTGTGGGCGACTCTTTGCTTCCGTCTATATTTTGGTAGTTTCCAATTTTTCTACACATAACAAATTTCTTAAGCTGAGGAAAATGAAATGTATTAAAATAGGCCACTTTTGCATATAAACACCATATGTTTACACCTTTTAAATATTTTAGTTATAAGAAAAATGGATGCTTTAACTATTTTTATAAAGTCACAGATTCATGAGCATTAATTAAATTTCTTTGAAATAATACCTTGACACTTTATTGAGTGGTCATGCTAAAATATACTCACAAAGAGATCTTTAAGATTCACAATAAATAAGTAAATAAACCTTTCCACACTGCCCTGTCCCACTTGGGGACTCCAGTTACACAGCAACTGAGCACTTGAGATGAGCTGACTATAAAAGACACACTGGATTTCAAAGACAATATGAAACAAATTAAAGTGACTGTCTCATTAATACTCTTATACTGATTATCAATTACACGTTGAAATAAATATACTGGGACAGATAAACTATTACTAGAACTAATTTCACATTAATTAACTTAACATTTTGCATATGCTACAGGTGATCAGTGGAGAAATGACTCCAGAAAGAAGGAAGGGATGGAGCCAAAGCAGAAACAGCACCCAGCTGTGGAGGTGACTGGTGATGGAAGCAAGGTCCAGTGCTGTAAAGAGCAATATCGCATAGGAACCTGGAATGTCAGGTCCATGAATCAAGGCAAATTGGAAGTAGTCAAACAGGAGATGGCAAGAGTGAACATCGACATTCTAGGAATCAGCGAACTAAGATGGACTGGAATGGGTGAATTTAACTCAGTTCACCCTTATATCTACTACTGTGGGCAAGAATCCCTTAGAAGAAATGGAGTAGCCATCATGGTCAACAAAAGAGTCCGAAATGCAGTACTTGGATGCAATCTCAAAAGCGACAGAATGATCTCTGTTTGTCTCCAAGGCAAACCATTCAATATCACAGTAATCCAAGTCTATGCCCCAACCAGTAACGCTGAAGAAGCTGAAGTTGAACGGTTCTATGAAGACCTACAAGACCTTCTAGAACTAACACCAAAAAAAGATGTCTTCTTCATTATAAGGAACTGGAATGCAAAAGTAGAAAGTCAAGAAACACCTGGAGTAACAGGCAAATTTGGCCTTGTAGTACAGAATGAAGCAGGGCAAAGGCTAATCAAGTTTTGCCAAGAGAACACACTGGTCATAGCAAACACCCTCTTCCAACAACACAAGAGAAGACTTTGCACATGGACATCACCAGATGGCCAACATCAAAATCAGATTGATTCTATTCTTTGCAGCCAAAGATGGAGAAGCTCTATACAGTCAGCAAAAACAAGACCAGGAGCTGACTGTGGCTCAGATCATGAGCTCCTTATAGCCAAAGTCAGACTTAAATTGAAGAAAGTCGAGAAAACCACTAGGTCATTCAGATATGACCTAAATCAAATCCCTTACGATTATACAGTAGAAGTGACCAGTTGACTCAAGGGATCAGATCTAATAGACAGAGTACCCGATGAACTATGGAAGGAGGTTTGTGACGTTGTACAGGAGGGAGGGATCAAGACCATCCCTAAGAAAAAGAAATGCAAAAAGGCAAAGTCGTTGTTTGAGGAGGCCTTACAAAGAGCTGTGAAAAGAAAAGAAGCGAAAGTCAAAGTAAAGGAAAGATATTCCCATCTGAATGCAGAGTTTCAAAGAGCAGCAAGGAGAGATAAAAAAGCCTTCCTCAGTGATCAATGCAAATAAATAGAGGGAAACAATAGGATGGGAAAGACGAGCGATCTCTTCAAGAAAATCAGAGATACCAAGGGAACGTGTCATGCAAAGATGGGCTCAATAAAGGACAGAAATGGTAGGGACCTAACAGAAGGAGAAGATTTTAAGAAGAGGTGGCAAGAATACACAAAAGAACTACACAAAAAAGATCTTCATGACCAAGATAATCAAGATGGTGTGATCACTCACCTAGAGCCAGACATCCTGAAATACAAAGTCAAGTGGGTCTTAGGAAGCATCGCTACAAAGACAGTGGAGGTGATGGAATTCCAGTTGAGCTATTTCAGATCCTAAAAGATGATGTTATAAAAATGCTGCACTCAATACGCCAGAAAATTTGGAAAACTCAGCAGTGGCCAGAGAACTGGAAAAGGTCAGTTTTCACTCCAATCCCAAAGAAGGGAAAAGCCAAAGAATGCTCAAACTATCGCACAATTGCACTCATCTCACACGCTAGTAAAATAATGCTCAAAATTCTCCAAGCCAGGCTTCAGTAGTACGTGAACTGTGAACTTCCAGATGTTCAAGATGGATTTAGAAAAGGCAGAAGAACCAGAGATCAAATTGCTACCATCTGCTGGGTCATCAAAAAAGCAAGAGAGTTCTAGAAAAACATCTACTTCTGCTTTACTGACTATGCCAAAGCCTTTGACTGTATGGATCACACAAAATGTGGAAAATTCCTAAAGAGATGGGAATACCAGATCACCTGACCTGCCTCTTGAGAAATCTGTATGCAGATCAAGAAGCAACAGTTAGAACTGAACATGGAACAACAGACTGGTTCAAAATTGGGAAAGGTGTAGATCAAGGTTGCATATTGTCACCACGGTTATTTAACTTAAATGCAGAGTACATCATGCGAGATGCAGGGCTTGATGACTCACAAGCCGGAACCAAGATTGCTGGAAGAAGTATCAAAAACTTCAGATATGCAGATGACACCACCTTTATGGCAGAAAGAAAAGAAGAACTAAAGAGCCTCTTGATGAAGGTGAAAGAAGAGAGTGAAAACGTTGGCTTAAAACTCAACATTCAGAAAACTAACGTCATAGCATCTGGCCCCACCACTTCATGGCAAATACATGGGGGAAAAGTGAAAACAGCCACAGATTTCATTTTCTTGGGCTCCAAAATCACTGAGGGTGGTGACTGCAGCCACAGTATTAAAGGGCACTTGCTCCTTGGAAGAAAAGCTAAGACAAACCTAGACAGCATATTAAAAAGCAGAGACATGACTTTGTCAACAAAGGTCCGTCTAGTCAAAGCTATGGTTTTCCAATAGTCATGTATGGATGTGAGAGTTGGACTGTTAAGAAAGCTGAGTGTCAAAGAGTTGATGCTTTTGAACTGTGGTGTTGGAGAAGACTCTTGAGAGTCTCTTGGGCTGCAAGGAGATCCAACCAGTCCATCCTACAGGAAATCAGTCCTGAATATTCATTGGAAGGACTCATGCTGAAGCTGAAACTCCAATACTTTGGCCACGTGATGCAAAGAACTGACACATTTGAAAAGACCCTGATGCTGGGAAAGATTGAGGGCAGGAGGAAAAGGGGATGACTGAGATGGTTGGATGGCATCACCGACTCTATGGACATGAGTGTGAGCAAGCTGTGGGAGCTGGTGATGGACAGAGAGGCCTGGCGTGCTACAGTCCATTGGGTCACAAAGAGTTGGATACAACTGAGTGACTGAATTGACTGAATTTTATAGCTTGTTATACTTTTTAAAGAAAAATGAGTGCTGAAGAATTGCTGCTTTTGAACTGGGGTGTCGGAGAAGACTCAAGAGTCTCTTGGACTGCAAGGAGATCCAACCAGTCAATACTAAAGGAAAACAGTCCTGAATATTCTTTGAAAGGACTGATGCTGAAATGCCAATTCTTTGGCCACCTGATTCAAAGAACTGACTCATTGGAAATGACCCTGATGCTGGGAAAGATTGAAGGCAGGAAGCGAAGAGGACAACAGAGGATGAGGTGGTTGGAAGGCATCACCGACTCTGTGGACATGAGTTTGAGTGAGCTCCAGGAGTTGGTGATGGACAGAGAAGCCTGGCGAGCCGCCGTCCATGGAGTCACAAAGAGTCAGTGGACATGACTGAGTGACTGAACTGAGCTGACGCTTTTTAAAATATGAGTATCAGAAATTTTAAGTTTCCATCTGTGATTCTCACTGAATTTTCCAATGGAGAATACTGCTTTAGAATGGGTACTGGCATCTAGAAGCTTCCAGTGACAGGAAGGTAAGGTAATAATCAAGCTTCATTTAGAAACACACAGTAAACATACAACCTGGCATCCCCTTGGTCATTTGTTAATGGCATTTCAGCACTGATACCATGACTCAGTATCACATCTGTTACTTATACTCTCATGTCTCAACAAACTGATTCATTACTGTGTGAAATGTCACCCTTAGATTCAAGGGAAAAAATGATCACCAGGACATAAATTCCTAGTTCTTTAAAATGATATGAGTCACGCTGATGAGCACAAATCTCATTTAGTTTTTTTCATTATCTTGGCCATCTCTCAATTGTAGTTGATGTCTGAATAATTTACCACTTGATCTGGGGGCACAGCCAATTTTCATACCAATGGGGCCTTGAAGTACAGTCTAGAAAAGATAAAGTGACCACACTTGATTACTGCCAAGAAGGCACCTGCCTCCATCCCGCCTGGAGACGCATCACGTGGGGAACTTCTCTGCAGAGCAGTGGGGGTGGAGCTGGCATCAGAGATGCGCTGAGGACGCCAGCCACTTGTGTGGGACACTAACGTTGCAACGGTAATGCAGCAAACTCCTGAAATATCTGCACTTTACAGGTGAGAAAGCTGAGGCAGAGAGATGTTAAACAACCCTCCCAAAGTCACACAGCTGCGGAGTGCTCCCAGGAAAGAAGAGCGGAGAATCCCACGGACAGAGGAGCCTGGCAGGCTGCAGTCCATGGGGGTGCAAAGAGCCAGACACGACTGAGTGACTAAACAGAAACAACAAAAGGACTTATTAGAAGATGGCTTCGGATTAATGTTTCTCACATGCAAGTATTCCGATTTCTCCCAGATGGCATCATCTACAGGACTTCTTGCATTCTCTCCCATCGATTTCTCAGTAGCCGGAGGAAGGTGTGAGTACATTAGCTGGCTGGAGGACAGATCCCAAACTGGGAAGTGCAGGCCTGAGGTGTCCGTGCGGGCTTCCTGTTACCTCTAAGAGTCAAATGCCTTTTTATCTTCTACTGAAGTATCTGATTTCTGTGATAGGAAAGCAGTGTGTCTCCCCCAACTTTCTAAGTAAAATTGGGACCCTGAAAGATGATTTGTTCATCTCTTTTCCTCCAGAAATCGCTGGGCTCGGGGTGCCCCCCAGTTTGAGCGCTGAGGCAGAGGGACAGCAGTGACATCACAGTCTGACTTTCTAGTAAGTCGAGCTGATTCCTGAGGAGGCCTGGCCGGCCTATTTCCATTTACTCCTCCATGTCCACCCACCACCGGCGTCCGGACGCATAGTCTTAGGTGCAGGCAGAGCAGACGGTCCAGGACAGCTGCTCTGCGTGGACAGGGTGACCAGGGTCAGTCAGTGCTCGCCTGCACTGGACCCTGAGGCTCCCCGGGGCGGCTCCAAGGAGGAAACAAGAGACCTCTCCCGAGGTTCTTCCAGACGTCTGACCCTGTGGCTACACGATGGAGGACCCTCCTTCCCCGGACACGTTGTTGTTGCTGTTCGTCGCTCAGTCATGTCCAACTCTTTGTGACCCCGTGGACTGAAGCCCACCTGGCTTCCCTGTCCTCCACCATCTCCCGGAGCTTGCTCACACTCATGTCCACTGGGTCGGTGACGCCATCCAACCATCTCATCCTCTGTCGCCCCTTCTCCTCCCGCCTTCGTGCTTTCCCAGCATCAGAGTCTCCAGAAATAATGAGCGGTTAAAAACCAATCAAGCTTTGTGTTGAAATCGGGCTATTTCTTTGTGGAACAGATGGATGTGACTCCGTTATGAGCCCATCAGAGTGATGCAGCCAATGGGAGGCTCAAGCAGCATGTCATCTTCTCGTTTTCAACAGCGCAAAGAAGGAAGGAGCATTTTCATGCATTTTTTGGCATTCTGTATTACATAAGTAATGCATGCCCGTTGCAAATGGGAAATGAAAGAAACTACATTGTTGGAAATAAAAGTGGCCCCTCATCCCAACATCCAGTAATCACCATTACATTTTCTGATGTTTCCTTCCATCTTTTATCACGTGTGTAAATGATACGTTTCATGTATGTGTGTGAAAGGGTACGTGTGTGCCCTGCTCTCAAAACTGGCATCATCTGGCTCATAGGGGTTGCAATCTGCTTCTAAAAGTTAATAAAGCACAACAAAAACTTTTTCTTTTGTCTGATTAATCTTCCAAATCACTTCTAATGGTTGAAGAGTGCTCCCTTTTTATTGATACATGGTAACTGACTTGACCAGTTATTTAGTCATGGGAAGTTGTGGGGTTTTTTTGTTGTTGCTGTTATAAATTGACTGCATATTTGTTCTTTATTTAACTTGCCATAGGAGAATCACTGAGTGAAATTATATTAATTAAAAAAAAAACTTTCCTGGAGTACAGCTGATTTACAATGTTGGGTTTCTGGTTCAGTCAGGAAGATTCCCTGGAGGAGGGCATGGCGACTCACTCCAGTATTCCTGCCTGGAGAATCCCATGAATAGAGGAGCCTGGCGGGCTGCACTCCACAGGGCCTCAGAGAGCCGGATATGCCTGAAGTGACTCGGCACGCACCTGCAGCCAGGCATCAGTTATAGACGCACATGGGTCTATTCTGGGCTCCCCAGGTTGCTCGGTGGTGAAGAATCTGCCTGCTAAGCAGGAGACATGGGCTCAATCCCTGGGCTGGGGAAATCCCATGGAGAAGGAAAATGTAACTCATTCCAGAATTCTGGCCTGGAGGATTCCATGGTCTGTATAGTCCACGGGGTCACACAGAGTCGGACATGACTTTCACATCCAGAATTCTTGCCTGGGAAACCCCCCTGACGGAGGAGCCTGGAGGACCCCAGTCCTTGGGGTCGCAAAAGAGTCGGACACAATTTAGCAACTAAACAGCAGCAACATCCACTCTTTCAGATTCTGTCCCCAAATAGGCTGTTATAAAGTGCCACACAGGACTCCCTGTGCTGTGCGCACACGCGTGTGTGCTAAGCTGCTTCAGGTGCGTCCGACTCTTTGTGACCCTGTGGGTTATAGCCCACCAGGCTCCTCAGTCCACGGGATCGTCCAGGCAAGAATACTAGAGTGGGTCGCCATGCCCTCCTCCAGGGGATCTTCCGACCGAGGGCTCGAACCCACGTTTCTTACGTCTCTACACTGGCAAGTGGGTTCTTTACCACCAGCACTGCCTGGGAAGCCCCCTATACTATACAATAGGTCCTCACTAATTATTTATTTTATAGACAGTAGTGTGTGTACGTCAATCCCTTTCTCCCAGTTGATCTCTCCCCCCCTTATCCCCTGTAACCATAATTTTGCGTTCTATACCTCTGACTCCCCTTCTGTTTTGTAAAGAAGTTCATTTGCACCCTTTCCCTAGAGCCCGCATGTGAGCAGCGTCGTATGGCCTCTGTCTTTCTGGGTCTGGCTTGCCTCTCTCGGCGCAGCACTCTCTGGGTCTGCCCGTGTTGCTGAGAATGGTATCACTTTGCTCCTCTTCACTGCTGAGTGAAAGCCCCCTGTACTTACGCACCACGTCTTCTTCTGCCTTCCTCTGTTGACGGGCATTCAGGTTTCTCCATGTCCTGGCTATTGTAAATGGCACTGCAGCGAACACTGGGGTACATGTTTCTTTTTGAATCATGGTTTTCTCTGGATTTATGTCCAGGAGTAGGGCTGTTGGGTCATGGGGAGTTCTACTTTCAGTTTTTTAAGGACCTTCCATTCTGTTCTCCATAGTGGCTGGACCAGTTCACATTCCCACCAACAGTGTAGGAAGCTTCCCTCTTCTCCTGATTCATTGATTTTAGATTTTGACCAGTGTGAGGGGATACCTCATTGAAGTTTTGATTTGCATTTCTCTAGTAATTAGTGATGTCGAGCATCTTTTCATGTGCTTTTTGGTGATCTGCAGGTCTTCTTTAGAAAAATGTTTATTTAGATCTTCTGCCGAGTTTTGACTGGGTTATTCTTTATATTGAAGTGCATGACCTATCTGTATATTTTAGAGACTAATCCCATGTCGGTTGTTTTGTTTGCAAATATTTACTCCCATTCTGAGGGCTGGCTTTCTGCTTGATTCCCTTGCTGTGCAAAAGTTCTTAAGTTTAATTAGATTTGATTTGTTTCTATTCTCATTACTCTAGGAAGTGTGTCAGAAAAGATGTTGCTGTGATTTGTGTCCAAGAGCGTTCTACCTATGTTTTAAACTAAGGATTTTAGAGTGTCCAAAGTGAAGTCGCTCAGTCGTGTCCGACTCTTTGCGACCCCGTGGACTGTAGCCCACCAGGCTCCTCCGTCCATGGGATTCTCCAGGCAAGAATATTGGAGTGGGTTGCCATTTCCTTCTCCAGGGATCTTCCCGACCCAGGGACCAAACCCAGGTCTCCTGCATCGCAGGCAGATGCTTTAACCTCTGAGCCACCAGGGAAGCCATTTAAATGTTTAATCAGAAAGAGAAATCAAGGAAACAACCCCACTTAACCATCGCAACTAAAAGAATAAAATGCCTCGGAATAAACCCGCCCGAGGGGGCTCTGCTGCTCTGTCTCGAGACCGCTTGGCTCTGTGGAGCCTTCTGCATTTCTGCACAGGTTTTAAATGTCTGGTTTTAGTTCTGTGGGAAATGCCACTGGCGATTTGACAGAGGCTGCACCGAGCCCGTGGATTCCCAAGGGTGGGACGGCCACCTGAACAACGTCGGTTCTTCCAGCCAAGAGCACGGCGCAGCGCTCCACCTGCTTGTGGCGTCTTCAGCCTCTTTCATCAGCATCCCCCAGCTTTTGGAATATGGTCTTCTCTTAACTCAGTCGTTCAGTCGTGTCCGACTCTCTGTGACCCCATGGACTGCGGCACACCAGGCCCCCCATATCACCAACTCCTGGAGTTTGCTCAGACTCACGTCCATCAGGTCGGTGACACCATCCAACCATCTCATCCTCTGTTGTCCCCTCCTGCCTTCAATCTTTCCGAGCATCAGGGTCCTTTCCAATGAGTCAGCTCTTCACATCAGGTGGCCAAAGGACTGGAGCTTCACGTCCAGCATCAGTCCTTCCAGTGAACAGACCATGGTATATGATCCTTCTAATATATTGCTGGAGTTGGTCTGCTAGTATTTTGTTGAGGATTTTTACATCTATGTTCATCAGTGATGCTGGCCTGTAATGTGTGTGTGTGTGTGTGTGTGTGTGTGATATCTTTGTTTGCTTTCAGCATCAGGGTAATAATGGCCCCACAGGATGAGTTTGGAAATGTTCCTTCCTGTGCAAATTTTTGGGACAGTTTCAGAAAGACAGGTGTAAACTCTTCTCTAAATGTCTGGTAGAATTCACTTGTGGAATCAAGTCCTGGAATGTTGTGGTTGCTGTCCAGCCCTAAGTCATGCCCAAAGATTTGCAAACCCGTGAACTGCATCGCACCAGGCTTCCCTGTCCTTCACTGTCTCCTGCAGTTTCCTCATGTTCATGCCCATTGACTTGGTGATTCCATCTAATCATCTCTTCCTCTGCTGTCCTCTTCTCCTCTTGCCTTCAATCTTTCCCAGCATCAGGGTCTTTTCTGATGAGTCAGTTCTTCTCATCAGGTGGCCAAAGTATTGGAGTTTCAGTTTCAGCATCTGTCCTTCCAATGAATATTCAAGACTGATTTCTTTTAGGATTGATAGGTTTGATCTCCTTGTTGTCAAAGAGACTCTCGAGAGTCTTCTCCAGCACCACACTTCAAAAATATCAATTTCTTGGTGCTCAACCTTCTTTACGGTCCAACTCTCACGTCCATACGTGACTACTGGAGAAACCATAGCTTTGACTAGACGGACCTCTGTTGGTAAAGTAACACCTCTGCTTTTTAATATGCTATCTAGGTTTGTCAGAGCTTTTCTTCCAAGGAGCAAGTGCCCTTTAATATCGTGGCTGCAGTCACCATCCTCAGTGATTTTGGAGCCCAAGAAAATGATCAGTCACTGTTTCCATGCTTTCCCCATGTATTTGCCATGAAGTGGTGGGACCACACACCATGACTTTAGTTTTCTGATTGTTGAGTTTTAAGCCAACATTTCACTCTCTTCTTTCACCTTCATCAAGAGGCTCTTTAGGTCCTCTCTGCTTTCTGCCATAAGAGTGGTGTCATCTCCATATCTGAGGGTGCTGATATTTCTCCCAGTAATCTTGATTCCAGCTTGTGAGTTATCCAGCCCAGCGTTTCACATGATACACTCTGCATTTAAGTTAAATAAGCAGGGTGACAGTAGGCACCCTTGACGCACTCCTTTCCCAGTTTTGAACTAGTCCATTGTTCTGTGTCCAGTTCTGACTGTTGCTTCTTGACCTGCATACAGGTTTCTCAGGAGGCAGATAAGGTGGTGGTCTGGTATTCCCATCTCTTTCAGAATTTTCCATTGTTGGCTGTGATCCATACAGTCAAAGGCTATAGCATAGTCAATGAAGCAGAAGTAGATATTTTTTTCTGAAATTCCCTTGCCTTTTCTATGATCCAATGGATGTTGGCAATTTGATCTCTAGTTTCTCTGCCTCTTCTAAATCCAGCTTGAACATCTGGAAGTTCTCGCTTCACATACTGTTAAAGTCTAGCTTGCAGGACTGTGAGTATAATTTTGCTAGCATGTGAAATGAGTGCAATTATATGGTAATTTGAACATTCTTTGGCATTGCCTTTCTTTGGGATTAGAATGAAAACTGATCTTTTCCAGGCCTGTGACCACTGCTAAGTTTTCCAAGTTTGTTGGCATATTGAGTGCAGCACTTTGACAGCATCAACTTTTAGGATTTGAAACAGCTGAGCTAGAATTGTAGTGATGCTTCCTAAGGCCCACTTGACTTCACACTTCAGGATGTCTGGCGCTAGGTGAGTGACCATCACTGAAAGTTGAGGGGGCACGAATATTAAGACACAAAGTGGGCATGAAGCTTACCCAGGTCATTAAGACTTTCTGTATAGTTCTTCTGTGTATTTTTGCCTGATCTTAATCTCTTCAGCTTCTGTTAGGTCCCTACCATTTATGTCCTTTATTGTGCCCATCTTTGCATGAAATGTTCCCTTGCTGCTGATGATGCTAAGTCGCTTCAGTCATGTCCGACTTTGTGCGACCCTATAGATGGCAGCCCACCAGGCTCCCCCGCCCCTGGGATTCTGCAGGCAAGAACACTGGAGTGGGCTGCCATTCCCTTCTTCAACGCAGGAAAGTGAAAAGTGAAAGTGAAGTCGCTCGGTCATGTCCGACTCTTAGTGACCTCATGGACTGCAGCCCACCAGGCTCCTCCATCCATGGGATCTTCCAGGAAAGAGTACTGGAGTGGGGTGCCATTGCCTCCTCCAGAAATGTTCCCTTAGTACCTCTAGTTTTCTTGAAGAGGTCTCCAGTGCTTCCCATTCTATTTTTTTTCTGTTTCCTTGCATTGTCTACTTAAGAAGCTTTCTCATCTCTCCTTGCTATTCTCTACTCATGAGTCCACCAAAATAATTCTTCATTTATAATGCCAGCTTTTATTTTGTCATGCATTTTAATTTTGCTTTTTTATATTTTCCATTACTATGATGAAATTCTCTATTTTTCATCCCTGTTGCCATCCTTTTCCATTAGACTCATAAATATATGGATCATAGTTATTTCAAAGTCCCTGACTGATAGTTTCAAACTATGTCATCTTAGGGTCTGGTTCTACTGTTTATCTTGTCTGTTGACCATTGTTTTCATTTCCTGCTTTGTGTGTCTTGTCAGTTTTTTGTTCAAAGCCAGACACCACATATTTTCACAGGTGGTGCTAGTGGTAAAGAGCCTGCCAGCAATACAGGAGAGACGTGGGTTTGATCCCTGGATTGGGAAGACCCCCCTGGAGGAGGGCACGGGAGCCCACTCCAGTACTCTTGCCTGGAGAATCCCATGGACAGAGAAGCCTGGCAGGCCATAGTCCATGGGGTCGTGAAGAACTGGACGCGACTGAGTGAATGAGCACGCAGACGCCATGAGGAGACAGCAGAGAATGAAGCAGTGGGTCACTCCTGGAATGGGCAGACCTCTCCCTCTGCCAAGGGGTCAGGGAATGAGGTGCATCGCTGTCACGGGGTTGCCTGCCATGCCCCACAGGCCCTTTAACAATGTCTTTGTCTCAGAGTAAGTTCTGGGGTGTCTGAGCCTTAATATTCATGCCTCCTCAACGTCAGCGATCCCCCTAGTCCTGCACCACAGAAGACAGTCACTCTCCATGCCCGCCCTGCACCAGCAGCAGACAGCTGTTGCTTTCACTTATATTTGTAAGGTTGGCTACAGGGCAGGAGTCTTTGGCCTGGATCAGTCTTGGATAACCTGTTATCTGGCTTCCAATGCAGAGAGTTTCCTAGTGTTTCAGCTTCTTTTATTCTGTTTAAGGGATTTTGAAACACTTTGTATCTTCACATTTCTCACTTCTCCTCTTCCCAATTTTACCAGCATAATTTGAGGTTATGTATTCAGATTACCGTTATTTTTCTCAGCTTTAGTTTGGGGAGAAAAAACGTCTCAGAATTTTTCACTCACTTCTTAACCAGATTAACAAATAATTATGTATATTCTAAATGGTTGAAAAAATGTAGCAATCACAGATATTTTGGAACCTGTTATCACCCCATTTTTAGCTGCTGCTTCAGGTTAATTTGTCAAAGGAAACTTAAGAGAAAAAAATAAATTTTTATAATATAAAGTTTTCCCAAATTTTTCATACTCTATAAAAAATTCTAAAGGGATAGTGTTGTCATGATTTGAAAATTAGAGGAAACAGAGAGTTAAACTGTTTTTTTTTCTAAATCTTACTGTTAATTGCTTGACAAGATAGAATCAGTAGGAACAGATTCCAAATCACCATATTAAACACAAATAAACAAAATCAAACAAGACATACAAGGCACAGCGAGAATAAGAATAGAGACAGACTAGAATAAAGGGGTAAGGAGAGACCGTGAGAAACAGGAATAACAACACGACCGGAAAAATGCAGAACAGGAGGTCAAGTGTAATATGCTGGAGTGCAATAGCAGAGAAGGCGATGGCCCCCGCTTCAGTGCTCTTGCCTGGAAAATCCCACGGACAGAGGAGCCTGGAGGCCTGCAGTCCACGGGGTCACACAGAGGCGGACACGACTGAGGGGACTTAGCAGCAGCAGAAGTATAATAGAAGTATCCACCTTTAAAAAGCAAAAGCAGAAACTGTACCTTTAAACAACAGCGCTAAACTTAAAACAGCTGTAACTGATTCGAATTGCTGTAACGCAGAAAACAGCACAGTATTCTAGAGCAACTTTCCTCCAATTAAAAAGTAAATTAGAAAGATAGGAAAACATTGATGAGCAAGGTAAAACAGAAATGTGGAATGACAGCGACGTGAACGTGAGACGAAGCCGCGCTTGAGGCGGGAACACGAGGAGAGAAGGCGGTGCTCCGTGAGTGGCTCCGGGATGCCGCTCCCTTGCTGACACAGACGGAGGACTTCTGTTGGCCGTTTATTTCTTTGATCACAAACTTCTCCCCTCCTGACTCTCTAAGGTTTTCCCCACCAGGGGATCACATCTCACGCTGCACCCTGGTCTGAAGCTGTGTCCTGTAGGGAGTGACTCATGAGCTTCAGCAAGACACAGCCAGCCAGGCATCCAGTGTGGCCACACTAATGCATCTGCTGCATCAGATTCGTGTTTAAAGGAGTTCAGATCAATATTGATGCGCCGCTTGCTTTCCATCTCACACATCACCTTGTCATGATCCCACCTCTGCTTACTGTCATAGCTAAGTGTGCTGAAGAATCCTTTCATAGCATCTCTGTCACCTGATCCAAACCATCTTTCCATGCGATTTCATGCCCCCGCCAGCTCCCTGTTGATTTTTCTTTTATTGCTTTGCTATATCATTCTTTTCTTCTTATTAAGAAAAGTGCTAAACCCAGCACTGATTTATACAAGATGTTTACAAGTTCCTGTGCACCAGCCTTTGCCCAGATCTGTCTGCCTTCTGTACTTTTTGAGTAAATGCATCTTTCATGAAGCAGAGTAGTTTCCGGGGCCTCACCACATCCTCCATTTTCTCTCCCTCTCTCTAGTTGTCTTTGAAAGTCACAGTATTTTTTCCCCCAGCAAGATATTGGTAGAATCAGGCTCTTTGATCTCATGCCGAAGGGCAATGCGATATAGACAACTTTTAGACAAATCTCCAGTTTCCAGCAAAATATAATGTCATGTGTCTTTACTGCTCAGAAGCTGAGTTTATCCTTCTCCAGCTTGATACACTGAGTCTGAGTTGGTGTATTTCTGAACGGCTTGAAAGACCCTGAAGTCCTTATTTTTAGACGAGAAGAGCAGAGACTCTTCGGAAAGGACTGTTTCCATGCTGGTCCTGCTCCCATCTCTGTGATGAGCCTCACATCCTCAGAAGTGATGCAAGTTCTTTCCTCCCTGGGATGAAGAGGGCCCCGGTGCTTCTGGGAGAAGGCAGATGTTGGCAGCAGGACAAAGGGATGAGGCCGCCTCCCAAGCGCAGAGACCTTCAAAAAGAAGGGCGTGCCTGTGCCAGCCCCGGGCGACCTCACCCCGCCTGCATCGACCTCTGAGGCCTAGGTACTTAGTGCAACCCGTTCTCACCGTGATGAGGGACTGTCCCTTAAAAAGCCACTGAGTCATCCACTGGAGACTTCAGTTTCTAGTACAGTTGGAGCACTGCATACATTGGTTTGCTGGCATTTATTTTCCAGGGAGGACTTGCCGCCTTCTCTTTGTCTGCTCTGCTTCCTGAGGATGGATTCACACTTGCCTGGAGAAACCGCGGCTCCAGAGCCGAGGAAGGATGGAAAATCCCAACACCCTGGAGAGGGCCCAGGACTCAGCAGGTCCTGCCCGATGCTAGGATCCTCTTGCAGAAGAGGCCCCGAGCTGGGCCGCCGCTGCCGCCATGCCCCCGCTACCCCCCCGAGGCTGGTCACCGATGAAGCGTTTCCTTGGGGCTTGCATGGCCCTGCCTGCCCCACTCCTGAGCTGCTCCCCGCTGTGGCCAAGTTCTCTGATCTCCGTGTGCTCCGGGCACATCGCTGCCCCTGCCCCTCCCGCACAGACCTTCCCTGATCACCTCCTGAGACCCTCCTTGCCTGTCTGCAGAGAGCCCCCGGGGCTGCAGCGCGGGGAGGTCCCCTACCGACTGCACGTGCCCTGGGAGAGCGTGAGCAGTGCGGCATCTTGCAGCGTCCGTGCCTGTGTCGCCGACAGGAGAGGAGGTGCCTCTGACGAGCACGACGGGAACACGACTGACCTCCGCTCCGCGCTTCTCAGGGGTCAACAGGCTCTCTTCAGGTCCGTGTCTAACAGCAAATCACCACCTTTTTTCTCAACACATCCATTTAGTATAGACATGAAAATGAACTCCTTCAAAATACGAATTCAGTTTTAGAGGATTCACCCCAATTCGTTCAAGTTGTGCCAATATTATATAAGACCCTGTTGTGGTACAGTTACTGCTTAACCAACCACAGACCAGCAGAAAGTGATATCAATAGGATTCTCAGAGGTCACGACATCCCCACCCACCCCAACCTCTGACTCACTTCAACAGACCACATGCTCATTCAGAAAAAGCCACTTCTGAGTGTCACAGCATTTGAGCTCACTGTACATTCTGCCATTGTCAAGACTGATCATCACACAAGGGCACTCTCCATCCAAGAAAGGAAAATGCGCTGGGCCTGCTAGTCCCATTTAAAACAAGGCAGGTCTGACTCTCTCCTGGTTCTCCTGGAGTTCTAAGAGCATTTCTTTGAAGAATTTAAAGCGCATTAATAAAATATATCTATGACCTTAAGGCCATTTACTCGGAACATAATTTATAAGACAGATAACTTAAGATATCACTTATATAATATATTCATATGTTAATTACATATTAATATACTATATATAATATGATATACCTGCCTCCTGAGAAATCTGTATGCAGGTCAAGAAGCAACAGTTAGAACCAGACATGGAACAACAGACTGGTTCCAAATTGGGAAAGGAGCACGTCAAGGCTGCACGTCCTCCTGCTTATCTGCAGAGTACACCATGTGAAATACTGTGATGGAGGAAACACAAGCTGGAATCAAGATTGCTGGGAGAAATATCAATAGCCTCAGATATGCAGATGACACCACCCTTATGGCAGAAAGTGAAGAGGAACTAAAGAGCCTCTTGATGAAAGTGAAAGAGGAGAGTGAAAAAGTTGGCTTAAAACCCAACATTCAGAAAACTAAGATCATGGCATCTGGTCCCATCACTTCATGGCAAATAGATGGCAAATAGTGTAAACAGTGAGAGACCTTTTTGGGGCTCCAAAATCACTGCAGATGGTGACTGTAGCCATGAAATCAAAAGATGCTTGCTCCTTGAAAGAAAAGTTACAACCAACCTAGACAGCATATTAAAAACCAGAGACATCACTTTGCCAAAAAAGGTCCGTCTAGTCAAGGCTATGGTTTTTCCAGTGGTCAAGTATGCTGTGAGTTGGACCATAAAGAAAGCTGAGCATTGAAGAGTTGATGCTTTTGAACTGTGGTTTTGGAGAAGACTCTTGAGAGTCCCTTGGGCTGCAAGGAGATCCAACCAGTCCATCCTAAAGGAAATCAGTCCTGAATATTCATTGGAAGGATTGATGCTGATGTTAAAACTCCAATACTTTGGCCACCTGATGTGAAGAACTGACTCATTGGAAAAGACCCTGATGCTGGGAAAGATTGAAGGCGGGAGAAGAGGATGACAGAAGATGAGAGGGTTGGATGTCATCACCGACTCGATGGACATGAGTTTGAGCAAACTCTGGGAGTTGATGATGGATAGGGAAGCCTGGCCAGAGAAGGCAGTGGCACCCCACTCCAGTGCTCTTGCCTGGAAAATCCCACGGACGGAGGAGCCTGGTAGGCTGCAGTCCATGGGGTCTCACAGAGTCAGACACAACTGAAGTGACTTAGCAGCAGGGAAGCCTGGGGTGCTGCAGTCCTTGGGGTCGTAAAGAATTGGACACGACTGACTGGCTGAACTGAACCGATATTTACAAATGTATAAATCTATCTAATGTAAAACAAAATAATAAATTTATCAATTTATATCAAGTACAAAATTTAAAACAGTGACCTTCAATAACATACCTGAAAATTTACACGTAAAATGTTTTAATGAGGCTATCTGATATTTTCTCACAAATTACAGTAAAATTGAAGCAATCTCTCTTCTAACTACCTTCCAAGTTTACTTGTTCCCCTTTCTAAGTTCTCAGTCAAGCAGTCGCAACATATAAACAATCCCCTAAACGCATTCTTTGGGACTTCCTGGGCAGCTCAAATGGTAAAGAAATCTGCCTGCAGTACAAAGGACCTAAGTTTGACCCCTGGGTCAGGAAGATTCCCTGGAGAAGGGTATGGCAACCCTTTCTAGTATTCTTACCTGGAGAATCCCATGGACAGAAATGCATTATTTGGACTAAGGGTCATTTAACACATACTTTCCAGATTACTAATTTCTAAGAATTTTGAAATGTAACAAAAATTCAAAACTTCCATATATCATTTCAGAAACTTCCCATCTCAAAACAAAAGCATTTGATTTAGTAAAATAGCTCTGATGACAGACACATTATTCCCTAAAATGTATGTAAGCCATATTGCAGTCTAATGGTTCATAATTCCATAAAACAGTCCAAGAATCCAAGGAAGAGACGTGGCAAATGGAAGATGAGGTGGAGTTACTCTACAATTGACCGTGTTAGTGAGAAATGACTGTCTTATTTCATCCTTTAATAGAGCTTAGTCAGAAAGTCAAGGGCTCCCAGGTGGCGCTAGTGGTAAAGAATCTGCCTGCCAATGCAGGAGGTGCAGGTTTGATCCCTTGGTCGGGAAGAGCCCCTGGAGGGGGAAAGGCAACTCTCTGCAGTGTTACTGCCTGGGAAATTCCACGGACAGAGGAGCCAGCTGGGCTACGTGGGGTGGCGTGAGCCCACGGGGAGACAGAGTCGGACATGGCTGCCTGACTGAGCACACAGCACGGAATGTCAGAAGGAGAAATTCACACGGATGCACTTCAGGCATGAGACATGTGCCACAAAACGGCAAGTAAAACCCCCCGTGATAGAAAAGCCATGATAATTCGCCGGAAGCTTCTTCAACTACGTAGATATTTAGCGTTGCCACAGTATGGGTTTTCCAAGAAAATCCAGGTATAATGCAAATGTCAGTATGATATTCAAGAGTGAGCCGACGAGAAGAAAGGTCACTCAGAGGTTTCGTTCTAACAATGAATTTCACTATTTTTTAAGCTATATGTGCTGATTACTTTGGTGACAGCGTTGGTAATGCTCTGCTCCTGCTGCTGCTGAGTCGCTTCAGTCGTCTCCAACTCTGTGCGACCCCATAGACAGCAGCCCACCAGGATCCCTGTCCCTGGGATTCTCCAGGCAAGAACACTGGCATGAGTTGCCATTTCCTTCTCCAATGCATGAATGTGAAAAGTGAAAGTGAGGTCGCTCAGTCGTGTCCGACTTTGCGACCCCATGGACTGCAGCCCACCAGGCTCCTCCATCCGTGGGATTTTCTAGGCAGGAGTACTGGAGTGGGGTGCCATTGCCTTCTCCGGATAATGCACTAGGAAAGTAAAATATCCTACTTTCATGTCCCAGAGAGACAGCTAAAGCCCTGGAATACTTGCATATTACATGCTCTCTGATCCTCTCTTGCCATCATTCAGTTAGACCACCTTAGTGTAAAGTAAATGTGCGCACGATGCTTGCTCAGACCCTAGTAACTCAGCGATAGATGATGGCGAGGACAGAGGCACATCTCAGTCAAGAAGCACAGCTTCAGCCGGTGAGAATGCACAGATGGAGTAAGGCCCCTACACAGGCCCCTTCAGTGGCGGACCTCCACAGAGGCACACGTGGGCCTCCACGCGTCCGGCCAGGTGAGTCAGCCTGTGTGCGGCATGCGCTGACACGCGCGCATCCTCTGCGAGTGGCCATGCTTCTGTGGACTTTGCTGCACCGTGCCGGGCAGAGGACAGGGCACAGCGTCTTTCCTTCAAGCGCAGGATGTCCAGAAGCAAAATAAGAGCAGTGGGGAGGCAACGGGAACGACTGTACTTTTCAAGGTACTGCACTGCAAGGCTAAAGATGGTCTCTCCGCTTTTTCTGTTTGTTTTTTTTTAAATGTATGATTTGTGTGAAAATATTATAAACCTATCACAGCACAATATATATAGCCCATTGTGTTAGTTGGGTACCTAGGCTAAATTTGTGGGGCTTAGGAACACATTCTCGGAACTGAACTTGCTCATCTCTAGAGGACTTACTGGCGGTGAGTGTTCTTTCTGACTTATTGATAAACAGCGCCCAGAGCAAATTAGACTCATAAGGCAGAAGAAGAGGAAGGAAAACAAATACATCTCCCAAACCAGCAATGAACTACCCACAGGTACCTGTCCTTATTGCTAAATTTTAGAGCTACACACTGAGACAATCTTGGTAGGTAGGAAATTACAAGGAAGATAATGAAATTCTGAAGTCATAAAATATCCTGTAATGGAAGGTGTTGCAAGATAATTGTGGCATGGGTAACATTTGCTTTTGTAATATGATCATATGTTAAGGTGATTTTTTAAATCAACTTAAAAATTCATAAGATGATTTTATTCTCTTGTTACTATATAGGTTTATTATATCATCTTTCAACCGGAGATTATTTCATGGGAGTCTGTTCCAGGACAAATGTTCTCTCAGGTCACTAGACTCCAAAGATAGAACCAAACCCATCTCCCAGGCAGCATAGTTTTATAGACCATCGCCAGTATCACCCACCCCNNCCCCCCCCCCAAATCTTATACGTGTCTGTGTCCTGTGGACCACAGAGCTGTGACTCTTTCCCTACGTAAGAAACACTTAAAAAGAGTTGCCTGATCAAATTAGGGCCCCTCCTAAGAGCTGTCAGCAGAGGATTTGGCCCCATTCTAAAAACAGAGCACCAAAAATGTGACTCTGTGCGAATCGTTTCAGCCATCTCTTCACCTGTGAACAGATTCCAGTCTCCAAAAACACAGTAATCAAACCCAAACTCAATTTCTTTATGAAAAGGAGTCCTGACCACAGAAAAGGGATTATATTTTACTGGAAGAACTATGTCATTAAAATGACAAAGACAGTTTTCATACCTAGAACCAGTCTGTAGCCAAACCAAGCAAGCAAACACAAAACCAAAGGCGCATCGTCACTGCTGCTTGAGCACCAACCTGGCAGGGGCTGCGGAGCTATCAGCACTGTGGGCAGGGGCCTGGAGGCAGGAGCTGGTCTGGACACAGACACGGCCACTTGGTTTGTCAATAGCTGAGGCTTTGGGGGCCCATGAAACAATCTTGATTCCTCAGGATATATCCACGTTGAGTCCAGAGCAAAGGAATTATTTAAAAAGATCTGTCCAAAGAGAGAGCAGGCATAACATGTAAGACCACTTGTCCTGTCTAACACTGAATCCTGAGGATTCTGTGGGTGGGACTCTTCAGAAGCACTCTAGATGCTTGGGGTCTTGGTATCAATCACTTTCTGGGCCTGGCCTTCAACTATTCACTTGGTTCGTTCATTCCAGCAGCCAGTTAACAGACGAGCGAGTCGCCCCCACGGAGGTAAGCAGCATGTGGGGGAACAAGCCACGCACTACTTTCCCTTGATTTTCAAGTAAACAGAGTGTGGCCAGTATATTTGAATTCAAAAATCAAGATAAACCATTAGAAAGATGAACACTCAAAGCAATAGTGGCAAGGAAAATGCTTTTAAAATGTATTTTTGAGTTATATAATGTTTAAGGCTAGATTCTGATCAATGGGTACAAATTTAAAAACCGAAAAATTCAAAAGGTAGATTCTGATTCAGAAGTAGAACTTTTCTGTTTTTCTGTGGAATCCAAATATTTTAAGCTAAAACAAAATCCCCCACCATCACCATCTACTGGTGCTTTTGAACAGGCCAGTCTTATTCTGAAACGGTTTCTCTCTAGGCCTAATGGTGGACCTACTGCAGTAAGAAACTAGAAGTATACCATGATTTCTGTCCTGGGAATACCCAGCAACTTAGTAACGAGTAGCCCATCTGTCCAATCAAACCAATTGCCTTTTTACCTTACAGTTAGGGATCCTTTTGTCTAGCCAGCTTTTCCCAACAGGAAGTGGAAGAGCGGATGTGCAGACATGTGGGAAAATGGGCACCAGCTCCACAGAGGATGAGGGGGACAGTCCAGTTGACGGAGAATGACCGCCAAGCAGCCACTGGAACCCAAGGAAAGAGAAGGGCATGCTCATTAGCCTGGACCAATCGACTCTCCTTCGTACCAAAAGATGCTGGGGTAGCTGCTTTAAAAGGGAACTTTAAAATGCATGTATTTGGCTATGAGAAAAATTTCCTCTTTCCAGTCTCCAAACCCTACAAATATTCAAAAATTCTAAAAACTGATCAAAGTTTCTGTATCTGAATCATCACAATGCGTTGACAATACCTCATTCTTTAACATTAGGAAAGAACTTCCAAAGCACAAAACCACGAGAGCATGGCAAGAAATGAATTTCTGCCCTGAAAGCAAGACAAACCACAGTGGAAAGGTGACATGCTGGGTATTCCTTTTATAATTCTTGAATTTTTTCATAAGCAAGCAGAGAGCTATATTTTATTATATTCTTTTCCATACAACATCTCATATTAATTATACCCATCACCTTAAAATCAGGGACTAACAATATTTTCAAAATAAGAGGTTAAGATTCAAAGTTTTCCAAGGTCCACAAATGCAAATAGATTCCAAGGCAAAGAAAATGTAAGTGAGATTATCACATAACTAAAAATCCCAATGCACAGAGTAAGACAGCAAACATTGAAAAGGGGCAGACAGTTTAGGAGAAAGTCTCTCTAATTAAATTAACTGAATCTTTATCAGTGGAGAATAGGTTCATTGTTCAATGACATGGAATGCTTCAATATGCATTTGTTTTAAAATCATAAAAGCATTTTTGAGTTTCCTGTTATGTGAAAATGTTCTTCTAAGATAAATACTGTTATTTAACAGAAAATATGCGACACACAATATTTTAAAGATTAATATTGTTTGGGAGATGTTTTGTGTTTAAAATTTGCACAAGAAAAAAGATGCAGTTTTCTATACAGAAAAAAAAAATTGTAGTTCCTTGACATTATATACCTCTAGTGGTAGCGCTTGGATATGACAACCCCTTCAAAATAGCTTAAAAAAAGAAAAAAGGAAAGGGAAAACTACCAATGCTTATTAAATATATATACATATATATATATATATATACACAACATGAACATGAACTGCATAACACATCAAAACACCATATCCATTACCACATATGTGAGGTATCATTATATCCAAAGACCAATTTAGGAAGTTAGCCACATCTTTTAGAGAAGCCTACAATAGAATATTGGAATTAAATTAATGATGTTGTGTATTCTGTCTTCCACTCATTTGAATATGCTATTGATGATAATCATTGGAATAAAATACATGCTATCCCTGATTTAAATCCACCTGCATAGTTAGATAGCACACAATGGATCTTGCCAAAACCAGCTTGTCCTACTCCGTTGCACCATTAATCAAAGCTACAGTCACTTTCTCTTTTTAATTCCAGGTGTGCCACGCCAGACTCCTCTAAAGTGCAATATGACAACAGCTAATCCAGTAGACTCGGACAGCCTGGGGTGGAAGTGGAAATCACCCGGTAGCGTTTCTCAGTATTAAAGCCAGGGTTTTCCTGCAGGCTTCCACTGGTTTGAATTTTCTTAAGCATTGTCCTGAGTCTATTTTCAAATGGAAAAAAAAAAACACACTAGATCAGAATCAGAAATAGCTATTGATTCCCAGCTTGCTTTTCAAGCCTGGCAGAGGCTGTAAAAGTATTAACTTCTATCCGCTAAGTCTGCCATAGTCCGCAGCGGCAGCGCTGGGCTTTCGAGGCGCCGACTTCAGCACCGCGCTCTGGACAGCAACCCCGGCCCGGGCCAAAGTTGGGGCTGGCAGTCCCGACTCTGGTTTGGGGGCGCAGGTCTCCAAACTGCCCAGCGAGAGACCAGGAAGAAAGACTTGCAAAAGCTGCCAGAGGCGGAACGGGACGTCGGAGCGTGAACTTTGTTGTCCACGCATGGCTGCCAGGCTGCGCCCTGGTGGGCTGGGGGCCCGAGGACCACCGCGGGAGGGGGGAGTGCGCG
>SJYF01000688.1:654253-667907 GCA_006410515.1 Procapra przewalskii
CCAACAAGAAAATGTATAGTTTCTTTATGGCTAAAATTGTATAACTTTCTTGAGATATTTATCTTAAAAAAAAATTTTTAAAGTGGATAGACCATATATATGGATAGGAAGACTCAGTTCTTCCCAAAATGTTGTACAATTTTAATGCAAACAAAATAATCAAAAGTGAAGATATACTATATATATATAAAATATACACTATATATATACTTGATATGCTAATTCTAAGATACCTATATAAGTGTAAAAGGCGAGAATAGTCAAAGCATGACAAACTCTTGAATACGGAGAACTTTTCAACATTCTTTTCAACAAATGGTATTGAAGTGACTGGCTAAAAGTATAAGACACAATACCACAAAACAAGTGTTAGAACCCTGCCTTATCTTACATAAAACTTGATGCAAGATGTACCATTGAACTAAAAATAAAATCCAAAAATATTAGGCTTTTTAGAAAGAAACACATTATCCCCAACCTCGCGGCTGACAGAAGAGGACGCAGGAGGCATGAAACAGAAAAGAAACGGCAAGCGGGCTCGTTTCCACCAAATTTTAGAACTTCTGCTCTTTAAAAGACTCCATCAGGAAAATGAAAGCACAATCCACACGCGAGTAGAAATAAATAAATAAATAGCACACATACTTTATGAAGGATCCAGAACAGAGAGAGGATATCCGTTATACACACACACTGACAATAGCCCAAGAGCCGGTCTGATGAGAAACCGGGCTGGTCATTCCACAGAATCAGGCATCCAGGCGACTGATGCAAGTCAAATATCAAGGTCATGAAAATTTGCTGACTATCGCTAATTATCAGAGGCGGTGTGGATTAGCCCTCAAGTGAAGTGAAAGTGAAGTCGCTCAGTCGTGCCGCCTCTTTGCAACCCCATGGACTGTAGCTTACCAGGCTCCTCCCTCCATGGGATTCTCCAGGCAAGAGTACTGGAGCGGGGTGCCATTTCCTTCTCCAACCCCCAAGGGAGATACCATATCACACCTCTCCAGGATGGCTAAAATTAACACAGAAAGAAACAGAACTGACCAGCTGATCACACCAAGTGCCATGAAGATGTGGAGTAACCAGAATCCACACTTTACGGAGGAGAATTCTGCGGGTCATCTCCACTTTGGGCGTTCATTCACCATGTGGCCTGCAGTCTTGCTTTGAACTGTGCGCCTGAACCATGTGGAGACATTTGCCTGTAATAGGCTCGCCCAGAATGTCTTAGCAGATTCTGTCACAACGCATTCCCAAATTGGAAACACCCCAAATGTGCATCAACAGGAAAAATGGGAAAACAAATGACAGCATTTTCAGATTATGGATTAGCACTCAGCAATAAAATAGTGTATTTTTGATACCTCTAAGATTAATACACAAAAAAAAGTTACATGGAGTAAAAGAAATCAGACATAAGAGAATACAAACTTTAAAGTCCATTTTTTACAAATTCCAAGAACAGGGAAAATTATGTAGAGTGACAGATATTAGGATGCAGGTTGCTATGGAGACAGAGATTGACTTGGGCAGGCCCAGAGGAGTCTTCTGGGATGATGGAGGTGTCCTGTATCTCAAGCAGGTGGGGTTACCTGGGTGTGAACATACATCAAAACTCATCAGAATTTACTCTTAGGATCTCTGTGTTTCCATATGAATGTGTCTCCTGAAAATGTAAGCAAATGGCTCTTATAAAGGATAAGCTCTATTTGGTAGAACCACTTGTTTCACGCTTTTAAAGATTAAGCTTTTAATTTGAGATAATTGTCAGTTTACACATAATTGTAAGACATAATCCAGAGAGATTCTGTGTGCTTTCATCCGTTCCCTCCAAAGGTAACAGTTCACAAAACTATAGAACCTCATCACAACCAGGATATTGATAGAGAGACAGTCGAGACAAGAGGCGTGTCCACCATCCCAAGGACCCCTGATGTCACCTGGTCACAGCCATGTCCACTCCAGAGCTGCTCCACTCCTCCTTAACTCCTGCAAACACGAATCTACTCTCCACCTCTACAATTTCAGGAACGTTTTCCGAGTGGAATCGTGTGGCCTGGGGCCTCTGTGGTTGCTCTTTGCCCGTGTGATTCTCTCGAGGTTTGCCCAGGCTGATGTGTGTCAGGAGTTCACCCTTCTTTAGAGTTAAATAGTGCTTGGTGGGTTTAGAAAAGGCAGAGGAACAAGAGATCAAATTGCCAACGTCCATTGGATCATAGAAAAAGCAACAGACTTGCAGAAAAGCATCTACTTCTGCTTCATTGACTACACTAAACCTTGGACTGTGTGGATGACAACAGACAGTGGAAAATTCTTAAAGAGATGGAAATACCAGACCACCTTACCTGCCACCTAAGAAACCTGTATGCAGGTCAAGAAGCAACAGTTAAAACTAAACATGGAACAATGGACTGGTTCAAAATTGGGAAAGGAGAACATCAAAGCTGTATAGTGTCACCCAGCTTATTTAACTTCTAAACAGAGTACATCATGCCAAACACAGGGCTGGATGAAGCACAAGCTGGAATCAAGATTGCTGGGAGAAATATCAACATCCTCAGACGTGTAGATGATGCCACATTAATGGCAGAAAGCTAAAAGGAGCTAAAGAGCCTGTTGATGAAGGTAAAAGAGGAGAGTAAAAGCCAACTCAAAACTCAACATTCAAAAAACTAGGATCATGGCATCTGGTCCCATCATGGCAAATAGACTGGGAAAAAAAAGTGGAGACAATAGCAGATTCCATTTTCCTGGGCTCCAAAATCACGGTGGACAGTGACTGCAGCCACGAAATTAAAAAACATTTGCCCCTTGGAAAAAAAGCTGTGACAAACCCAGATAGCTTATTAAAAAGCTGAGACATCATTTTGCTGACAAAGGTCCATCTAGTCAAAGCTATGGTTTTCCCAGTAGTCATGTACAGATGTGAGAACTGCGCCATAAAGAAAGCTGAGTGCTAAAGAATTGATGCTTCCAAACTGTGGTGCTGGAGAAGATGTTGAAAGTCCCTTGGACAGCAAGGAGGTCAAACCCGTCAATCCTAAAGGATGTCAACCCTGAATAGTCATTGGAAGGATTGATACTGCGGCTGGAGCGCTAATAATTTGGCCACCTGATGCAAAGAGTTGACTCATCGGAAAATATTCTGATGCTGGGAAAGATTGAGGACAGCGGGGGAGGGAATCACAGAGGAAGAGATGGCTGGATGGCATCACTGACTCAGTGGACACTTGAGCAAACTCTGGGAGATGACAGGAAAGCCTGGTGTGCTGCAGTCCACGGGGCCGCAAAGAGTTGGACATGATTTAGCAGCTGAACAATAGGTGTCTCATGGTAGGGGTACATCACAATTTCTTTAACCATTTATCCTTGGAAGGCCATCTGGATTTCGTCACATGCTTTCCTCTTATGCATAAAGCATCTGTAAAAACCCAGGCACATGCTTTTGTGTAAACATGTTTGCATTTCCCTGAGATAAATATCCAGAAATTCAATTTCTGGGTGATATAATAGTTTAACTTTTTAAGAAAACATCAAGTTGGTCTCCCTAGTGCCTCCAGGTTTTTAGATTCCTGTGGGAGAAGTCGGATTTCTCTTCATCCCCACCAGCATTTGGTGCTGGTACTTTAAAGACAGAATTGCCCATCCTGATTGAGGTATAATTGGCGGTTTTAATTTTCATGTTCTGAAATGATAATATTGTTGAATTTCTTTCACGTGCTGGTTTGCCGTCATAGATCTTCTTTCATCAAACGTCTCGTATCTTTGCTCATTTTCTAATGGGATTTTTAAAGATTGTGTTGTGAGCATTCTCTATATGGTTTACATAACAATCTTTTGTTGTACAGCTGAAATTAGCAAGTATTTTCTCTTACCATTTACCTTGTCTTTTCATCCTCCAAACACGATCTTTCATAGAGCAGAATATTTCAGTTTTGTTAAGTTCATTTTTACCATTTTTCCCTCTTCTGTGTCATACTTTTCATGTCAAGTCTAGGCATTCTGTGCCCAGTTCTAGTGTGGTTTTTCTCCTTTCTTAAAGTTTCACAGTTATTATTTTATGGTAAGTCCATGATGCACTTTGAATTAATGCTTGAATAAGCTTCGAGATTTTGATCAAGGTTTATTTGTTTGTTTTGCTTGCATTATTTCAACTGCTCCTGCACCATTTATGGAAAAGGGTATCTTGCCTTCCTGAGTCACTTCTGTGCCTGTGTCAAAAATTAGCTAGGCAAGCAGAAACAAGCTGAATGTCCGTCAGTTGAAGAATGAATGAACAAACGGTGGCCTGTCTGTACAATGGGAGCTGAGCCGTAGGGGAAGGGAGTGGAGACTCCTGCCTCCACATGGGTGGACTGTGAGAACAGACTGCTGAGCAAAGGGAGCTGGTCACGAGGGGTCGCGCACAGCACCATTCAGTTTCATGAAACGTTCAAACCACCCAAGTCTATCGGGACAGAAGGTAGACTGGCCGTTGGTTAGGGTTGGAGGAGACGTAAGGGTCGGGAGGGATAGCTGAGTAGTTGGGGGTCTTCTCTAAGGTGATGAAAATGTTCTAAAATTGGTGAAGTGATCGTTGCACAGATCTGTGAATATGCTAAAAAGCACTGGGACGCACACTCCAAACGGGTGATGCATTCTGCCTCTCAGTGAAGCTGTTAACTGCATTAAAGAAACCCTGAAATAGACCGTTCCCTCCTGAGTTGCTGCCCTGGCCATTGCAGGGTGGTTAGGAATCTCTCTAGCTTCTCCCCAGGGGGTATCAGTAGCAGCCCTCCAAGTCACAGTCCTCAAAAAATGTCCCCACACACTGACAGATGTCACTTATGAGGAAACATCCCTCCACCCAACACCAAAATCCAAAGTCACAGAATAAGAAAATAGCAAAAATAAAAATAGTAGAACATTGAAGCCATGTCCAGGGACTCACTGTCAATCTCAGCAGAGCCATCCTGGGGAGACTCTGGAACGGGGCCAGGAGTCATCCCACACTCCAGTGCGTCAACACGTGTGTAACCTGGAGCAACGTGAACCACCTGCTGACCGTCCCTTAAAGCCTGGCTTCCTCCCTCCCTGACCGAAGCCCCATCTCTCTGTGTCCAGCAAGTGGAGGACCCTCAGCCTTCCTGCTGCTGACTCTGATGGCAAGGTGGGCATGACCTGGCACTCTGCCCTAAGTCAGCGCCGTCCCAGGGGCTGTCAGGCTACCTTTCCCAGCTCATTTTAACCAGCACGACCCGGGCTGGGGTGCTCCATTTGCTGTGGTGAGGCCCCTCCCCCAACTGACTCAGCGTCCTGCTCTGAAGGAGGGTCCAGTCTTGTCCTCTTCCTCTTCCATCCTGTTCATTCACAGAACATCTTCACTCTCAGGGACCATCCGGCGGCCTTCCTGCTGCAGAGGAAAGGCCCTCCCTCGAATGACATCCAGAAAGACTTCCTTGTTCAGATGCCTTGAGGAAGAGCGTGAGGCCGCAACAGTCCACCAAGGATGCCACTCCGGTTATTGCATCTGAACTTGACCTTCCTCAGGAACAAGCATTGCAAAGTCGTGCTTAGAGATTGATGAGCTGCACTATACGAATAATTCCACTTTACTATCAAGTGGCAAGATGGTTTTAAACAACATCACTCATGCTGCTGTGGACGTCCCCTGGGAGCCTGCTTCATGAAGGGCCCATGAATAAAAGATGCAAAAGCAGGCCCTCCTCCTGTGCTTGGCAGAAGCTGGGGGTGTGGGGGAGGAGCTGGGGCCTCACACAGGGAGCCCGCATGCAGCCGTCCACCTGTCCCACCCCAGAGGGGCGTGCGTTGCCCTGAAGATGGCCAGGGCAGCCTCTTGCTGTGAAAGGATGCTTGCTTCACAGCCAAGTCCTCCTGATGGGCATGGGGTGTCCCGCAGATTCTTCCTGGAGGACTCAGCCCAGGGAGGAGCAGGGGGCAGCAGGATAGAGCGTCCTAAACAGGATGCACCATTCTCTGGAGGCCTCAGCACAGAGCATGTGGTCTGCTCACAAGTGGGCAACCCTGCCTCGGGAGTCGCAGAGGAAGAATGGGTTTGAAGCCAGCCTAGTTCAGGCTATGGTTTTTCCAGCAGTCATGTATGATGTGAGAGTTGGACCATAAAGAAAGCTGAGCACCAAAGAATTGATGCTTTTGAACTGTGGTGTTGGAGAAGACTCTTGAGAGTCCCTTGGACTGCAAGGAGGTCCAACCAGTCCATCCTAAAGGAGATCAGTCCTGAATATTCATTGGAAGGACTGATGCTGAAGCTAAAGCTCCAATGCTTTGGCCACCTGATGCGAAGAACTGACTCACTGGAAAAGACCCTGATGCTGGGAAAGATTGAAGGCAGGAGGAGAAAGGGATGACAGAGATGGTTGGATGGCATCACTGACTCAATGGACATGAGTTTGAGTAAGCTGCGGAAGTTGATGATGGACAAGGAGGCCTGCAGTCCATGGGGTCACAAAGAGTTGGACACGACTGAGCGACTGAACTAACTGATGTGCTCCACTGAGATTTCCAGGGTCAGAGTTTCTTCTTCTCCTCTTCCAAAGACTTCTTCCCCGGGACACGACTTTCTCCCTAGAGGCATGCACTGCTGTGTGAGTGAAGCCAGGAACCTGCATGACAGGCAAGCAGAGGAAGGACAATGATCTGGCCCAGGTCTCAGAGGAGGAGGGAGGAGAGGTGGGGCGGAGGCTGGGCGGACCTGCAGAATCCCAGAGGGCGAGTTCCGCCCGGTCCACCTGGCCAGGCTCTCTGCTCCTAGGACACGCTGTCCCCTCTGTGTGGACACTCCGCTCTCTGCAAGTCCACCTCAAAATCGCTTCTGTGTGGGCCTAGCGCATCGAGGCAAGACTAGTCCCTGTCTTTCCCATGCTCGTGTAACGTTAGCACAAGTGGTCGTGGAACATTGTAATGTTGAGGACCCTTCCCAGATGGGAAGAACTTCGAGCCCCCAGACTAGCGCAGAGCTCGATGTACAGCAAGCAGTTCAACCAGTGCCTTATGGATTAATGGGTGGACACGAGAATGAACGGATTAAATGACTTCATGCTGTCAACACAGTCTATGAAATACATAGGTAGGGATGCAATCAGCTTGTTAAGTGCACATCCTTGCCTCCTCCAAACATTGTTACATATAAACAAACAAACAAGAAAATGCAAAATATCTTTAAAAAAAGCAAATAAATACCTTCAACGAGCAAATAAAACAGCAGCGTTCCTCTTCTAATCTGTCAGTCTATGCACGAAACCCTTCCTAGCATACATAAATTGACTTTGTTGCAGCAATAATGTCAAGGATCCAGACAGGCAATTTCAAAGCCAAAAGGGATCCTCTGGGTTGCTCTGGGTGTCAGGTGGGAAGGCTCGAAGGATCGGAGACCCACCACCCAGCCGCACCACCCGCACTGAGCCAAGCCCACACTCCCTCCGCTCGTGGGGAGAGAATCGGATTTCATGCCAAGGACAGACGTTTTCTGAGGCATTAATTACCATCAGCCCACACACTATTTCATCATTTCTCTTAAATTGCCAAGAAGGGGTTGCTGTTCGAAACCTCAGGCTCAGAGGACATTTGGTAAGCGGATAGCTGGAAGTTATTTGGAATATTCTCGGGGGCGGATGGTGGGAGGCAGACGCTGAAACACGTTACACGCACTTACTTTCCATATCGTTTCACAGTCACTTCTGTCCAGTGGCCATCTCCGCTCTGGCAAAATGCACACCAGCTTCCAAAGCAACTCCCTGCACCCCGCTTTCATGCTTCCGTGTCTGAACCAGCTTTTTCTCTTTCCTTCCTTCAACTTTCCCTAGGGGAAGATGCCCAGTCCAACGCGTCCATTTACTTCCACTTACGTTCTTTTGATCTTTCATTTTAATTTTTAAAAACTATGGCAAAATACACAAAACACAGCCCCTTATCATCTCAAATATTTTAAGTGTAAATTTTGGTGGCGTTTAGTGCACTCACGTTTGATGCAGTCATCACCAACATTCCATCTAGAACTCTTTTCAGTCTGCAAACCTGAAACTCTGCTTCTTAAAGCAAGAGTCCCGTTTCCCACCCCCCAGCCCCGGAAACCACCACCTACTTCCTGTCTCTGAGTCGGAAAACTCGGGGGCCCTCGCAGTGGTGGGATCCTACAGCCTGTGCCCGTCGTGACCAGCTTATTCCTCTTACTGTAATGCCTTCAAGGTCAGTCCACACTGCAGTCTGTTCAGAATCGCCAATGTTTTTAACACTAAATAATGTTCTATGCATGTAAAGACTACACTTTGCTTGCCCATCATCCATGGTTGAACTTGAATTGCTTCCACTCTGGGCTATTTGTGAATAATGTTGCTATAAACATAGATATATGAGACGCCGCTTTTCAATTCTTTGGACAATATACCCAGAAGGGGAATTACTTTTAATTTTTAATTAAATTAAAAATTTTAATTTAATTTTTTTTGAGGAATCGGCATATTGTTTTCTGTTGGGCTGCACAGTTTCACATTCCCAACAGTACACAAGGATTCCGGTTTCTTCGCATCTTCACCGACGTTTCCTGCCTTCTGCTGCGCTTCATCTCTTCACAGCAGCTAGCCCAGAGGGTGTGAAATGGCATCTCGTGGTGGTTTGTGTTTCCCTAACGATTACTGACGTTTAACATCTTTTCACGTGCTTTCTGGCCATTTGTGTTGCTGCTTTGGAGAAATGTTCCTTCAAGTCCTCAGCCCATTTTCCTACTAGGTTCTTGCTTTCTGTTGTTGAATGGTCGGGGCTTCTTATGAACTCTGGATATTAACCCCTTTATCAGCACATGACTCGCAAGTGGTTTCTCCCATTCTCTGGCTGCCCTTTGGCCCTATTGAATCTGTCCTCTGATGCATAAATGATTTCGTTTCAATGTCGTCAGTTTATCTGTTTTTCTTCTATGTCAGCTTCCCTCCCTTGTTGCAACCCCACAGCTCTCTCTGTTCTGCCGCCCTCTCTTCCACCCTCAGCAAGCTGGTGAGCTCCTGGAGGCCTCGGGCTTTCTGGACAGCCTGTGCTTTGAAGCCTGACTCCTGGGGTTAAAATCCTAGTTCAAATGCTTTCTGAGCGACAACAAGCAAGGCAGTAAACACCTGCAACTCCGTCTTCTCTGGGAAGCAGAACAGACTTCCTAACACTTACCTTAGAGCGTTGTAAGGACCATGCAAAGCCAGGGTAAATTTTCCCTCTGGGCAGAGGCCTTTGAATCCTGTTTCCAGGAGCATGCAGGCTGGGTCTTTATAGTCACTGGGGCCCGACGGACACGTGGTGTTCAGGGAACGCTGGGTAAACAGGGAACCCTTGCCATGCCCGTGTGACAGCTGCTGAGGCCGCAGGGTCGCCTTTCTTCTCCTCTCTGGGCCCGCTCCGTGTATACACAGCTGGGGCCACAGAAGAAAAGAAATAGGTAATTGTGTCTGTAAGTGCACCTGACGGAACTATTTCAAGGTTAAGATAATCCCAAGAAACAAAATCGCAAGTACTTTTCTGCCAACAGTTCAGAAAACTAGAAGAAAAACGAACATCTGTCTGATTGCCCATCTGTTTTGTTTAAGCCCTGGCGCTGGGGGCTGGCTTTCAGACACACAGAAGAGCTGCGTGCAGCTGTCCAGGGCCAGGTCAGGAACGAGTCCTGCTTTGTCCCAGCTGATTCGGAGAGAGCTCCAGCTAGAGGACAAGCAGAACGAGCGAGGGCGGGAGGCCAGCCCCCAAGTGCGCGCCGCGGATCCCTGAGAGTGACTTTGCCATAGCTGCCTGCAAGGGGTTCTGGGAAAATCAGCGTTTAGACCTGAGGGGAGGGGATCTCAGCTAAAAACCTGTTACTCTGCAGGAATGAAGAGAGGTTTTAAGTAACAACGGATAATCTTAGCCTTGGAGAAGATTGTATGGGAATTTACACTTTGCAAAACACAAGTCTACAGTCAGCTGTGTTCACGGCTGCAGAGCAGACTCACGTGGACAGTCACACACAGGACTGTCGACAGGAGGCACGAGAACGTCCCTCTGGGAGGCATCACACTCTACGCTTCACGGTCAGCTGCCAAGGTCCGCATCCTGCGGCGTCTCCTCTGTGAGCCCGAGCAACGTCCGTGGGCTCTCCAGGCCTGGCGCGACGCAGGCACTCACATTCAGCGTGAGAAGCACACCGACCCTGGGGCCGCATCTTTGTCTCGTGACACCAGGGGTCACTGACACAGGGAAGGCCCCCTTGCTGGCCTTGCACACGGGCTGAAAGGGGGACACCTTGCTTTGTGCTGGGGCAGGGGGGCAGTGGAAGCTCCGACACCCAGGGCTTTGGTTGGTTGCCTGTCTCAAGATCAGTAAGAGCGAATTAATGGCCATTGCAACCACATGGGTGCGCCCAGAGTCGATCATACTGAGCGAAGAACGTCGGATAAAGACAGATACCGTGCGATATCACTCATATGTGGAATCTAAAATAGGACACACACCACTGTATTTGTGAGACAGAAGACAGAGATAGAAAACAACCACGGTGGCAAAAGGGGACAGAGGGCGGGAGACGGGCACATTCCGAGTGTGGGGTGACTGTTGCTGCTGTCCGTCGCTCAGCCGTGCTCGACTCTGCGATGCCATGGGCTGCAGCACGCCAGGCCCCTCTGTCCTCCGCTGCCTCCCCGAGTTTGCTTGAATTCGTGTCTCCCGAGTTGATGCACACTGCTATCTATAAAACAGATGAATGAGAAGGATTTTCTGTATAGCGCAGGGATATGGAAGATAATATGAAATGTATATACCAACAGAATCATCCTGCTGTACACCTGAAACTATCACAACGCTGTAAGTCAACTACACTTCAACTTTTTTGCTTAGCACAATGGTTTAGGATTCAGGCACAGTTGTTTTTTTTTGGGGGGGGGTGAAGATTGGTATTTTTTTTAACATACCCAGATTCCAGTATCAATTCACCTACAGATGGATTTTGGTTGTTTCACCTACAGATGGATGTTTGGAGTTTAATGAGTAAAATTGCTCTAAACCCTTGGGTGCAGTCATTGTATGATGGTGTGTTTTCATTCCTCGTCAGTAATATGTGAGTGGAGTTTCTGGGTTATGTGAAAGTGTATGTCTAATTCTGTAATGAACGGCCAAATTTTTCCAAAGTGGTTGTACCTTATTTAATCTCCCCAGAAATTCAGGAAGCTTTAGTTGCTTCTTGTTTTCTCTTGGGGGCGTCCCTCATAGCTGAGTTGGCAAAGAATCCGCTTGCAATGCAGGAGACTCCGGTTCAATTCCTGGATCAGGAAGATCTGCTGGAGAAGGGATAGGCTACCCTCTGCAGTATTCTTGGGCTTCCTTTGTGGCTCAGTGGATAAAGAATCCGCCTGCAATGTGGGAGACCTGGGTTTGACCCCTGAGTTAGGAAGATCCCCTGGAGAAGGGTAAGGCTAGCCTACTCCAGTATTCTGGCTTGGAAAGTTCCATGGACTGTATAGTCCATAAGGTCGCAAAGAGTCGGACAGGACTGAGCGACTCTCACTTTTATTTCGCTTGTTTTCTCCTAAAATTATTATGTTTAAATTTTATCCACGCCAGCTGTGTGTGCAGTCTTTTCCCACTGGAGCTTTAGTTTGCCTTTGGTCTTTACTAATGATGCTGAGCATCTTTTCGGGTGCTTGTTGGTCATTTACATGTATTGCTTTGTCAAACGTTCCCTGAAATATTTTGCTAAGCTTTTTAAAATTAATTCATGTATTTTAATTGGCGGATATTCCTTTACAATATTGTGATGGTTCTTGCCATACATCAACGTGAACCGACCACAGATATGCAGGCCACAGGACATGTATCCCCCACGTTCTGAATCCCCCACCGTATCCCTCTGGGTTTTCCTAGGGCACTGGCTTTGCTGAGCTTTTAATAGGAAATTTGAAATCAATTCCACTGAGATTTAACTTACATAGAATAGAATGCACTTATTTACAGTGTATAGTTCAATATGTATAACAATACTTTCTTGTTGAAGTGTCCAAACCTTCATCTCATTTTTTTATTGGAGTGTTTATCTTCTTCTTATTGAGTTGTGTGAGTTATTTATGTTCAGGATATGGGTCTAAGATTCAGCCATTTTTCTTGAATAAATGCTCCTTAGACTGTTGCAAGCCTACGGTTCATTTACAAAGCCCTGAAAAGAACTGATGTCGATGGCTCTTTAGTGTTCTGCCTGCCTGCGTGGAGTAGCGGATTCCCAGAGGCCTTGCCTACATTGGGAGCAGTTTCTGAAAGGACTCTTCTCCGCTGAGTCACCTTGACCTTGCACTCTGTTCAGTGGCCCTGTTGATCCAGCCTCATGCAAACTGCATCATTTTTTGAGTAAGACTTAGCACATGGTGGCTCAGGAGCAAAGAAGCCACCTGCAAGGCAGGAGCCACTGAGGATGCCATTCCAATCCCTGCATCAGGAAGGTCCCCTGGAGAAGGAAATGGCAACCCACTCCAGTATTCTTGCCTGGGAAACCCCATGGACAGAGGAGCCTGGTGGGCTACAGCCCATGGGGTCGCAAAGAGTCAGACACAACTGAGCGACTGAACACACACACACACACACACACACAATCTCGAAATTAGATGGTATGACCACATGACAAGTAAAAATAAACAGAAGAACCAAGATAATTTCAAAAAAAACCAAGTCAGAGAACTTATCAATGAATCTAGCAAGGCCGGAGTACACGAGGCCAGCAGTCTATTTAAGGTGCCCCGAGCAGGGTGAGGAAATTCCCTGCTATTCAGTTTGTTGTGAATTTATTTCTTGTTCCTCTGGGATGAATGCTGGGTTCTGTCAAATGCATTTTTCACATATATTGAGGTCGCTTTTATTATTCATATAATATGGTGAATTAAATTGATTGATTTTTAATGTAAAATCTCTCTTGCATTCTGAGAATAATCGCCACTTGATAATAATATATTATTCTTTTATATATTGCTTGATTTGAATTGCTAATATTTAGCTAAGGATTTTTACATCTATATTCATGAGGAATATTGGTTTGTAGCTTCCTTTTCTTGTAATTTTTTTCAGAAATGACTTGGGAAGTGTCCCCCTGCTTTATTTTCTGAGGGAGCTGATGTAATATTGGCCTTACCTCTTTCCTAGACATGAGAAAATTCACCATTAATGCCATCTGGTTTGCACTTCCCTCTGTGAGTAGATTTCAAACACAAATTCAATTATATTACTAGGTAAGAGATATTCATTTTGTATCATTCTTGGTACAATATTGCTTTTAAAGGAATTCACCATTTCATTCATATTTTCATGTTTTTTGAAATACAATTGTTCCTGCCAACCCCTCATCATCCTATTAATAGCTATAAGATCTAAGGTGAAGTCACTGCTTTCACTCCTGATATCAATAGCTTGTATTTCTTCTGCTTTCAAAAAATAAGTCTAAGTAGAGTCATCAATTTTATTGATATGTTATCACTTTCTACCTATTTTTGTCTTTTCTTTCCATTTTAAAAATTTTATTGATTTTTCTCTTTTCTGTATTATATCCTTTCTTCTACATACTTTGAGTTGTTAATATCCTTATTTTTCTTATTTTTCTTATTAAGAAGCTGAGGCTTCTTAATGTAATTTTTTATTAATTAAATTT
>SJYF01000688.1:700714-718390 GCA_006410515.1 Procapra przewalskii
TGATGGGAGTTCCCTGACTCTAACCCACTGGAAAGATGCTCCGTGCCTTCGGCAGGACCGCGCAGCCCTCAGATCTCAGTCTCTAACACAATTTTCTAATAAAAGACCAGACTCCAGAGAAGCTGCTGCTCTGAGCACTGAGGAAAGCGTACAAGAGGTGCTGGGGTGCCTGCAGGGCCAGAAAGTCAGGATACGGGGACTACTTCCAGCGCACACACACGGGCACACACAGGCACACACACACACACATGCACACACAGGCACACATGTGCATGCACACCCACGTGCACACACACACAGGCACACACACACATAGGCACACACACACAGGCATACACACACATGCACGTGCATGCACACCCACGCACACACACAGGCACACACATGCATGCAGGTGCATGCACACACACACAGGCACACACACGTGCACACACAAAGGCACACATACACATGTGCACACGTGTGCACACAGGCACACACGTGCATGCACACACACAGGCACACACGCATGTGCATGCACACACATGTACACACATGAGAGCACACAGAGACACGCACACACGTGCACACAGGCACACACACAAGAGCACACATGTGTGCACAGGCACAGGCACATGCACACAGACGCACACACGTGCACACAGGCACACACACATGAGAGCACACACATGCATGCACACATGCACACACTTGCACACAGGCACGCACACACATATGCATGTGCACACACACACACACACACACACACTGAAGAGGTTAAGTAAGGGGTGCAGCAGACAACCCAGAGAGCCCCTAGAAGCCAGGCCTGGGAAGAAACGAGGAATTGCATGCAGTCATATTGGATCAAAATCCAAAGAATGAAATGAACACGCACAAGTCTGTGATAATATAAAAAGACTGGATAAATAAACAGGAGAGAAGAGATAAAAATGGAAGCATGCAGCAAGAATTCTAAGTAATCTGTGTGGACCCTCCCCAAGGAGGGGGCATATCTCTTCCCCACCCTGTTGGTTTATGTCTCTGAACCAGAGTGTGGGCTGGACTTGCTTCCAGAGAGCTTGGCACGCAGAGGGGGTGAAAAGAACTTCCAGCAGTGGAGACGCCTGCAGCCAGGAGACCCGTCTCAGTCTGCAGGGAGCACTCTACCCTCGCTGGCCCGTGTGGCCTGGGGGATTTTGGGGGCTCCAGGAGCGGGCGGATCTCAACGGCCTCAGCTTCTGACAGAGGGTCTGGGCATCAGCAGAACTGCGCCCATGGCTCCACCTCCTCTCTCTGGGGAGGAGATCATGCCTCTTCTGACCCTCACTTTAATTCCTTGGTATTTTCATGAATCTGGAGATGGCAAAGGCAACTGCATCGTCCCCACTGGCCCAGGGCTCCTCCCTGCGCAGCAGACGCTGCTGACCTCCCCACTCTGGGCTCCAGGGAACAAGCTCTCCTCATTCTCAGGCCAGAAGCTGGTCTGTGCTTCCTTGGGGTCAACCCTGGATCTCCCCAGGGTCCTGAGACCTCCAGCCCAGAGGCCACGTCTTGTCACCAGGAAGGCTCAGGTGCACCTTCCCTTCTCGCTCACCTGGTGAGTCCCTGTACCAGCATTCCATGGGGTGCGCAGTCTTGAACTTTATTCTGCAACTTTAACACCAAGGCCATTGCAGCCTGTGCATCCCAACATGTGGGCTCAGATGGAACGTTGGTGGAAGACGTCCAGACACCCACAGAGGGTCCCGCCCAGCAAATCACCCCATTCTGTTTCCTCTCCCAGACAGTGCCCCTGCACGAGCACCCGAGTACGGCTGGGAGATTCCTCTTCTCCTGAGCAGAAACAGGCCCTGCTCCTCCTTCACACACTGAAAAGTCAGACTGGAACATTTGTGATTTTTCCATGAGAAACGTTAATTCTGTCCCGTGAGCTCAGAGGAGCTGCTGGGAGGAGAAGGACCCTATGGTTTATGACTTTGACTCTCAAGTCGGGGCAGATGGCACCCACGGGGTCTCAAAGGAACTGACAGTGTTTTGTGAACACCTCGACTATTTCCTTGTGTGTGTGTGTGTGTGTGTGTGTGTGTGAAATCGGACCTGGTGTCCACAGCTCTCCTCAGAGCCTCACGACACCCCCAGCATCAAGCACCCCAGGCAGGTAGAACAGGATCCGCTTGGCAGCGCTGCACAGAGGCCATCAGGGGCCTCCCTGGTGGCTCAGATGGTAAAGAATCTGCCTGCACCACGGGAGACCGGGGTTCAAGCCCTGGGTCAGGAAGATCCCCTGGAGAAGTACTCTTACCTGGAGAATCCCACAGACAGGAGAGCCTGGTGGGCTGCAGTCCACGGGGTCACAAACAGTCGGGCACGACTGAGCACCTAGCACTTTCATTTTCACAGAGGGCAACCTGGTGGCCGTAACACAGAGACTCTGACCTTGATGAGAGATGCCCTGTGAGGGAAAGGACGGCGGCCTAAGTGAGTGGCCAGAGCTGATGCAGAGACCGCATGGGCATTTCCTCACAGAGAAGGGAAGATGTTTCTCTATTGAATGACACGCCACGGTCCTGTGCTTCTGTCTCACTTAAAACATTTACCCTGTGTGACACTTAGCATCATTTTCCTTCTTACCCTTTTCCCAGCTAACCAACCAGCCACCAGCCCGGTCACCATAGGTGGGCCTCGGCGGCAGCTGCTCTGAGCATCTGAGAGCAGGTGGTCCTGAGCGGTGGGCCATTCCCCTCTGCAGACCTGAGGGCTCCCCCTGTGGGTGGTCTACAGAGGGAGGGAGCACGCCAGGCTGGAGAGAGAAGGGTGTCAGGAAGGCAGGGGCCCTGCAGCCGGGCCCCCAGTGGCTGGCGGTCAGATGAGGGACGCGGGAGGGGCAGACACGCCTGCAGAGCTGGGCGCTGTGCAGAGAGCCCTCGGCTCACTGCTCGGGGCTGGTCTGGGTGGGAAGGAGCAGGCGCTGGGACCCAGGCACTTGAACCTGAGCTGGGCTCTGCCCTCCCCTGTCCCTGTGGCCTCTGCCTGAGCGTGCCCTCGGCACAGTGGACAGGACGGAAACGTGGCTTAGAGAAAAGACACGTGACTCCCACTTGGTTCAGCTGGGCACTGCATCTGGCAGGAAGTGGGGGTGATCCTCGTGGTCCCAGCACAGTGTCCATCTGAGGAGAGGTCATAGGTCCACCCTAGTCCCCATCTAGGTCCTCAGACTCCCACGCCAGCCTCCCCGTCCACACACCCCATCATTGGCCCACCTGCCTCACCTCCGACTTGTCCCAAGGCCCATCCCTGCTCTGAGTGGACTCTTGGCGGCAGTCCATAGACCCCCAGCGCCCACTCCACACCCTCACTTAGCCCTCCCTACACTGTACACTGGCCCCACAAGGACTTTCTCCCCGTGATCTGGGTGCCCATGTGAGAGGCAGGGTCACCAGGGACCCTCCAGGAGCAGCCGGCTCGGTGACCAGCTAGACACCTCACCACATACGCAGCTGGGCCCCCGCATTACCATGGAGAAGTCAGCCGTCCAACCAGCACCGCCTGCAAGAACCGTCTCTCGAGAACCCAGTGGTCCAGGGCCGGTCCCTTTTCTCTGTGGACTTCCTGGAAGCAGATAAAGCACAGGCGCCAACTCCTTCTCTTGCTCTCCAAAGTGAGTGCCTGACTGCTGGTTTAAGAAAGAAAAATCCGAGTTAAATCCCTTCTACCGCTGTATCCATTTTCTACCACCGCTGCAGCGGAGGCCCTTAAACCTGGAGGCATAAGCAGCACAGAGCTGCGGCCTCGCCGTCTGCGGGTCAGCTGTCCAGTACAGCCTGGCTGGGCTGAAATCCAGGCTCCGGGGGAGACTGTCCCCTGACCTTCTCCGCCTCCAGGGGCGCCTGCACCCTCCGGCTGCGGCCCCTCCCTGCATCTTCAAGGCCAACCTGTCGCTGGGCAGCCTGACCCCGCTCCGGCTGCCACGCCTCCTCTCTGGTCTGCGTTGCTGCCTCCACGTCCCACGTTTAAGGACCGTTCTGATTACATCTGGATGATCCAGCATCACGTGTATTGTGAGGTCTGCTCACTAGTAGCTCTAATTCCCCCTCTGCCAGGTAAGCTGACGTACCCCCAGGTCTGGGGGCTTGGGTGTGAGCATCTTCGGGTGCTGTTTGCTGGGGGGAGGGTAGCCTGCTTATCCCAGCTAGCAGATATTGGAAAACAGCCACAGAATGGCGCGTACATACGATGGTACGCGCTTAGTCGCCGAGTCTGGTCCAACCCTTTTGCATATGATGATAGAACGCTTAGCATTTCTTTTGCAACCTTTTTAAATGAAAGAAAATAAATGGAAATATTTGTGCAGTCATTTTAAAAGTTTTTTTTTGTTCTACTACACATGAAAAAAAAAAGATAAAAGTCCCGTATGAGACGGGATGAAGTCATTTCTTGAGATCTTTGATGTCAGTACGTTAGCTCTTTGTTTACTTAGCATCTAAAAGACTTTAAATAGCCATAAACAGTTAATAGGGAATAACCATTATAATCCCTGGTCTTAAGCTAATCAACAAAATGGACCAGACAATTCCCAAAGCCTCTGTTCCCAGCCGTGTTTTTAACGGTCTTACAGTAAAATTCCAGGGGTGAGGAGCATTGTGTGTTTGGGTTTGCTGGGAGGCCGGCAGGGAGGCAGGATGACTGACCACCCTGGCTTGTTTGAGGGTTTCCTGGGATGGTGGGTGACACACCAGTACAATCGCTCACCTAGGCCTTCAGACGTGAAGCGCCTCCACACAGAAGGCAGCCAGCATGCCAGGAAGCCTAAGAGGATGTCCTGAATCCCTGCAACATGAAACATGAATTTGCCAAATGCCAACTACTCATCCACCTCCTAGGAGCATCCTGATAACCCAGGAGTGGGGAAACTGGAGCTTGGGCCACATCTCTGGAACACAGCAAAGCTCGGGCTCAGCCCAGGCCTTTCTGGCCCCGAAGCTCACACTTAAACCCCACAGCCAGTGTTAAGCGTTAGTCAGTCAGTCATGTCTGACTGTGACCCTGTGGACTGCCAGGCTCCGCTGTCCACAGGACTCTTCAGGCAAGAACGCTGGAGTGGGGAGCCTTTGCCAGCTCCAGGGGCTCTTCACCCAGGGGTTGAACCCATGTCTCCTGCATTGCAGGCGGATTCTCTATTGTCTGAGCCACCAGGGAAGCCTGGCTCATGTCCAAGGCTGTTGGCTGCTGATCTGTTCTGCCCCCAGCCTCCAGTGGGGTGGTCGCATTTCAACTGATGCGGCCGTCAGTGGAAGTGACTCGGCGCGGTATGTGGGTGTGTGGGTGTGTGTTTGTGGGTGTGTGTGCAGGTGTGGGGACGCAGATGTTTAAATCCACAAGAATTACCACCCCTCCCGGGCTTTGCTTAGACCCTTTATATAAACTTTCCACAGTGAACAGTCTCTGGCCTTAAACTTTAACCACACACACAAAAAAAACAAGCGCAACCTGCTTCCTACCAGGGATTATTTGTGTCCTACACTTTTTTCCAGGCTCAGAGCCAGAATCTGCAATTACACGGCTCTGAAGGCTTGGAGGCGAGCCACCTGAAACCTGGGCATGGGGGGGCTTCACTTGGGTCTTCCTCAAATTCCGGGCCTTTGCCAAAGATATCTCAGGCTCAAATAGCACCCTGCTAAAAAAATAAGCAATTTTAGGAAAAAGGTGTATTGGATTTAAGGAGAAAAAGTCAAATGTAAATAATCACAAAGGGAAAAGAAAGGCACATCCATTGAAAGCTTAGACTAATGCAAAACTATTCAAAGATTTTGAAAAATTCCCCTTATCTGTGTGAGCATCTCCAAGGTGACGGGGCTGGAGGATCAGTCTCCAGCTGAATTATTGGCTAATGTTATTCATGACCAGCCCTTATCAGGCTGTATCCAGCCTGCATATATTTATATCCTGTGAAATTTTTCTCCCTGCAAACTTGCATGGCAGGAAGACACCTGTCTTACCTCACAGACCACACAGACTAGCTGAGCAGAGATCGCTAATTGGTGAGCCTTCTGCTGGGGAATGTCACTGAGGTCTTCATCACTGCCCCCCAACTGTGCTGTGCTGTGCTAAGCTGCTGTGTATTCTTGCCTGGAGAATCCCGGGGACAGAGGAGCCTGGTGGGCGGCCGTCAATGGGGTTGCACAGAGTCAGACATGACTGAAGCGACTTAGCAGCAACAGCAGCAGAGCTAAGTTGCTCCAGTTGGGTCCGACTCTCTGCGACCCATGGACTGTGGCCCGCCAGGCTCCTCTGTCCCCAGGATTCTCCAGGCAAGAAGACTGGAGCGGGTTGCCATGCCCTCCTCCGGGGGGTCTGCCCTATCCAGGGATCTAATCCACGTCTTTTACGTCTCCTGCATCGGCAGGAGGGCTCTTTACCACTGGCGCTGTGGCCAAATCCTAATCACGGGACTCTCAGTAAAGTGCTCAGACTCCTGCTGGAAGTAACAAGGGAAATACCTCCAGTGAGAGGTCCTGTCCAACAGCTGTGTTTCGGCAGCTAATTTCTGGGCCGGGTGCTCCAAGCGGGGCCCGCGCCTCGTGGGGGACCTGTGTCCTGGGCAGCCGGCACACAGCTCTGCCTCTCCCCAGCTGCAGCTGCAACGCGGTCCATGGTGTTACCCTCGATCCAGCCAGCTCACCCCGTGCACTGCAGCCCGCCAGGCTCCTCTGTCCACAGGATTTCCCAGCAAGAATATTGGAGCGGGTTGCCATTTCCTTCTCCAGGGGGATCTTCCCAACCAAGAAATCGAACCAGTGTCTCCCGAGTCTAATGCAGTGAATGTGGACTCTCCCCACTGAGCCCCCGGGGCAGTCCCACAGAGCCAACGGAACTCATGTCACTTATACTTCTGAGTCATAAATGAAAATAGCCCTTGTCTTATTCTTGGGCTTCCCTGGTGGCTCAGCTGGTAAAGAATCTGCCTACAGTGCAGGAGACCCTGGTTCAATTCCTGGGTCTGGAAGATCTGTTGGAGAAAGGATAGGCTACCCACTCCAGTATTCTTGGGCTTCCCTTGTGGCTCAGCTGGTAAGGAGTCCAGTGCCATGGGGGAGACCTGGGTTTGATTCCTGGGTTGGGAAGATTCCCTGGAGAAGGTAAAAGCTACCCACTCCAGGATTCTTGCCTGGAGAATCCCATGGACTGTATAGTCCTCGGGAATGCAAAAAGTCAGACGTGACTGACAGACTTTCGCTTTCACTTTTTTATTCTTGTAGATGATAAAAAGCATGTGGCTTTCTATGTTACAAGTATATTAAAGTGAAGTGAAGTCGCCCAGTCATGTCCAACTCTTTGTGACCCCATGGATTGCAGCCTAAGAGGCTCCTCTGTCCCTGGGATTTTCCAGGCAAGAATACTGAGCGGATTGCCATTTCCTTCTCCAGGAGACCTTCCCGACCCAGGGATCGAACCCAGGTCTCCCGCATTGTAGGCAGACACTTCACTGTCTGAGCTACTGGGGAAGTCTATATTAAACCTTTTTAAAAAAATAAGATCCTATTTTGCTAGATTCAAGGAATTCTTAAAGGGCTCTTGCCAAGAACTTTTAGATGCACATGCTCATTTGATTTACTGTGTGTGTTCTTCCCAGCAGAGGCTGATTATTTACACGATTAAAAAGAAAGCCAGGCACCTGTCCTTTGCTGCCTCCATGAGTGGCTGGTTCCATCCCAGATTTCCATCAGTTCCCGCTTCACTCTCATGCATGCGGGGCAGACAGAGCCTGTGGCCTGGGAAGCCTGCAGCAGGAGCGCCAGGAGAGCCCACCACGGGCAGACCCGCCTCGCGCCGCACCCCCAGCCCCCCGGCTCCAGCTCCTGGCCTCGGCCGTCCTCCCAGCCAGCTTCCCATTTCCGAGTCTCTACACGCGCCCTGAGAACAGATGCGGAGGGGTGTGAGATGTCCCTCTCTAGCTGTCTAGCTCTGCATCAGCTTCTGCCGACTGCCCTCAGGGACAGCTGGCCCCATCTGGGGGCTCCCACTAAGCTGTCTGCCCTTTTTGGATAGAAAGAGCTCCCCTGGTCAGCGCTGAGAGCCTGTTCCTGGGGCTCCTGACTCCCTCTTCACCTACTTGTCCGAACCTCCCCTCACTCCTCTGCCAGCTGCGTCTCCCCCCGCCCCGGGCACGAGAGAAGGGGGATGCGGAGCAGCCTGAGGGACTCGGGGGCCCGGGCTCTTCCTGCGCGCCTTCCCCGGAGCGTCCCGCGGGCCCTCGTCCGTCTCAGCCTCCCCTGGACTGGCCCTCTTCATCCACTGACACCCCAAAGGATGCCAACATCTGTGCCCATCAAATAAGCGCCATCTGACTCTCTGGGCTCTGGTGTTTCTAACAAACCAGGGCCACCACTAGTGGACACAGCTTCTTTGTGTGACTGAGGGAAGGGCCCCTTTCTCAATGCACATGAACAGGGTGTGCTCTGACCTGGCGCCGTGGCATCACAGGGAGGTCAAAGGACGCTCCCCGGCACACACACTCCTGCAGGGGCTTCTCTACACAACCAGCGGTGTCACAATAACCGAGCACTAGCAGAGCCAGCTGCGTCCATAAAAAAGGTCTGGACTACCTTCTGCCAAATCCACATCACCCTGTTTCTCATGCGGTTCACAAACCGGTTTTCTCATTTGCTAAAGTGATTTCTAGCACTCGTTTGGCAGGTTGTCTGATGAATCTGGTCAGGGTGTTGGAGGTTCTTCCAGGAGCTGTGAGGCCACTCGCAACTGCAGTTCCCTGTGCTTTGGGCAAGCCCCCAACTCCCCGACTCCCGCAGGGCTGCCCCTCTCCATTCTGTCTCCCGAGTTCTGGCATGAGATACTAGGCTCATTTCTGAGAAGGTACGTGAGCGGGTGCAGACATCCAGGACCTGCTTTCTGACCGAGTCCCCCCACCCAGGGGTCTCCCTGGGCCCTTCTCAGAGTCTCAGCGGCTTACAGACAGATGATATTTCTGGCCTTCCGGCTTGTCTTCCAGCTGTATCTTTGACTTACAGGCACTCAGCACCCCCACACACGCTGTGTGCTGTGGGCATAGGTGTGGGGTGCATGGACCCACCATGACTGCCAGCAATATTCTCTGAGAAGAGAGTGGAGTTTGGGCCACCTGCTCTCCCTCCCAGCATCACCAAGGTCTCCAGGTGCAGAGCCGGCAGACTGGGATCAATTAGAAATTGCGATTGAAGCTGAATGTAATTAATTCTATAATTTGAGTGATTCAGGTTTTAATTATACTAAAATTGCCTTATACACCCAGGGCATTTGGAAGGATCCTCAACAAAAGACAACCAGGTAGGAATCAGCCCTTGCACGCCCCTGATTCTCATTGGCATCACACAGCTTGCTGCATCCAAGCGTGGACCGTTCAGCCACATGTATGAACAGCTGCGCGACCTGCGTGCCTGGCCCTGGCTCTCTGGCCGCTGAGGCAGCGAGGGTGCTGGAGCCCGCTACTCAGCGGCCGTCAGGGAGTGGCACGGTGTGTGGCCAGTCAACCCTGGTCCAGAGGCGACGGAGGCACTGCCCCCTCTGTTTGTGCCCCTTAGGCTTCGGCCTCCGTCAGGACACCTGCCCCTGTGCTCTCTTCACGCCAAAGTTTAATTCGAGCTCCAGGTGGTCAGTTGGCTGTCTGACAGCTTCTGTAGGCTGCTCTGAGGAATGACCGTTGACTGGTTAATGTTACTGCCCGTGAGATTAATTTCTGGCGGGGACTTGGAAGTCTCTGGAAAACAGAACGCTTCTTCTGACAGTGGCTTCTTCCTCCTCAGAAGGTCAGATGGAGTCACGTGCATTGGAGCCTGGATTTGCTCCAGCAGCACCGGAGAGTGTGCAACCCCAGAAACGAGGGACCCCAGGCTCTCTGAAGGTCTCCACGGCTTGGTCACCCCCCGCGTGCAATACCAGCCCTCCTCCCCCCCTCCACATTGGCACCGCTGAGGGCCGGGTAACATTGCTGACCCGTTACTCATCGCAGTGGTCAGCTCTCTGGCCACTGACCTCTCTGGGCTGCGTTCTAACGTGGCAAGATCAGTGCCAGCCAGCTGAGGGGAGGGCAGAGAGTCAGCATGCCTGGGAACTCTGGGTGTGGGTCCGGGTTCCTGGTCCTGGGCTGTCCCTCGTCCGGAGAGGAGGAAGGGCAGTGACCCCTCCCCTCGGTGCAGAGAATGGTGGCCCTGCCCCCCTCCCCAGGCTGGAGCACTCAAGCCACCATCCTGCCTGCAGCGTCCAGAACCACAAGAGACCCTCTGGGAGGAGCCTGGCTGCATCGCTTCATCTTGGGCCCTTTTGGTCCTGCTCGTTTCTCCCCCTCTGGACTTCTGACCGCCTTCTTTTCGGCTCCTCTGGCCTTGGCCTCCAGACTCTGTGCTCCAGTGACGACAGTTTGTAGAGGATGCCGCATGGGTTCTCAGGAGTGGGGCCTCCCACCCGGGCTCCGGTTTTGAGTAAATAACTACACCGCTGTTTCCCAGGAGTGGTGAAGCCTGCGGCCGTCTCCCCGGGGAGTGGAGTCTGATGATAGATGCCAACAGTGAACAGACGGAGGGTCTGAGCTTTTCACACTTATCACCTCCCCAACCATCCCTGAAGTACCTGCAGAAATGTTGTCCAGTAGGTGCAAAGCCGAGCTGCTCATCTGTCGCTGCATCAGCACGCTCAGCTCTAAAGACTCTGAGCTTATTCAGATGCCCAGGGGCCCTCACTCACAGATGCGGGCACATAACTCCTCCTAAAGCTACAAAGACAGCTAGAAGCCGACTGAAGCATTAGCTAGGTATCCAAATTAGAGGAACTAGGAGACCGTCTTCCAGCTCATACTTCTCAATTCCTAACATTTGGCAGAGATTCCTACGTTAAAAAGAAAAGAAAAAGAAATGTGCTCAAAAGCGACATTGACACAATGCATTTCTATTTCAGCTTTGTTCTTTCCAGCGGGACGCTTAGCTGTGCATGGGGGCTAATGGACCATCATCTCAATCGCGTTTGCTGATTCAGCTTTATGGAAAAGAGACCCTCATAAATAATAATTACCAACTTTGTTGATCTTCTTGCATTCTAGTAAATTACATGAAACAAGTGACAGGATGTATCGATTTATACTTCAGGCCATATTTTTAAAACATCAGACCCCAGCCACCTCTGCTCACGTCTCTGCCCGGGACTTGCAGCACCTCTATTTCATGGAGCTGTTTCCAAGAGGTGAAATGAGGCCCTTCATGCAGGACAGTGTTGGCTGAGGCTCACATCTTGCTGACCACTTGCTACAAGGAGCAGAAGCACGACTACTGCTGTCCAGAGTTTTGAGGCAATGGCCTTGATAGGTACACATACTCTTCAGAGTAATCAGAAGATGTATAAGGCTCTTTAAATCTCAGGATACTTACGAAGAGATGAGTTTTGTAAACATGTCAATAATAGCTCTCACTGAGAATTACCCATTCTGTGTCCAAGTTCATTTTCGGGAAGCTGAGATTCCAGACCCAGTGGAGTTTCTCTCTTCAGTAAAGCAGCACGCTGGTAAATTATAGACCGTGCATCTGATGGAGTTGGTATTATTCATAAGTACATTGAGTGATTAAAAAAGAAGCGATGGAAGCTGAAGATGCTGACTGCCAACTCGGGCAGGATGCCTCGGGGGGCCTGCTGAGCACGGAGCCCTGGAAGCCAGCGGCCGTGACTCTGGGGGTCCTCGCCGTGGCAACCCTGGCAAGGCAGCTCTCGCCTCTCGGGAGACCCCGCCTCCCAGCCTGCGCAGAGCGCAAGCACAGCTGCACGGATGCTGTCTTTGGAGGTACTGTGTAAGTTCCAGTCTCATCACTTTCAAACGCTTCCACACGCCGGAGGACTCCTAGGGATGGAGTGCGGAGGTGACTTGCCACGAAGTCATCTCTGTTCTGAGGTTCTGGAGTGGGGGCCCGGGGGCTCCCTGAGCCCCGTGTGTCCTCACATGGGTCCCTGGATGCCCCGCCACCTGCGAGAGCTGCAGACTCCGCCCCTGGCCGGGGGAGCCCTGAGTCTGGGGCGAGTCTGGGCTGGCTGGCCTCCGGCATGCGCTGTCCCAGCCACTGTGCTGAGTCTGTGCTGAGCTGCTCCCTTTCCTCCTGGAGCCGCAGCCCTGGCACAGCCCTGTTTTTCCTCCCTGTGGGAACGTCTCCGTGCATCCACCCAGAGCCCTGATTCTGAGCCTCGTGCCCTTCCTTGCTCAGATCTCACTGTGCCCAGAGGACTTGTCAGGACCTACGTGGGGGCTGGAGACCAGCCTGGTACACTCCAGGAGGTCGAGCCAAAAGACCCCCTTTCAAAACTCCGCTTTCTGCAGAATGGGGCCACGGTGCATGAGAAGGGTTGGGGCTATAACACAGGCCTGAGTGGGAAGAGCGATGGGGAGAGCAGGGGACCCTGTTCCTTCAGTGATTTCACAGTGAGCCTTCACTGCTCAGAAACAGAGCTTAGCAACTGAGCGCTGCGCAAGGAAGAGGACTGTACTGTGGGACAGACGTCGGGGCGGACACCCGTAGGGCCTCAGATGCTTCCTCTGGCTGGCTCGCTTTCCTTGGGAGGGGACCTCGGAGCATCTGGCATCACTGTGAAGGCCAGAGGCCCCAAACTCAGGGTCACGTCTGTAGGACATTGGGGCGTGTCTAACCCAGTTTCCTAGGTTTCTGAGGCCAGAGTGGCCCTCTTTTTGAAACACAGATGCATACTTGGAGTGACTCATGGTCCAGCATGAACCCAGGTAATGTTACTCTGAAGAGTAAGAACTGTGTTCTCTCTCATTCAGTCTGTTGTAATCCTGGCGTGGAGCACAGGGCTTGGCTGGGAAGATGCTCAAACGTGGTGAATGAAGTAAATGATGAGTGCCTGGAGGGGTGGATGGGTGTGAGTTTGAGGGGGTGAGTGGGTGAGTGGGTGAATAGATGGGTGGGTGTATGGGTTAGCGGGTGGATGGGTAGGTGGGAGAGTGAGCAGATGGGTGGGTAGATGGATGGATGAGTGAACGGATGGGTGAATGGCCAACTGGGTTTGTGGGTAGGTGGATGGGTAGATGGGTATAAGCATGAGTAAGTGGGTAGATGTATGGGTTAGTGGGTGGATGGATAGATGTCTGGGTGGGTAGAGGGATGGATGGGTAAATGGTTGGGTGGGTAGATGGATGGATGAGTGAATGGACGGGTAAATTGTCAAGTAGGTGGATGGGTAGATAGATGGATGGGTGAGTAGGTAGATGCGTGGGTGGGAAGAGAGATGGGAGAGTGGGTAGGTAGATGAGGGGTGAGTACACTGATGAGTGGATGAACTCCCATGAGATCCAGAGATCACTCAGTAGCCTCAAAACCAGGCTTAGTACCAAACAACTCAGCAAGGTCCTTCCCATTCTCCTTGGCCCTGTACACATGCAGTCTTACACCAATTTACGTGCATTTGTGTGACCATCATTTGGAACCCAAGCTCAGCGGAGTCCGGGCCAAGGACACATACGAGTGCAGAAAGCCCGCTGCTGGACAGACGGACAGACAGCATGCATCCCTGCGGAGTCCCCTAACACCCACCCAAGCCGTGTGACAGCCATGCAGCGAAGGAGCCCACGAGCTTCTGTCTAATGCAAGTTAAACGTCCAACTGGGCCGGTCTAGTTCAGTTATTACCATCTAACATATTTAACATGAAAAGGAATATAGGGATGAGTTAGAGCTGGTATCCAGAATAGAGAATTTGCTGCTCATTCAGTGAAACTCAGTTTTGCAGAAAGCAGTCTGGTTCTCAAAGTGTCCCCCAGCAAAGGACACAGCAAACCATCACTGCAGGTATGCCAAACTCGGGGTTCTGCGTCCACAGAGGCTTTAGAGGAAGGACGTCAGGGTACAGGCTCACACTGCCGGACTGACAGCGCACACTTCCGACGCTGACTCTTCACGCTGCCACACCGACAGTTCACGCTGCCGCACCAACGGCCCCCGCTGCCGCCGCATGAAGGCCCCCTGCAGGCTGTCGCAACCAGCCAAGCAGTCGCGTATGTACGTCGAGAGCCTAACTCGCCCTGTGCCTCAGCCTGCTGCTGTGGTCAGGGGAGCTCGGCCCCTGCTCCCCTGGGGGACGCCAGCCATCTCAGGACTGTGCTTTTGACATGAGTTCCAACTTATAGACACTTTGAACTAATCAATTCCAAGCTGGGAGGTTTGAACAATTGTCTATTTCTGCATTTGAGTCACTGAACAATTGTTTATGACCCAGAAGGTAACTGACAAATTTCCCCCCAAGAACTTAAAATTAACCTCTGCCCATTAATTAACTTGAGATCTGGGTCTGTTGACCTTCTTCTCTGCAAGCTCTCAATCTTCCAGATGAGTTCTGTCCTCCACCGTTACCCAGGGCAGTCTGCTCTCCTGATCGCCCATTGCCCTGTGAGGACGCTATCCGGGTGTGACTCCTCCGTGAGCCTGCAGTCTCTATCCTGCTGTGGGCATGGCTATCCACAGCTCTGTGGTGGACACGGCTAAAATATAAGCAGCATTTAATAATGCGAAAGAGGCTACTCAGGGGTCTACGTAAAGAGAAACGCTGCCTGATGAGCTCGATCTGATTTATTAGAGCCGGCTTATCTTTGTCTTCCAAGAATAACGCAACAGACTGACTGCACAGAGACTATCTGCAAAGACCAGAGAGGGGCCAGAAGGATAATCTGTCATGACCTAAGTCACCGACACAGTGGCCTCATCTTAAATCAACGTTCACATTTAAGACAAGCCATGTTATCTCGGCGATGTTACTTCTTCGTGGATAATGCCTTGGGGAAGGCAGGCCTGAGGAGCGCTTAGGGCTGGAGTCCCAGGGAACCCTCAGATTGTTGAGCTGTCTGCTTGGATGTGGGGTCACTGGGAAGCAGGTGTGCCTGGGAGCCTGTTCATAGCTGGCATTTAGAGAGCACCACTTAGGTCCAAGCTATGCGTGGCCTTGCAGGTGGAATCTTAGCCTCTCCAAGTGGGCAGGAAGCCAACTAGCCACAGAAGCAGAAATGTCATTTTCAGAGAATGCTCTGGCTGATGAGGCCCGAGCTTTCCGGGGCTTGTGCGTCCTTGCAGGGTTCTGGGCAGGAATCTGCGCTCGCAGTATGCTCGACCCCAAGTCCGGCTTCTGTGTGACACTCATCCCCACTGAGCGACTTCCCTCTCACGTTTCACTTTCCTGCACTGGAGAAGGAACTGGCAGCCCACTCCAGTGCTCTTGCCTAGAGGATCCCAGAGACGGGGGAGCCTGGTGGGCTGCCGCCTATGGGGTCACACAGAGTCGGACAGACTGAAGCGACTCAGCAGCAGCAGCACCAGACCCCTGACCCTTTGTGCCTGCAGGCATCCTTGCCACATATTTGTAAAGCCTCTGCTTTCTTAGGTGCCGTTGTCCTGGAAATTACATGTTTTTAATATGTCCAGTGTGTTGCTCAAGTAGAAAAAGCTTAACAGCGTAGTGTTCTTTTCATTTTCGCTGCTCTGGTCTTGGCCCCGGGTCAAGGTCTGGCCAGGAAGTGTGTTACTGTCAGAGTCAGAGAGGGGGTCGGAGCTCTCGGAGTTGGATGGTGTTTGTATTTGGCGGCCCATTTTGTGTTTGTGTTTTGCATAAGCACGCTTAAAATCTCTGGACGTTAACTAGGAGCTGCAGCTGAAATTAAGAACATAAAGATGCCGTTACAGTTTTCACACATGAAGCATTCAATCATGTTGTGCAGAATGCCCTATACGGTAGATCGAATGTTTCTGCCGAGCTCATGGTAAAGGTCTAGGTGAATGTCAGCTCACCTTTTTAACACCGGTTCTCCTCACTGACCACCATCTCTTGATTTTTTATTTGCATTGATTTTTCTAGAAAAGTGTTAATCCCAAAGTTCCAGGGGGCCTCTAAGTCCACAAGAGTCATAAGGACAGAGCTAAACAGCTTACCGAACCCTAACTCTAACCCTAACCCTAACCCTACCCCTAATCCTAACCCTAACCCCTACCCCTAACCCTAACCCTAACCAGGGCTTCCCTGCTGGTTCAGCGGTGAAGAATCCACCTGCCAGTGTAGGAGACATGAGCTTCATCCCTGGGCAGGGAAGATCCCCTGAGCAGGAAACGGCAAACCCCTCCAGCATTCTTGCCTGGAAAATCCCTCGCACAGATAAGGCTGGCGGGCTACAGTCCATGGGGTCAGAAAGAGTCGAACATGACTTAGCAAACAAACAACGGCAAACAGCTGACCAACAGCCCTGCCCACCCCTCACACAGTCCTGCATTCATAACTCCGTGCCCCCTCCTTGCTTGGAAGGGAGTGCAGGGCAGCGTAGAGCTGGGTGCCATCTCGACGTTTCTTCCCTGTTCTCCTGTGTCCCTGTGAAAACACTTCAGAGCTCGCGGGACCAAGGGCAGTGTGTGCGGATCTCTTAGGGCGCTGGGGACAGTCCAGACAATTCCTGAGTCTTGAGTCTTCTTAGCACTGATCCCAGCCAGTTAGGATTCCCTTAATTCATGTCAAACAGTTCTGCTGGAAATGGGCAAATTTGCCAAACGACAGGCTCATTCCTAATTCTAAACGGTGCTAAAGAGGTGGAGTGGTCTTTTTAATCTCATTGACGTGGCACAGATGTCACAAGAGATGCTGAGTTTTATGTTGTCACAAACAGGAGAACCGGCAACCTGTATGCTGATGAAACAACGACATTTTTAAATCAAGTCTTGGTAAACATGCCACTGAGTGCCTGAAGAGCGAGCGCAGCATTAATTACACTGAAGTTATTTGCAATCGGATAATGTTCAATTGCGACGAGAGAGTGGGTCTCCAACAGACGGCTCTGTTAGCTGACGTGCAGCTGAGCTGTCCCAGCAGGTTCCCAAACGCGGGCAAGTAGAGACACGTATTTTTATGGATGGGGAAGGCAGGCGACCAGAAAACTCCTGAGCGTAAGATGGTCCCTTCCAGGCATGTTCCAGGCATTGTGTTTTGGGTTTTTTTAATCTTTAAGAAGTTTTGTTTTTTTCTTTATCTTCTTTATTTACTTATTGTCTGTGCTGGGTCCTCACTGCTGCGTGGGCTCTTCTCTAGTTTCGGCAGGTGGGGGTTACCGGTCATTGGGTGCACGGCTTCTCCCCGCCGCGGCCCCTCCTGGGGCTCAGCTCGGCTCTCGGGTGGGTGCGCGGGTGCAGGAGCTGCAGCCCCCAGTGGTTGCGGTTCCCAGGCTCCGGGCTGCTGGCTCAGCAGGGGCTCCGCGGCGCGTGGGACCCGCCGGGCCAGGGCCGGCGCTGGCAGCGTGCACGCTGAGCAGGGTGACCCCTGGCCGCTGAGCCATCAGGGAGGCCCCGGGCAGTGCCTGGACTGGACCAGGACGGTGGTGGCTCTGGCTGCCCCGCGCTCCGGGGGGCCTGCTTTCAGCGAGCCTCCCCGGGCTGGCGGCTGCAGTCGCGGAGAGCGGGCCCCGGCCGCTGGAAAGTCGGACGTCAGGCGGCGAGGCTGGCGGAAAGGACAGCTCTCTTAGTCCCAGGCAGGCATTCTCCGGGGGGGCGGGGAGCCCTCTCCAGGGCCCCTCCCACGGCCGGGCGGCAAGGGCTCCGACGGCGAGGGGCACTCGCGGAGGCGGCGCGCCAGCCCCGGGCGGCCTGCGGGCGGTGCCGCTGGTCCGCCGGCGGCGGCGTGCTCGCCTTGG
>SJYF01000688.1:719301-734719 GCA_006410515.1 Procapra przewalskii
GAAGGCGGAGGCTGTCTGCTGGACGCGTTCGGGCCCCACGGAGCAGGGTCTCCTTCCGACTCAGCTTCGCTCACGGGCACCGTCTCTGCCTGCCCCTGCAGACGCGCCAAGGCACCCCATGGTGGGACTCGGCGCATCTCCTGCCGATGACGGGGCGGGGGGCAGCCATGCCCTGGACCCCCCCCTGAACTCCTGCCCGGGAATCTAAGCAGCGTCCAGGGAAAGTGGGTCCCCAGGCCAGCCTGGCGGACGGAATGGGAGGAGAGCTCATTCTGCAGGGGCGGGAGGCAGGGAAGACCGGGTCTCCTCTGGGCTGCCCTGGGGCCGAGTCACAGGCTGAGGTCGAGAGGCCGAGCCCCCAGCCGCCTGCCCGCTGGTCGTCTTGACCTGGGCTGTCGTCTAGGCCTACAGGCAGACCAGCCACCGTGCCCACCCTCTGGACATGGAGCAACAGGGGAGCAAGTGCCCACCGGCTGTGACTCCAAACCCTGGACTGGACGAGAGCCGTGGAGCTCCACGGCCCTGCGGGCATCCCGTGCCCTCCAGGGAAGCCAGTGTCCTTTCCAGCCCCACTGGCGAGGCCCCAGAGCCCCAGCCCGAGACCGCAGGGCTCTGCAGCGGCAAGTGCTGGGGGTCCCCCGAGCGGGGAGGCAGCACCTGTCCCCCCCATCCTGGCCCCTCAGCCAGGCACACGGAGCTGTCAGGTCGCCCAGGGACCGCCTCCGGCTGTCCAAACTACAGGGCTGCCCGGTGGCGCTCGCGTAAAGGACCCCCTGCCCAGCAGGAGATCAGGTGCCATCCCTGAACTGGAAGCCCCTGGAGCAGGGCGTGGCAGCCCACCCCGTATCTTGCCTGGGAGTCCTGTGGACAGAGGCGGGCTGCAGCTCTCAGGGGCGCTGAGAGGCGGACACGCTGGGCGACTGAACAGGCTCGCGTGCACAGGGCTCTCTGCTCAGCCTGCACGGGGCCTGGCGGCCCGTCACGGGGAAACGCCTGAGTCACAGGCAGCCTCTCCTGGGGGACGTCTGTGTGGCTCCCTGGCATCCAACCCTTGCAACAGGCCGGACGCATCAGCTGGTGATGGGCCCAGAGTCCAGGCTCCACTCACTCAGGGACCGAGGCGAGGCAGACAAATGGGGAGGCTTACTTCAGAATTTCCCATTAATGTGCAGGGCTGTAAATGCAAAACAATATTGATGGCTCAGATCTAAATTCAAATTTTCTTCCTGAAGACAGGAATAAATAACATGACAACTCTTTTTACATCAGGAGCCTTATTTGTGAAGAGCATCTAAACAGATATAAACGTCGCTCTTTCAAGGCACAGAGAAGAGTTAACTCTCTCCCCGTGAGAGTTCTGGGGAAGGTGCTGGCAGGATGCAGAGAAGGGGGGTGGGCTAGTCACGGGGAGACCCTCGGACCACCGGCGGGGAGTCACAGACCTGCGACTAGCCCCCCCACGCAGTGGCCCAGCGGTGGGACCGCTCGGGGGTGCTCCTGAATTCAGAGCGGCTGGCACACCCCCGGCAGGGCTGGAGGGAGGCGAGAGGACGTGGAGAGACGGGAGCAGCGCCCGCGGGCTCTAGAGGATGGAGCAGGACGAGCGGCAAGGTGTCCAGGGGGCACCCCCAAGGGCCCTGCTGCGCCTGCTAAGCTGCATTGCTTCATTTAGCCTCCCTTCCCTGGGAGCTAGGAGCCCTGCCCGCCCTGTGCAGGGAGGGGCTGGTGCCCAGAGCAGGAAGCGCCCGGCCTGCACAGCCGGAAGCGGAGAGTGGGGAAAGCCCATCCCTGCCACCCGGACCCACGTCCCCCGGCGGGGCTCCAGGGGGCCTGTCCCCGCACTGCAGGCCCAGGGGACCACAGACCGAGTCAGGGTGTCTGGAGAACAGGGCAGAGAGAGCTGGCCTGTGTCAACCCTACCTCGTGGACTCACCTACTCACCACGATGTACTCGTAAGCAAAAGCAATCCGCCCGTGCCTTCACAGCCTCTGGGGGGGTGTGGAGGGGGCAGTGAGGTCACACCAGGTGACCCTGGGAGCAGCGATGCGTCTGGCTGGGGTTTCGGAGGCGGCGAGGAGAGAGCTGCAGGTCCCCGATCTGAGAGGTCCAGCCGTGAACACGCCCATCACCCGCAGAGCCAGAATCTAGACCTTCTGTGCTTGGATCTTCCTTCTGAAGATTAAGGATGGACAGGGGTGAGCCTGTAGGATAGCTGCGGGATTCAAGAGACAACAAGTTCAGAGAAGCCGAAAGTCACAGGCATTACTTGGAAGCAACACTCTTTGCATGCCTTTTTAAGGTACATCCTTACTTCACCTCTGTTCTCTCATATGCAGAATCACTGTTACCAAATTCATCCTGAGCTTTGTAAACATTCAGACTGAAACTCACATCACAGCTGCAGAACATATCCACCCCTCTGATCTAACGCCCGCCTCGGCCCCTCGGGAACCTCCACGCGGGATGTGAATTAATGCCCGCCTCGGCCCCTCGGGAATCTCCATGCAGGATCTGATCTAACGCCCGCCTCGGCCCCTCGGGAACCTCCACGCGGGGTCTGATCTAACGCCCGCCTGGAGCAGAGATTCAGGCCAGAAGATCTCTCTGTAAACCTGTTACCCTTTCCTCACCCGAGGAGGTACTCGCCATCCCACAGACTCTTCATACTTGCATCTCATCTAGTGGCTACAATGTCAAATGCAGTGATTATGAAAACACAAGTGACAAGAGCATCAGGAGGAAATGTGCTCGTGATAACAGCTGCCCAGCCTTAATTATTAATAAAATTGGGCCACATGACAGTGTGGACAGCAAGTGCATCAAACCAGTCCATCCTAAAGGAACTCAGTCCTGAATAGTCAACGTAAGGACTGATGCTGAAGCTCTAATACTGTGCCCACCTGAAGTGAAGAGCTGACTCGTTGGAAAAGACCCTGATGCTGGGAAAGGTAGAAGGCAGGAGGAGAAGGGGACGACCGAGGACAAGACGGTTGGATGGCGTCACTGACTTGACGGACATGAGTTTAAGCAAGCTCCGGGAGATGGTGATGGGCAGGGAGGCCTGGCCTGCTGCAGTTCATGGGGTCACAGAGTTGGACGCAACTGAGCGACTGAACAGCAAAGTCAGTGATGAAACACTGGAAACATATTTAACTCAGCAAGAAGCAGAACTGCCGCACTAATTACCCAACAGTGTGGAAGCCTCAGCTGGCGACCCGCTGCTCAGGGCCAGGTGCCCACGGCAGGCAAGAGGCCCCACCTGAGGATGACGTTCTGCTAGGGAGGTCAGGGCACAGCCTGGGAAGGAGACACACTCAGGGGCCCTCGGAGCCCCCAGGAGGGACCCCAGCACCCAGGCCTCCCTTCTGGAGGCGGCAGTGCTTGGCCCACATGTACTGTGGTTCACAGACCGACTCTTTGGAAAGTTGATTCAAGCTTAAAGCAGTAGCTTTAAGAGAGGTTACTCTATTTCTAAGATCATCCTCATCGTGAAGATATTTTAATCAGGTCCCAAACTTCAGGGCAATTACAAGATAAAGATGCAGTCTTTTTTCCCATATGGGAACTGGACTTGTTACATTCCCCATCTCCTGCCGTGTCTGGAGAGAAGTCTCAGCGTCCACACACAGCTGGAGAAGGAAGCTCCGCTAACTAGCAGTGCCTCTGAGGAGCCATCCCAGCAACCACACGCTGCGGACGGAAGGAGCTTCAGAGTTCCCCATTCCAGCCCAGACCTGCCCACGTGGACACGGGGCGCCTCGGGGGTGAGCCAGTGCCTGAAGCCCAGAGGGTGTGACCCTCCCCTTGAGGATCCGGTCCGTGACGAGGGCTCTCTGCTCAGCCGCCTTGAGGGTCAAATGAGATCGAAAGACCACTGGTGACATTCCACACCACTGCCAGGGGGTCTGTCCTCTCCCCAAACTGGTGAGCGGAGAGATACACAAGCAACAGAGCTTTGCAGCATCTCAGCCGAGTTTGCAGCGTCTCAGCCGTTCGCAGCGTCTCAGCCGAGTTTGCAGCGTCTCAGCCAAGTTTGCAGCATCTCAGCCGAGCGGGCCCTAAACAGAGAGGAGACGTACGTCACAGATGGAGTGAGGGAGACGGTGACTCAACCGCTGAACGGTGTCCCTGAAGCACAGGCTGAACCCTGACTCCAGGGCCTGGGAATGTGACCTTGTTTGGAAGCAGTCATGCAGATAGAGTCAAGTTCAAATGAGGTCATGCTTGATTAGGGGGCCCTGCCTCCGGTGGCCCAGGTCCTTATAAGAAGAGAAGAGGCACAGAGACACATGGGGGCGAGGGTCACGTCGTGGGCCACGGGGGCTTACCAGCAGCCCCTGGATGCCAGGAGGGGGCCGTGAGACCCTCAGACCCTGCCCTGAACTTCTGGCCAGAACCAACCCCGCCGACACCTTGACTGTGAGCTCCTGGCCTCCAGACCCTGAGACGGTACACTTCTGCTGCCCGAAGCCCTCAGCCGTGCACTCTGTTGAGGCCGCCCCGGGGCATCGAACACCCAGCTGCAGTCAGAGCTCGCCGTGAGGACCAGCACACTTACCCTCTCATCCTGCTGTGGCCGGAGCGGCTGCTCCTGCAGAACCGAGTCACAGCAATGCACGGTCCAGGGGTCGTGATGACTGGAGCGACCACGTTGCACGGGGCTGCCGGGGACAAAGGTCACTCTGCAGGCCACCGTAGTGTGCGCCTCAGTCAGCAACTAACGCAGCCCCAGATTTGATTTGATGACATAAGGGCAAAGTTCTGAAAGTTCACTGTCAGGGAGAGCTGCGTGGCTGTCACAGGGGAGCCGGGGTCCTGCATAGGCTCCCCGGATAAATGAGAAAACAGCCTCACATTCAGATCTCTGGACAAGACGCACCAAAGACCTTCCCCGGGTGCCCAGCCCAGCCTTGCCAAGCGCACCAAGGGAAGGGCCAAGTTTTCACTTCATTATTACAAAGATAGTCACGTTGCTTCAAGTCTTAACTTTGTAAAGAAATGTAGTTTCTGTAAAATGCCCTGAAGTGAGGCTCGGCTACTTTGGGTAGGTTCTGAGGCAGGACGGACACGGAGCTCCTGTGTAGATCAGAAAAGGCAGGAGCTATAATTGAATTTTATAGAATTAATACTTTCACAAGGGAACCTCAGTACATGCCCAGCAGGAAGGAGACGTGTTTCTAATACCAAAGAGGAAGAGGACCCTGAAATGAAGGACATGAATACCAGGTGCATCCCGAGCTGACCCAACCAGTGACGTGGAGCTTTGACACGCCTCAGCTCCCCCAAGTCTGGGGCTGGACAGCTGCTGGTGGGCCACCCGCAGGAGACGAGGCCACATGCCACTCTTCTGAGTGGGTTTCCTTCTGGAAGCTTTCACCGCCTGCTTTCCTAGTGTAAAAGCTGATTTTCTACTACTCAGCTGGGCTGTCTGCCCCGGCCGGTAGGTTAAACCGAGAATTCTGTCCACCCCTGAGCCCAGGAGGCCAAAGCTCCTTTGTCCCAGGGTTGTGCTCCTGTCCAATTCTCTGACTCGGGAGTTGCTAATTTCACAGACGTCCCCTGTCCTGGGTCCTGGCCTTGGGCATTCAGTCATGGGTCTGGTCTCCTAGGAAGGGGTCTGCAAAGCTTTTCTTGGCGGACTGGACAGTAAATGCTTTCAGTTTTCTGGGTCTGTTTCAGCGTAAAGGCAACGGCAGAAACAGGGAAACACGCAGGCGGGCTGGCCCCGGCGTCGCTGGCCAGTGAGCGCAGCAGTTTGCTTGTCATACCATTTTCACGTCATCAAATACCACTGCTTCTAAATTTTAGATGCTCAAAAGCATAAAGACTGTTCTTTGCTGGCCAAACAAAACCCCCTTTGCCACAGGGGAGGTTTCCGCAGCCTTCAGGACATGCTGTGCAGGGGAGCCTGACTTCTGCGGACTCCTACGGGATCTCAGCCACCTGCAGACGGACACACAGGCACACACCCGGGGACTCTGTCGGAGCAAGCCCCACACAGGCCAGAAGCTTGTTGATCGCGCCTGCTTTCATCTGTCTTTTCCACGTTTCCCAGAGATATGAGGACAGGTCCTGAGAGCACTCTGCGCTGAGAGGCTTCTTCAGAATCTTCGGAAAAGCCTAGCCCCAGGCCCCTCTGGGAATGCCGACGGCTCTTCAGCCCATGGTCCTTTGCCCAGTAAAGCACAGATTCGACTCTGGTCTGTTGAGCACCAGACTGTCTCTGCAGCCCCCGCTTCCTGCCTGCCCCGTGGCTCACCAGATGGAACTGCTAGAACCTTCCCTGTGGCTCCAATTGCCAGCCCATCCTCAGCTGACTCCTGGATGCTCAGGCTTCGGGGAGATTCTGACCCCTCAGGGCCCTGCTGCCGTCCCCCGGCACCCTGTCTCTCTCTCAGTCGGCCCATGGATGCCCACTGAGAAACGTCTGCAGGTCTGGGACTGTCGGGCACCTCACTCTGTTGCTTCATGGTCCTGGGATTCTTATCCAGTGGTGCATGGCATGGACTAAGGATGAGAGTGCCAGCCTGGGGCACAGGAAGAGCTGAGGTCGCCCGCGTGACAGGAGCCCGGTGTGGGCAGAGGGTGTGGGTAGGAGGCAGCCGGGTGGTCAAGGAACTGGACTGTCCTGCGGTGTAAGGGCTGCATCTGATGGAGGGACAGCTAGGGCTGTAGGCAGGGCTGCTGCGGCTTATCTCTCAGTCGGGTCTGACTCTGCGCACACCTCTAGGCTGAAGCCTGCCAGGCCCCTCTGTCCATGGGATTCTCTAGGTGAGGGCACTGGGGCGGGCTGCCATGCCCTCCTCGGGGCATCTTCCCGACCCAGGGGTCCGCCCACGTCTCTTTCGCCTGCTGCACTGGCAGGCGGGCCCTTCACCCCTGGTGCCACCTGACGCGCTCTCAGGCAGGGTGGCAGTGTGCAGCTTGCAACTGAGAAAGATTCCAGACTCTTCAGAGGAGACCCGAGGGGAAGAGGACAAGGTGGATGAGAAGAGGGTGTTTGCGAGGCTGGTGCCGAGGTCCGGCGCGTATCAGGCGGGGTGGTTTGGAAGGAAATGCAGCAAGGCCAGGAGGGGGACTCTGCCACAGGATGAGCAGGATGCAGGCAGGGACAGGGCAGGAGGGGGAGGGCGCCTCCGGCTGGTGGCCACAGAGTCCCCAGGAGCAGGAAGGAGGACTCTCCGCGTGTATGGGAATCAAGGGAACTGAGATCCGTCACCTCTCCTGACACAGCGCGGCCAGCAGCTGAAGCCGCCCAGCACCACGCGGCCTTGTGGCCATCAGTGAGGAGCAGGGGGGCCTCGCCGGGTTTCGTCTCCCGACCCCCAGGGCGCACGCATCGTCCAAGCACAAGTGCAGGCAGAGAAGACCGGGGACCAGCTTGGGGAGCAGGGGAACCGAGTGACTGGCCGGCGGAAGGTAGCAGGGCCCCATCACAGAGACCTCGGGGCGGGTAAAGAAGCCTCTGGAATTCAGACAGACCTCGGAGAAGCCCGGAGAAGCCCGGAGAAGCCCGGGGACAGGCCCTCACAGAGGCCTACAGGACACCTGTTTCCCCTGTGAAGCTGCCCTGGAACCGTTCTCCTCTTTCTGAAGACCGTTCCTCCATTCCTCTTTCCAGGAAAATGTAGGGCCTCACGGCCCCTGGCTATTAAAAGTCATTCGGCAGAACTGCCCTCCAGCCATTCAGAAAGCAGAGGGTCTATCAGGGAGGAAGCAGTAGGATGCGATTAGTCCAGAAATACACTTCAAATCAGACGGACAACGCGGTCACGCGCCGTCTCGCCCTCCTCTTCTGAAGGCGCAGCCAGACTTCTTGCATGGTTCTCGCGGCAAGCTGGAGAGAGCGAGAGTTAAAATGCCAGGGCTGAGTGATGGGCATGCGCATCTCTGGAAGGAGAGAGAATTTCATTTTCTTACACGTTATCCCCCACGACTTGTCACCAATGGTCTGTGAACGGAGAGATGGAGAGGACCCCAGTAAATGTCCTCACTTCGCCAAGAAGACGAGGGAAGAGGCCGTGTGAGCTCTCAGCCGCTATTTTTCTCTTGGAACTTAACAAATTAGTTTACTAAGCAAATCTTTTAATATTCCCATTGGCTAAAAAAAAAAAATGAAGACAAGAGAGAAGGGCCAACGAATGGATCTGGCAGCCAGAAAAGTTGCCTTAATAACCTAGTTTGGGTAAATGTCCTTCGAATGCTTTTTAAAAACTATAAGCATGACGTATGCTTCTACTCAGATCCATTTTCTAAATGTTACATCGCCGCTGCTGCAGAAATGACTTCCTGCTGCATCTTCAGGGGATGGAACCAACGCTGCAAATGAGAAACCAGGCTCCTCTTCTCTGTCTGCAGAGAGGATGTCTGACCTGGGAGGACAGTCTGTCCCCCCTCATCTGTAAGCAAGGGTCGCATCTGCCCATCTTTCCCCAGAGAGCTGGGGGCGGTTTCTCAGCAAGTGAGCATCTTCGGAAACAGCAGGACCCGACCTTTCTCAGCCCCCTCCCGCCCTGGCCTCCAGGCTCGAATCAGAGGGGACACCGGGGGAACCACGCCGTCCACGGAGCATCGGCCTCGTCTCGGGGCGGCACACTCCCGCAGGCACCAGCTCGGCTAACCTGCAGATACCCCTTCAGTGCCGGCGCAGGAAACACCCCCTCCCCAGAGGCGAGGCCACTGGCTGGAGCACGTGAGACGGGCTGGGGGCCCGGCAGCTCACGGGGTTTGAACTTGGGTCCTAGGCTGCTGAGAAGGTGACCTCCCTATGGGTTCAACCACTGAGCTCTGGCCACTGCTCAGAGCGGGGCAAAGTGAACGCCACTTATGTACTTGCTATGGACACTGAGGCATTTTGGCCAATATGACAGTTTGATATCATTAAACTTTTCCAAGACCTGCCAGAAGCATGGAGCCGTTTGTGCTTGCAACACAGGAGAGCGGGTGTCCGCCAGTGTCCACTTCGCAGGTGGACAGTGCCATTCACCTTCCCAAGGCTGATCCTGTTGGGTCCGTTTTCTTTTTTGAGAATCTAGACGGCTCTGAATGTTGTGTCGAGGCCTCTTCACTGATGGAAGCAGCGCAGTCCTCGGAAGGTGTGACCCCAGGAGCTGCGCTCACTGGCTCGTCTGAACGCACGCCTGTCCAGGGGGTCCTAACCCGACTCCTCTTTGTTGACACGTCGGTGGCGGGGGTGGGCATTTCTGGCCTTCCCAGCATCTCAGTTTCCCTTTCCATAGCATGCCTCACCCACATTTGGGCAATGCTCCACCTGTCCCCTCCCAAACCCATGCTCCGTAAATTGTGACCATCGGTCGAGTTTACTGAGCTGTTTATAAGGAAGACTGAGTGCCTTTCACACGCTATGTATACAGACTAATGGGACGGGGACAAAAGAGGCCGCCCACCCAGGACCGCGGGGGAGGGGGGGATCTCCACTCTCGGGCGATGGTTCTGCATCGTGACGTCCGTGTGATGCCCATCAGTTGGTCTCTCTCTCGTTCCTTCTCCACTTCCTTCCCCTCCTCTTATTTCCTCTTTCTTTCCTTCACTCCCCACTCCCCCACCCCGACCAGCCTGGGGGAGTGACTGTGTCGTATTTGGCACAGATCCTTGGATGAGGTCACAGATTCTTACCTTATAAAATATGATGGGGTTACATGTGTATTTATTTTTTAACAGCTTTATTGAAAACAATGCACAGATCAGTGAATTATCACAAGCAAGAGAACATCTTCCAGGTCAGGGTACACCCAGAAGCCCCACAAGCCACCTTTGGGTGATGCCGCCTTCCCTTCTGGGGCAGCCGCTGCCTGAGTGCTAAGACCGTGAACAGGGCTGGGAACACGCATTCCACTCTGACCTGCTCTATCTCTCGCTTTACCTCTGTGAGATCCGACCACGGCACGTGTGCGGTCTCTTTAGCTGATGTCAGGGCTGTACGGCATTTCACTGCACAAATACTCAAATGTTTAACCATTACAATGCTGATGGTCATTTCAGTTCAGTTCAGCTCAGTCGCTCAGTCGTGTCCGACTCTGCAACCCCATGAATCACAGCACGCCGGGGCTCCCTGTCCATCACAAGCTCCCGGAGTTCACTCAGATTCACGTCCATCGAGTCGGTGATGCCATCCAGCCATCTCATCCTCGGTCGTCCCCTTCTCCTCCTGCCCCCAATCCCTCCCAGCATCAGAGTCTTTTCCAATGAGTCAACTCTTCGCATGAGGTGGCCAAAGTATTGGCATTTCACTTTAGCATCATTCCTTCCAAAGAAATCCCAGGGCTGATCTCCTTCAGAATGGACTGGTTGGATCTCCTTGCAGTCCAAGGGACGCTCAAGAGTCAACACCACAGTTCAAAAGCATCAATTCTTCGGCGCTCAGCCTTCTTCACAGTCCAACTCTCACATCCATACGTGACCACAGGAAAAACCACAGCCTTGACTAGACGGACCTTTGTTGGCAAAGTAATGTCTCTGCTTTTCAATATGCTGTCTAGGTTGGTCATAACTTTCCTTCCAAGGAGTAAGCGTCTTCTAATTTCCATGGCTGCAGTCACCATCTGCAGTGATTTTGGAGCCCCCCAAATTAAAGTCTGACACTGTTTCCACTGTTTCTCCTTCTATTTCCCATGAAGTGATGGGACCAGATGCCATGATCTTCGTTTTCTGAATGTTGAGCTTTAAGCCAACTTTTTCCACTCTCTTCTTTCTCTTTCATCAGGAGGCTCTTTAGTTCCTCTTCACTTTCTGCCATAAGGGTGGTGTCATCTGCATATCTGAGGTTATTGATATTTCTTCCGGGAATCTTGATTCCAGCTTGTGTTTCTTCCAGCCCAGTGCTTCTCATGATGTACTCTGCATAGAAGTTAAATAAGCAGGGTGACAATATATAGCGTTGACGTACTCTTTTTCCTATTTGGAACCAGTCTGTTGTTCCATGTCCAGTTCTAACTGTTGCTTCCTGACCTGCATACAGGTTTCTCAAGAGGCAGGTCAGGTGGTCTGGTATTCCCATCTCTTTCAGAATTTTCCACAGTTTCTTGTGATCCACACAGTCAAAGGCTTTGGCATAGTCAATTGTCTCTATTGGGGCTATTTTGAATAATTCTGCAATGGTCATTATTATATCTTTATTTTGATGCACAAATACACATACTTCTTCTGGGTACAGACTTAGGAATCATCAGGTCATAGGTTATGAATATCTTCACCTTCAGTAAATAAATCATTGGGCCAGTTTTCACACTCCTCACAGTACATTTAATTCATATTTTTACCTAATCCTGTTATCGTCTCTTTAAAAAAATTTCAGCCATTGTAGTTGCATCATATTTTAATTTGCACTTCACATTTTAATTTGCATTTCACATTTTAATTTGCAATTCTTTGATGATTAATAAAGGGAAGCACCTTCTCATATATTTATTGCCATTTGAGTAGTTTTTTCATATTTCTATATATTTTGAAGTTGTGTTGATGGATGCTTACAGATTTGCAGTTAGTATTTGCATCATAAATCCCTTTTTTTCTTGCTTTCAATCTTTCTGTACTTCTATATTAAATATAGCATCTTTTATAAAAAAGCATATAGTTAAATTTTATTGCTTTTATCCAGGCTGATGATCCCCGCCTTAAATTGAGTCAGTCACTTTGCTTTAGTGAAATTACCGTCCTGTTTCATCTGTATCTACCATTTCCATTTGTTTTCAGTGAGACCCATCTCCTTTATGTCTCTTCTTTTGCTTTTTGTCTTCTCAAGGATAATCAAATATGTTTAATGATTTGATTTTTCCCTCCATTAAATAGGCAGTTATACAGTCTTTCGTTGCTCTGTTAGTGGCTGCCAGGGAAATCAGAACGTACACCGTTTACCTATTACACCCTAACACAGGTTTGCTTTTCACTGTCTCCATAACAACTGAACCTCGGAGCCCTTCACTTCCATTTACGTTCCTCCTGCTTGAGTTATAGGTAGTTGACCTTCAAATTTTTAAAAACGGTATTGAAAATTTAATTTATTGTCTTGGAGATCACACCAGGCAATATTAATTCTGTTTTTCAATAAATGCTCAGTCTGTGTTTATACATGTATTTACCCTTTCCGTCTCCCTGCCAAGGGTTCCATTCCCTGGTTTCCATTATATTTTGCCCTGTCCATCGGGGGTCCTTTTCTCTCTGCTTGAAGAGAGGTTTTCATGAAGCTTGCTTTCATGAAGCTCTGTCGGTAATAAATCTTCTCTTTTTTTCACAAAGCATCTTTATTTTGCATTCAGGGCTCAAGGGGCTTCCACGTGGCTCAGTGGTGAAGACCCTGCCTGCCAGTGCGGGCGATGCAGGAGGCCTGGGCTCAACCCCGTGTCAGGAAGAGCTCCTGGAGGGGCAAACGGCAACCCGCCTGGCATTCTTGCCGGGAACACTCCAGGGACAGAGGTCTGGTGGGTTACAGTCCATACGGTCGCAGAGAGTCGGTTATGACTGAGCAGCTATGTGCACACACGCGCGCGTGCACACACACACACACAGGACTGCAGGGTCCTTTGACGGGATGCAGAACTCCGGGCTGGTGTTCTCGCGCTGATGGCCTGGCGCCTTCCGCTGTGGCCTGCTGCCCCGCGTCTGCTGAGAGGCCGTCTGTCCGTCTCACAGCCGCTCCAGCAAAGGCAGTGTTTCTACGTTCCTTTAAGTTTTCCCTTGTGTTCAGCATTTCTGTCATAAAGAGCCTGGATTATTTTCGCTGGTTATTTTACTTCTTTCTTCTCCAGGTTTCATAAGTCATTTTGAGTCTGCCTACGCCATGGCATTTCACAGAAGTTTTGTATTTGTAAATTCAAATTTTGTAAAATTAGGTATTCTTCAAATGTAGCTTCTTTAAAACGAAACAGTCTATGCCCCGCTTAGAATGCCAGTTACAAGGATTTTAGGCGTTTTCACTTGCTTTCTGCTGTTTCTCTGACACGTCTCCATTTCCTAGGCTAGTTGTCCTCCTGTGCCTCAGCTGGGAATTCTGTCGCCATCCGTTTCACACGACCTGCTCTCCGCTATGTCTAAATCTCTTAAATCTACCCTTAACTGCTCACACTGTACATTTCAGTCCCAGCACTTTCACTTGACAGGTGGGCCTATTCACCTGTTTTGCCCACCAGTTAGTTTGCTTTCTAAGTCTGTATGGGCAGCCAGTTGATTACAGTGTTGTGCTAATTTCAAGCGTACAGCACTGACTCAGTGACACATATGCGTGTATCCACACTTCTTGGATGCTTTTCCTGCACAGGTAAAGAGCATGGAGTAGAGTTCCCTGTGCTGTGGAATAGGTCCTTATATCCTATGATATCACTTGTATGTGGAATCTAAAAACAGAGCACAGAGGACCTTCTCTACAAAACAGAAATAGACTCACAGGTGTGGAAGACAAACTCTGGTTATCAGGGAGGAAGAGGGAGAGGGGTGAACTGGGAGATTGGGATGGACATACACACACTACTGTATATTAACTGGTTTTGAAGATATTACTCGCTAGCTTTTTAAAAAATTTTATTTGGGTAAAATCAGTGTACAATGTTATGTTACTTTCAGGAGTACAGCAAAGTCAGTCTGTTTCACAGACACAAGTCTCCACTCTTCTGTAGAGTCTTGACTCACACACGCCCTTGAAGAGCATCGAGCAGGGCCTTCTGCACGGTTTAGTGGGTCCGTATTAGCTAGTGTTTTACGCACACTGGTGTGTGTGAGTCGATCCCAATCTCCCAGTTTCCCCTCCCCTCCTTGCTCCCTGGTAACCCACAAGTCTGTTTTCTAACCTGCAACTCTCTTTTGGCTCTGTGGATAAGTTCATCTGCACTCTTTTTCTAATATTTGTTTGCATTAATCTTTGCTTCTGGCCATGCTGGGCCTTGCTGCTCCGCGCGGGCTTTGTCTGGCTGCAGAGAATGGGGGCCTCTCACTGCAGCGGCGTCCTTCTCTTGGTGGGGACACAGGCTTCAGGAGTTGCGCCGAGTGGACTCCATACTAGTCGCCCATGGGCTCAGCTGATCCACAGCACGGGGAGCCTCCTCGGACCAGAGATGGAGCCCACGTCCCCTGCACTGGCAGACGAGTCCTCAGCCGCTGCCCCGCCAGGGAAGTCCAGTCACTGGCATCTTAAAGCTCTTATCTGCTAAGGCCAGCACTTGCTTGCATTACCTCTGAGTCTATTTTCTTTTTTCTCTCCATTTGTATCATATGACTCTATGTCCTCCCAGAGCTCACAGTCTAATCTAATGCCAGACACTGTCTATACAGAATTGTGTATACAACATCCCAAGGGTGTTGTCCAAGCCAGAGAGCGTTCATCTTGCCTCTACTGGACAGACATGGTGGGCACTGACCCCCTTCATCTGACCCAGGGATTGGCAGTTACTGCCCACCCTACGGGCAGCCCTGCCCTGGCCAGACGTGACATGAGTCCACAACAGCTGTTCCATTTGAAATAGTTCTCACCAGGTCTAAAGGAGGCCCAGTGCGACGCTTCCCCGGCCGTAAGTGGTTTTACTGGAGCTCAGCCACGTTCGTGGTGTCTGTGGCTGCGCATCTCCCTCAGCGGCAGGCATGGGTTGTGGTGACGGAGACCCCGTGGTCTGCAGAGCTGAAAACACTTACTGCTGGGCTTCTGCATAAAGCCAAGTGCACCAGCCAGGACCAGGCGGAGTCGAGGCTAAGGTGCAGTCCACCCCTTTGTCCCTGCTTCCAGGGCGTGTGACGGAGAGCCGGCAGGCCCCCCGCGCATCCTCTCCTGGTGGGCCCTGAGCTCTGCACCGCCATCCTTGCCCTCTGCTGGAGAGCCTCCCTGCTCTGCAGAGGCTTGTGAGTCAGTCGCCAGCCGGGCACAAGGCCCGGGTCTGTGTTCTCATTCTCCAGCCTGAGACCCTCCCAGGGCTTTGCTCACCTCCTCATTGTAGAGCCCAAATCCCGCCTCCTTCCATGTGTCCAGAATCGGCAAGAGGACCAGCGAGGAGGCGCCTCTGTTCTCAGCGCCCGGTCACGCGGGTTCTCAGAGCTCAGCAGCCCTCTGATCCTAGAAACCACTGCTTGGCTTTTCATGTCGGTCTCAGCAGGAGCCTTGACGCTACAACCGCTTGATTCTACCCTGAGATGGAAATGCCCCTAAAATTTTAGTCTTAACTTTCACATTTAAAGCTGTTATCCACCAGGAATTACTTTCTGTGTTTAGAAGTAAATGGCAGAGAAGTTCTTTTTCCTCCTGTTGGAATAACCAATAGACCATCCCATTTATTTACCTGGATTCCGTGGTGTTCTCGCTGCCATAAACTGAGCTTCCCCCCACACACAAATCTGTATTTAAACTTTAGGTCTATCTTTGGTTCAAAACTTTCTTTCTTTTTTTTTTTTAATTTTAAATTTTATTATTATTGTTATTTC
>SJYF01000688.1:758165-769278 GCA_006410515.1 Procapra przewalskii
GACACCTCTCGCAGGTCTCTGGAGTGGAGAGAGTGCTTGTGACCTCACACAGAGAGTGAATCAGAAGTGGCCTTTGGGGAGGTGGTGGATTTGCTCTAGGGTGCGTTCAGTTCAGCTGACATCTGCGGAGAGGAGTGGGGAGGTTGTCTGGGATCTGGGCGAGGAGCCCTGAGAGGCCTGGGGGCCTGGAGCCCAGAGACACAGGCCAAGTCCACCTGGCCACAGACTGGAGGGTGGAGGGAGACCTGAGCGAGGGACTCAGGGTGACAGGCCCGGGCTCTCGGGCTGCACACGGTGTCACAGGGCCCTCTGTGCCCCGGTGCCGGGCTAGAGCGGGAGGAGGAACCAGGGCCACCAGCCTGCCGGCCGAGCTCACCAGTAAGCGAGCGTGAATGGCTGTGTCCTTTCAGCACTGACTCAGGGCCACCCCCTCACTGGTCCACTGCTGGAGCCACCAGGAAATTAACCAGGGAGGTCTGGGGAGCCCCGTGGAACACCAGCCAGGACACTCATCACCACCCGTACCATGAGTGATGGAGACACGCACTCAGGTGAGCACAGGGCGGGGGGGGTGCTGATGGAGAGGGGCCCTCAGGTGAGCACAGGGAGGGGCCGTGGGGGGGGTCACGCACACAGGTGAGCACAGGAAGGACCATCATGCCTATGTGGACCATGAGAGTGAGAGGCCAACCCATGGCACTAGTGATATCAGGATTCCAGAATCAGTGCTGGCGGAGAGAAGTCTGGAAGCCAGGTTCCGAGGGAGACAAGGACAGAGCAGAGATACGGACAGTGACTTCTCTCTCTCAGCTGAGAACCTTTAGAAATGAGAGGGGAAAGTTTATCCCATAGATGGGACAAAACAGAGCTGCCTGCATTGAAACAGGGAAGAGGCGCAGCATCTCGAGAGACGCAGCCCCGGGGGGAAGGGGGAGGCAGAGGTTTCCCTGCTCTTTGATATGCAGGGAGACAAGCCCCGGCGAGGGAGGCGCCCGTGGCTGCTGGCCCCTGAGGAAGGAGGCTCCACAGCGGGAAGTAAGGGACACTGGAGGTTCGGAGTTGAGGCTACGTGGGACGCCTTGTGTAAAGTCGACTAGAGTCAGGAGACCAGTGGGTTTACCAGATGTCTGCTTCGCGCGCGTGCGTGCGTGCATGCGTGCATGCGTGCGTGCGTGTGTGTGTGTGTGTAATCACCTATGGTGTCACAGCTGCCACCAGCTGGACAAGTAGATAGAGTAGAGGCGACATAGCTCCTATGTGATGAAAAGCAAACTGACAGGAGAGGAGCCCAGGAATTGACCCTTTAATGTATGGAGACTTCCAGAGTCCTCGAGGGCAGCAAGCAAAGAAGGCTTTTGTTCTCGACACTTGGTTATCAAACACTATTCAGTGCATATCAGCAAGGAGAGCAGTGGGCGCGCCCTCACTCAGTGCATTACTGCAACCTGTGAGATTTGCTGTTGACACAGGTTGGGCTCAACACCCAGGGAGACAAGTGCTCAGGGGTCAGGGCTGGAGCCAGGCTGGAACCCAGGCGGGTGCCCTGGAGCTAGAGCTGTGGCATGAGAAAGATGTTCCGGGAAACAGTCTGAGATGAGGAGACAGGCCAGCCTACTCCCTGCGGCAGGACCGGCACATCGGCAGGGTCACCCCAGGCTCTGAGGGGACCTCCACTGGAATGCAGTCTTTACCGGCCCAGCCTCGCTCTTCCCAGGGGACTCTGGGACGGCCCCCGTGGCAGCCCCAGCAAGGCAGAAACGGTGAGCAGGCATGGTTCTCTCCCTGTGAACCACACGTCTAGATGTACGCGGCTGGGCCGCAATGTGCTGGAAACTATGTTTAATAATTACCTGAGTGAGTCCCAAGGACCTATTGGAAGTGATCTATTTAAATGTCAACGCCATTCATCTTTAATGAGAAAACAAAACCTTCCAGTATTATTAGTCTCTGGAATTATGGAGCACATCGGTTGATATGCTGTCATTTTCAAAACCAAATAAGGAAAGACCATTAAAGCCTGCATCTGCTCTCATCTGCCCGGCCCGGGCCTCCGAGAGCGCGCCGCTGCCGTCTGCAGCTGCGGCTGGTCGGTTAGCAGCCATGTCACCGTCGTGATGCATAGCTCAATAAAGCCGCGCCAGCTGGCAGAACACATTCTGGGGACTCGGGCCGTGTAAGTCAGATCAGAAAGTTATCAAGATAGATAGCATGGGAGGGAAACAGAAGAGTGTTTGGTCTGAGGCTGAGGATTCAAGTGTTCTGTGATGTTTTCCAAGCCCTGGGCAATAAGGAGCCAGCATGTGGGAGGTGAGGCCACTGCCGGGCGAGAGGCCCCCGCCTGAGCCCCCAGGTCCTTCTGATAGGTCCCGGGTCCCATCTGTGTCTCCCCGAACCGGAGCCCTGACTTCCTCATCGGGAACGGGAACAGGCTCATCCGCGGACCACAGGCTTTGCTGCTCCATCAGGATAACTGTTGGCGCAACTGGCACCTCCATCCCTTCACACTTTTTTCCTGTTCTTGGACCACAGCGCTCAGCGTGTGGGGTCTTGGTTCCCCGTCTAGTGGTCAAGCCCGCACTGCCTGCGGTGGGAGTGCAGAGCCTTAACCGCTGGGCCGCCAGGGAACCCCCTTCCTGTGTCTTCCTGACGTCATAAATCGGTCGCAGAAAGGAAGTAACTGGGCTCCAAATGCAGATGCAAATACAGCTCGCGCGGCTGGCTGAGCATCGCCAGATCTCTACGGAGGTTTGGCCAACAGGCGGTGAGTTCATGAACTTGATGTCATTGTGCAGAACTGTAGGTGCTTTGGGTGTGATGTGTTTGTGTGGAGCTGGTGACTCATTCAGAGATCACTGAGTGTAGACAGACAGACACATGTTTCAGGATGGAGACATCCACTCAATGTTCTACAAGTGGAAGGAAGACTAATATTCCTTGTAAGTCAACATTTCTAAATTTTCTCGAATCAGTTATTAGGAAGAATGAAGTGAAAGTGAAAATGCATGGAGCAGCATTCGGAGAAGTGTGGCCGGGCAGACTCCAGCACGCACCGGGTGCGGGCCGCTCGCTGTGAGTGGCCGGGCCGCTGTGGCCTTCGAGCAGCTTCCCTGCGTCGGGCACCAGGCTGGCACTGCGAAGGCCGTCCTCAGTGGGGAGAGCAAAGAAAAGCAGACACGGGGCAGAAACCACACTGCACGTTTTGTACGATTTATAGATAGACATATGTGGTTATCTTATATATAATTTGAAATGGATAATTTTAAATATACATTTATATAATTACAACTATAAATAATTATATCCAGTTCAGCTGCTCAGTCCTATCTGACTCTTTGCAACCCCATAGACTGCAGCATGCCAAATGAATAATTATATGGTATGACATAAAATGTATATTGTATTTCCACGATTTGCTAGTGAGCTTTGTTATGAGGAGAAGCTGTTTCTGGGGATGTGTTTCTCACGTCCTTGATCTTGAGGCTTCCAAACCTGGACTCTTGCATCAAGCATGTAAGTAAGCCCCCCAACCAAGATCAGGGGGATGCATTGCACCCTTCAGTCAACATGCCTGCGTGCTTTTTATGGCAGCTCTAATTCATTCCTTGAGGCTGGAACACGAACTTCAGCTTCCCTTCCAAAACTCCACGCTGCTTGTTTTGTCACTTGGTGAAGAGCAGGCGACGTGTCCCATCGAAATAGCACTGAGGCTTCCTCGTCACAACACGGAGTGGGATCACAGGGCCTGGCTCTTCAACATACACTCACACTTTACCAAATATGTTTTTAAAACCTATATTTAAGCACTGACACTGAGTGCTGAGATCTTTGAAAGTAATGTGTTAGCTAAATGCAGCATCAAGAATTCAGTTAATTATCTTAATATTTCATTTGTTAACGTGGAATACGATTATAAGAAATTATGCTCCTCATAAGCCTGGTGGGCTGCGTCCATGGGGTCGCACAGAGTCGGACACGATTGACGTGACTTAGCAGCAGCAGCAACACCCCTCATAAATCAACATTCCTAAATCCTTCAGAATTCAGTAGCCTCCTAAAATATAAGGTGAAAGTGAAAATGTCTAAAACGGCACAAAGCCACTGTGGACGCACCGACCTCAATATATACTGCGGTGGTGAGTGCGCGCAGCCGCGCCTGCCTCTCACGGGGTCACAGACGCGCGCAGTCGTGTCTGACTCTGTGACCCTGTGGACTCTAGCCCGCCAGGCTCCTCTGTCCATGGGATTTTCCAGGCAAGAATACTGGAGTGGGTTGCCATTTCCTTCCCCAGGGGATCTTCCCCACCCAGGGATTGAACCTGTGTCCCTTGGGTCTCCTGTACAGGGCTGCACCAACTGGGAGACCCTCAGTACTCCAGGTAATTGATTAAAATGCCATAGGTTGGGATCCTAATTCCCCTCTCTTCCTGCCTGAGGGAAGGAAATGCCATTCTCTGTTCTGAGACTGCCTTAAGGATGTGATAAAATCTGGGGCCCACCTTGGGTGGGACCTCATCCAGCTCTTATGAAGTCAGTGGCAGTGGAGGAGCTGGACATCGGGAGTGGCCAGTCCTCCCCAGGTCATCCAGAGTCCTCCCCAGGTCATCCAGGACCTGAGGGGCTCCGCCCCACTCTGGGCTCCCCGACAGGAAGCCCATGGGGGACTCAGCCTTCAGCCCTGGAGCACCTTCTGCAAGTGGCCAAGCAGCCCCTCCTCCCCTGCCCGGGGCCTGCCAGTGGACTGCGGGATGCAGGAGATTTTGCCAGAAACCAGTTTCTGCTTCCAGCCCTGGAGTCTCTCCCCAGAGGCAGAGATGACTGGCAGCCCAGAGAGCCAATCACAGTCCTTACACCCTGTGAGGTGGTCCATGGACAGCCAGCCCCTCCCAATTCTTCGGTTCTAACACAGGTGTGCACACACACACACACACGTGTGCACACACATGCATTGCACACACATGCAGGCACACACATGCAGGCACACACTCACCCGGCACTGGCCTGTACACACACATGCTCACACAGGCACAGAGGGTCTGCAGAGGAGGACAGCAGGTCAGGACCACAGTGAGCACAGCTGCTGGTCTGAGAGCCCAGGGAAGCATCACCGAGCCAACTCCAGAACTGCGGCCCCAGAGAGTGGCCGAGCGGCTGGGGGCCATCCACAGATAGAAATGGCTCTGAGTCACTGCTTCCTGGGCACCCAGAGAAGTAGGAACAGTGTGAGGTGGCCCGAGGGGGTGGGCCGGGGCTGGCAATGAGAGCAGGGGGGACCCCTTGTCAATGACCAAGCCGCCTGACGGCATGTTCCCCCCAGGGCACGTTCCCCCCAGGGCAGCCCACCCGCCCAGAGCTTTACTGTCCTGGAAGCCCCGCTGCACAGACCCGCAGCCCTGCATCCTGGCTTGCACCAGCCCCCAGCTTGCCGCCACAGTCAGCTCTGCGGGCACGGCAGTTGGTCCTGAGGAGGAGGGGCCGATGACACCTGAAGGTCACGCTCACAGGGCCCGGCCCGAGGGTCCGCCCAGCTCCCAGTCCTGAGACCAGCAGACCGTCCTGTGCTGCTGTGCGCCTCCTGCCCAGGCTCTCCTGGCGCTCTCGCCAGGCCCTGCTCTACACCTGCCACGATGCAGCCTCCCGGTCCTCTCACTCACTCCCTCCGTCCCCCTCAGTCCCCTGGGTGGAGTCCTGCTGAGCGTGTCTGCCTGGGCGGTCTTAGCCCCCCGCCCCCACCGCATTCCATCCCTGCCTAGAACTCCTTCCCCTCCACAGCTGGGGCTGCCCCAGGGCATCTGGTGCCTGAGCCCCCCAGACTTGCTTTGTACTGGAGGGGGACTAAGATGGGAGAACTCAGTCCCACTGGGTGACTGCTGCTGATGGCATGTCCTGAGCTGCTTGGCTGCATATGTCTGCAGACTTACTGGAGCTGGTGGTTATCAAGCTCAAAGTGAGTCCCACTTGGGTTAGAGTGGAGCCCCAGATCAGCACAGAGTACCCGTGCAGATGTGGCCATGCTCCTCAGCCCCAGGCCTAGAGGTGTGGACTGGATGACCAGCATTATGAGGCTGTTAGAGATACTGAAACATTTAAAGCATGAATTTGGGTGTCTGGCTCATAGTAAGTATTCAGAAAAGGCAAATTCCCTATCAGGGGTCTAAACCTAGGGAAAGATGCCCCCACCTGGCTCTGGAGTTCAAGGATGGAGAGGTACCCATGTGTGAAGGTGATCACCGAGCCAGACACCATGATCCTGCCTCTCCCATCACTTGTTCAGTTACTGAGACACAGCATCCTCTGGTCCTAACCTGGGAACCGTCTCCTGCTCAGCAAAGAGCAACCTTCACTCATAAGAGTCACTGAGAAGGAGACACTGGATTCCCGTTGTCTTCTCTAATCCAAAGTAGGACTTTGGGGAAAACCAAGAGTGTGCCTTATGGCAGAAAGTGAAGAACTAAGAGCCTCGTGATGAAAGTGAAAGAGGGGAGGGGAAAAGTTGCCTTAAAATTCAACATTCAGAAAACTAAGATCATGGCACCCAGTCCCATCACTTCATGGCAAATAGATGCGGAAACAATGGAAACAGTGACAGACTTTATTTTTCTCGGCTCCAAAATCACTGCAGATGCTAACTGCAGCCATGAAATTAAAAGATGTTTGCTCCTTGGAAGAAAAGCTATGATCAACCTAGACAGCATATTAAAAAGCAGAGACATTACTTTGCCAACAAAGGTCCATCTAGTCAAGGCTATGGTTTTTCCGCTGGTCATGTATGGATGTGAGAGTTGGACCATAAGGAAAGCTGAGCACTGAAGAATTGATGTTTTTGAACTCTGGTGTTGGAGAAGACTTGAGAGTCCCTTGGACTGCAAGGAGATCCAACCAGTCCATCCTAAAGGAGATCAGTCTTGGGTGTTCATTAGAAGGACTGATGCTGAAGCTGAACCTTTAATACTTTGGCCACCTGATGGGAAGAGCTGACTCGTTTGAAAAGACTCTGATGCTGGGAAAGATTGAGGGCAGGAGAAGGGGACGACAGAGGGTGAGATGGTTGGATGGCATCACTGACTCGATGGATGCAAGTCTGAGTGAACTCCGGGAGATGGTGATGGACAGGGAAGCCTGGTGTGCTGCAGTTCATGGGGTCACAAAGAGTTGGACACAACTGAGTGACTGAACTGTGCATTAATAACTGAGACTAAACAAATTATGTTCAAATCTACGTTTGGATCTGGGATTTAAAAAAAAAAAAAGGGTCTCTCTTTAGATTTCCTTAAAGCATCGAGCAACAGCCACCCTTTTTTCCTCACTCCCTCCCCTCCTTACTCCTCACCCACCATTTCTCTATACCATCTTCCCAAATCACGAATTTGTGCCACCATGGTGATGGCCGGCCGTCAGCAGGGACAAGCTTTGGTGACCAGTTTGTCCCCATATGCTGAAGAGTCTGATCATCCAAAGCTCCCCAGTGTCCGCCACTGCCTTTCCCAGGGTCCAGATAGTGCCCAGAGTACTGCTTACTTTGATTCAAATGTGCACACTTGTTCTTGCTGCAGGAAAGGCTTCTTTCTTTCATGTTCATTTCTGTGTGGTATTCTGGAGTATGAGTTTGTATCCCATCATCATATAACTGTTTGGCTTTTAACATGCTTTAGCCAGTGTGCAAGTTACTGATTCTAAAATCTCTAACAAACTGTCTGTGAGCCTGTGGTTGGCCATTCTCTCTAGCCATAAATGTCCCTGTTTCGAGGAACGACAGAAAAGTGCAGGCAGCTAAACATTGTACTTTGGATCATAATTGGGTTCAATTAACTTAGGTAACATAAATTCTTGGCAGTAAAAGTTGCTTGCCTTGTGATAAAATGCCTGTGAGTAGCCAGATTGCTGAGACTGGGGGCAGGGCTTCTGAAAATCATGCAGTAGAACCAATAGTTTAATTTCACATGTCAATTGCCCACCAGGAAGCAGGTGATAACTGGGCAGGTCAGAAAAACTGGGGCGGGTCTGGCGTGCAGATGGGGGACCCCGGGAGGGAAGGGGCCACTGCAGCTGCAAGCTCCAAGCTCCTGACCCTCAGCTCCAGTACATTCTTCTTGCAGAGGAGATAAGCTGCTATGTTGACCACGGTCTCTGAAGATTTTGGTCTTGATTCATCTCATAAACCTGTCTCAGCAGCACACTCAGCCTGACAAGTCCCTCGTTACCGAGCATTTTTTGCAACTTTCCAGTGGCTTCCTCTTCATCTCGTTTCAAAACTCATAACAAGGGCTCCTTATCTTCCGGTATCGTTTCCACCCTCAGCGTTGTCAACAAGGCACAGTTCTTTTATCCAGATGCATGGACCTTTTAGGGTTGCCTCTACTGGAAGGCATCCAGATGAAATCAGAGTTTTTACACAAAGCAAAGCATAACTCTTCCTAATTGTGAATTCGCATCTCTCAATGTTAAACTTTATGCAATCAGGGCACGTACTTTTATCTATTTAAATTTTTATGTAAAAAATTCTGATAAAATGTACTTGGGTCATTTTTCTTAGATATGGAGAGGAGTAACTTAACCTCATTAAAGCCTCATGTTTTTAACATAAAAGTGATTAGGTCTTGCCGATGATTCAGTTGGTGGCTCAGACAATAAAGAATTTGCCTGCAATGCAGGAGAACTGGGTTCCATTCCTGGGTTCCATTCCTAGGGAGGAGAAGGGAATGGCTACCCACTCCATTCTCCTTGCCTGGGAAATCCACGGACAGAAGAGCCTGGTGGGCTACAGTCCATTGGAAGGACTGATGCTGAAGCTCCAGTACTTTGGCCACCTGATGTGAAGAGTGGACTCATTGGAAAACACGTTGATGCTGGGAAAGATTGCGGGCAAGGGGAGACAGGGGCAACAGAGGATGAGATGGTTGGATGGCATCACCAACTCGATGGACATAAGTTTTGAGCAAACTCTGGGAGATAATGAAGGACAGGGAAGCCTGGCGTGCTGCAGTCCATGAGGTCACAATGACTCAGACATGACTTAGCAACTCAGCAGCAACAACAGTTCGATTACTTTTGAGACATGTGATTTCTTGGAAGAAGAGTCAGTATTTCAGGCCACTGGATCCATTCTGCTGCTGCGTCTGCGCTCTCTAACTGATGGTCTTTCAGAGACGAGGAGGGAAGAAAGAGTAACTCAGTGTCCTCAGGTGCTGAGTCGTTAACAGTCTCCCAGGGCAGGAGCAAACTAGTCAGTGTATCACCAGGACCCAGAGCATGGACGGCATCTCTCGGGTCTGTGGGGTCTCCAAGCTACCAGTCAAATGACTTTCTCCATAATGTGCTCAAGAAAGAATAACGAGCCAACTCAGACATACAACTGCATGTGAATGCTTCCCTGTCAAAATATCACCCTCTAGATATAACCGAATCCTGGGCTTTGAAAATCCATCTCCTCCAAATCTGTATTCCACAAATGCAGCTTTTACAAAGCGCATTCAATTTGAAGGGGAAAGCCAATAATTACAATGTTTGAAGATTCAATTTAAATTCTAAAAGTGGTCAAGAGCATCCCTGGGGGATCCAGGTGAGGAATCTGAGCTCTGGCGGAGTCTGAGTCTTCAGCGTGCTTCCAAAAACGAAAAGCACCTTCTCCTCTCCTCTGCTTTCCTCTCCTCTCCTGCAGATTTCCATGTGCTTGGACAGCCTGCAGAGATGATTCTGGGAGAGGGGTGCTCACGAGCCTAACTCTGGCCCTGGAAAATGACTGCTGTGTTTGACGCTTTGCAACCCAACTTCAGTTCAGTTCAGTTGCTCAATCATATCCAACTTTTTGTGACCCCGTGGACTGTAGCACACCACATTTCCCTGTCCATCACCAACTCCTGAAGCTTGCTCAAACTCATGTCCACTGAATCGGCGATGCCATCCAAGCACCTGGTCCCCTGACATCCCTTTCTCCTCCTGCCTTAAATCTTTCCCAGCATCAGGGTCTTTGCCAATGAGCCAGTTCTTGGCATCAGGTGGCCAAAGTATTGGAGTTTCAGCTTCAGCATCAGTCCTTTCAATGAATATTCAGGACTGATTTCCTTCGAGATTGACTGGTTGGATCTCCTTGCAGTCCAAGGGACTCACAGGAGTCTTCTCCAACACCACAGTTCAAAAGCATCAGTTCTTCAGCGCTCAGCTTTCCTTATGGTCCAACTCTCACATCCATACATGACTATTGGAAAAACATTAGCTTTGACTAGACGGACCTTTGTTGGCAAAGTAATGTCTCTGGTTTTTAATGTGCTATCTAGGTTCGTCATAGCTTTTCTTCCAAGGAGCAAGCATCTTTTAATTTCATGGCTGCAGTCACCATCTGCAGTTATTTTGGAGCCCAGAAAAATGAAGTCTGTCACTGTTTCCATTGTTTCCCCATCGATTTGCCATGCAGTGATGGAGCTGGATCTTCATTTTTTGAACCTTGAGTTCTAAGCCATTTTTTTCATTCTCCTTTTCCACTTTCAAGAGGCGTTTCCATTCCTCTTCACTTTCTGCCATAAGGGTGGCGTCATCTCCGTATCTGAGGTTTCTTCTATTTCTCCAGGCAGTCCTGATTCCAGCTTGCGCTTCCTGCAGCCCAGCGTTTAGGATCATGTATTCTGTATAGACATTAATCAAGCAGGGTGACAACACACAGCCTTAATGTATTCCGTTCCCATTTTGGAATCAATCTGTCGTTCCATGTCCAGTTCCAACCGTTGCTTCTTGACCTGCATACAGGTTTCTCAGCAGGCAGGTCAGGTGAAAGATGGAAACGATTTGGTATTCCCATCTCTTTAAGAATTTCCACAGTTTGTTGTGATTCACACAAAGGCTTTAATGTAGTCAATGAATAAGAAATAGATGTTTCTCTGGAACTCTCTTGCTTTTTCAGTGATCCAACAGATGCTGGCAATTTGATCTGGTTCCTCTGCCTTCTCTAAAGCCAGCTTGAACATCTGGAAGTTCTTGGTTCACATACTGTTGAAGTTTTGCTTGGAGAATTTTGAGCATTACTTTGCTAGTGTGTGAGATGAGTGCAATTGTGCAGTAGTTTGAGCATTCTTTGGCATTCCCTTTCTTTGGGATTGGAATGAAAACTGACCTTTTCCAGTCC
>SJYF01000688.1:775239-786288 GCA_006410515.1 Procapra przewalskii
GGTTTAGTTCTAGACTCTGTTCTGTTGAGTTTATCTGGAGGCCTCTCTCTATGGCAAAATCACACTGTACTATTGACTATAGCTTTGTAATAGTTTTGATATAAGATAGAGTAAATCTTCCAACTTGTTCTTCTTTTTCAAAATTATTTTGATTATTCTATGTCCTTTATATACTTTGTTCCTTTTAGGATCACTTTGTCAGTATCTATTTTTAAAAGCTTGATAGGCATTGTATTGACTCTATAGATCACTTTAGGAAGAAATAATCTTTTTAAAAATCTTTCTATTTTGTATTGGAGTATAGCTGATTAACAGTGTTGTGACACCTTCTGGTGAAGTGAAGGGATGCAGCCACACGCACACACGTATCCATTCTCCCCCAGACCCCCTCCCAGAGAAAAACCATCTTAATGGCATTGTCTTCTGACCCATAAACATGGAATGCCTTTGGTTTTTTAGCTCTTCTTTAATTTTGCTCAGGGACATGCCGCAGTTTTCAGTGTCTGAGTCTTGTAAGTTTTCTGTAAAATCACTCCTAAGCATTTTATTCTTTTGAAACTATGATGAATGCACTGGTTTTCCTAATCTCATTTTCAAATTATTCACAGCTCATGTACAGAACGTTCAAAACATGAAGATCATGGCGTCCAGTATCATGGCCATCATTTAATGGCAAGTAGATGGGGAAAGTAAACAGTGATAGGTTTTATTTTCTTTTGCTCCAAAATCACTGCAGACAGTGACTACAGCTATGAAATTAAGACACTTGCTCCTTGGAAGAAAAGCTATGACAAACCTAGACAGTGTATTAAAAAGCAAAGATACCACTTTGCCAACAAAGGTTTATATAGTCAAAGCTTTGGTTTTTCCAGTAGCCATGCATGAATGTGAGAGTTAGACCATAAATAAGACTGAGCACCAAAGAATTGATGCCTTTGAACTATGGTGTCGGAGAAGACTCTTGAGAGTCCCTTGGACTGTAAGGAGATCCGACCAGTCAATCCTAAAGGAGATCAGTCTTGAATATTCATTGGAAGGGCAGATGCTGAAGCTGAAACTCCAATACTTTGGCCACCTGATGTGAAGAGCTGACTCACTGGAAAAGACCCTGATGCTGGGAAGATAAAGGCAGGAGGAGAAGGAGGCAACAGAGGATGAGATGGTTGGATGGCCTCACTAACTCAATGGACATGAGCGTGAGCAAGCTCCGGGAGATTGTGAAGGACAAGGAAGGCTGGAGTGCTGCAGTCCATGGGGTTGCGTAAAGTAGGACACAGCTTAGCAACTGAACCACACCATAAATAAAAATGCAGTTTGCTTCTTACATTGATCTTATGCAGCATCACTAAGCTTGTTTTTCATATCTAGTAGTTTTTTCTCTGAAACCTTTAGTGTTCTCTTCATACAAAATCAGATTATCTTCACACACAGTTTTGCTTTTCTCTCAGTCCCAATGGCTCTGATTTCTTGTTGCTGTTGTGTGGCTGGGCCCTCCGGTTCCGAGTTGGACAGCTGTGTTGAGGTCTGCTGTGTTTGCCCAGTTTGTTATCTTAGCAGAGAGAATTCTGTCTCTCACCACCGAATGGGATGTGAGCTGAGAGATTTTAGTAAATGTCTTTTATCAAGCCGAGAATGTTCCCTTCTATTCCTAGTTTAATTGAATGTGTTTTGCCCCAAGTAGATGGTGGGTTTGTCAAATGCCTTTTTGCATCCTTGGAGATGATCGGGTAGATTTTTGTCCCTTGTTCTATTAATATGATTGACTTCATGAAATCGTTTTTAGATGTTTCACCACCTTTATATTCTTGGAACAGATCCCACTTGGCAATTGATCTGTTTTCTGTGTTGCTAGATTCGGCTTGCGAAAATTTTGCTAAGGGTTTTTCCATCGATATTCACGAGGGATGCTGGCCTGCAGGTTCCTTTGCTTGTGATGTCTCTGTCTGGCTTCGGTGGCGGAGCCATCCTGGATCTGTTAGGCAATAGTGTAGAGAATCTGGATTCCAATCCCCCTCAGGAGGGTTGTTGGTTTGGCTGCTTGTTTGTTTATGTCTTTCCTGGATGACGGTGGCATCTGTTTCCCCCGGAGCCGCAGCCGCTGACATCTTGTTTGTCTTGTTTGGGGTTTTCTGGTGGCTCTTTGTTTCTCCGCCCAGCTTCCCAGCAGTCATCCCTGCATCTGTAGAGCTTATGCTCAACCAACAACCAGTTGGAATCTGCGCTCAGGCATCCCGCCTCTGCCAATGGATTTGTTTCTGGGTTCAAGAGTGCTTTCAAAGTCCAAGTGGTTTCAAGCCTATACCCACTTGGAGATTCATTGAGCTTCCACAGGTCTTCTCTGGACTCGAGTGCTGGGGAGACTGGGGACGGTGGAGAAGTCTCATTGTGTCTTTTCTGTGTCTCCCTGGTTAATTTCTAGCTAGTCTGTGGCTTGTCACAATCAAACTGAGGACCTCAGACTAGGGGAACAGCTGGGCCTGCCTGTTTACTTGGCATGGAGACCGGTACTGATTTCAGAGGATGCTAACTGGCAGGGCTTTGCCGCCCTCTGGCCCCCTGCAGCAGTGAAGCTGCTGGTACTGCCGGGCCTGGCGTGCAATCGCCTAGGCCCTCCAGGCAGACGGCCACGAGGCGGGGGGGCGGAGCGGCCGCCGGCGCCTCTCAGCTCAGCCAGCTTCGGGACAGAGGGGCGGCTGTTCTGATCGTGTCTGCTCACGGCTCCTTCTGGGGAGGGGACGGGCGCCCGCGGAGCCCCGGGCCGCCCCCCGTCTCCACCCCGCTCGGTCCGCCAGCCGCCTTCCAGGCCCTCTGGCTCCCGCCGGCGCCCTGCTCTGGGCGGCTGCGCAGGACAGCGAGCTTCGCCGGGGCCGGGCGGAGGCCTGGCACACGGCGTCTCCACGTCCACACCCGCGAGGAGGTGCTGTTGCCGCCAGGCGCCAAATGCGCAGGATCCACCCACGGGCGAAACGCTGCAGAACCGCTCCGTTCTCGCTCACGCGCCCTCTCCTCCAGAAGGAGGTCTGGCTCCACCTTCCTCCGTGACGAGTCTCTGCGGGCGGCGCAGCCCCAGCTGCGTTGAGAGCGCCGCCTGACAGACGCCGAGCAGCAGGCTTGCACCCAGGGCCGTCAGAACACGCGTCTTTGCAGGACGCCCCTCACACTCAGACGGCCCTCGCCTGCGCGCCCCCGGCTCCCAAGCGGCTGTTGCCGCCGGTCTCCACGTGCAGCGCCGGCTTCTTCCAGGAGCCGACAGGCGGGTCTCAGCCCCCAGCCCCCGCTCCCCTGGTCTCGGTCCGTTCCTTCCACTTGCACTGCTCCGACCCCCACTCAGGACAGATGAACGCTAAGGCGTCAGGGCTTCGTGCTCACGCTGCAGGCGCCAGGCTGCGGTGGTGACTCACCGGAAGACACTCAGCTCATCAGCACCCTTAACGTCACCTCCGAAAGTCCCACCGAGCAATTCTCTCAGCTCTCCTAGGTTATGGCAGGAAACCGACGACTGCTTGCATGAAAAACTAGGCACTACTGGTCCCATGAGGCTCCCTGCTTGCAGGCACGATCCATCGCGAGTGCTTAAAGCTGCCTCTCGGTGTTCCATATGGTCTGTATTTCTGCATATCTATCCTTCAACCTCTGTTACTCATTACATCCTTGGTTTCACTAAAATTTTATGCCTTTTGTGTTTCACCTCAGGTTGATCTGCTGGAATGTATATGCATTGTGTTAAATCAACTGACATTATTTGTTTAAAATTATTAATTAGATAGATCATGGCAAATACAAGAAGTACTAAGCTTACTATGGAAATAGAATATTTCTCTAAAAAATATTTTCTTCTGATTTTTGTCTCTTGGTGTCCTGCAATTCAAATCCCTTTAAGCATTTAATTGTGCACACCTCTGCTGCTTCTTTGGGGCCTTCCCAGTTGGCGCTAGCGGTAAAGAACCTGCCTGCCAGTGCAGGAGACGTAGAGACATGGGTTCAATCCCCGGGTCAGGAAGATCCCCTGGAGGAGGGCACAGAAACCCACTTCAGTATTCTCGAGCCTGCAGAATCCCACGAACAGAGGAGCCCGGCGGGGCTACGGTGCACAGGATCACAGAGTGGGACACGACTGAGGTGACTAAGCACTCACTGACTCTCTTAAAGGATTCTAAGACTTTTTTTTTTTTTTCACTAAAGAGCAGTGAATGCCGTTGCCCTGGTCATAAGGCACTAGGTTTGCAGGTTGTTGCCATTTAGAGAAACTGATTAACAGACATGGATTCTTTCCATATTATTTCTTACAACTGATGTATTGACATACCTACAATTTAGTGAAAAGTTTAATGAAAAAACATGTTCAAGAGGGAAAAGCTCCAGCCAACAAATGCTTAGGTTTTCAAATTCCTGATGCTCAAAGCATGATCAGCTTCAAAGGAGACACCAGCTCACCCTCATCTCCAGCTCCCATGGCTCAGGGCAGAGGTGGTCCCATCTCCCCACCCCGTCACCCAGAGGATCAGAGGCGTTTAAGAGGGAGGGCGCAGTTACCTTTCCATCACAGTTCAGGATCACATGCGTCCTCTGAAGGCTCTCTTCATGAGTAATACACAGTACATGTCAAAATAATTTTTCCACAGATGGTGCACATCGCTCCAGGACACAGGCATGGGCTGACGTGGAGGAGGAACAGCCTTGAGCTGGCAGATGGAGACGCTGTGAGAACCCCAGGGTAGGCTGCTGCATGGCCGGGTGCAGAGACAGCCAGTTGCTGGGCCCTTCCCATGCGTGGAGACGGTCTGTCCGCTGGAGCTCTCTGAGGAGTGAGCTCCACGCATCTGCCTCTTGTAGACAGAGACCCCGTGTAGGGGGTCAGGTGGAGGACACGGCTTAGAGAGGAGGCTGAGACAAGCAGGGAGGCCGTGCCCGAGGCCCAGGGGCCTGGGCTTGTCTCTGAACGGGGCACCAACATGGAGCTTTCTGCCCACCGGCACGTCAGCAGAGGGGTGCCCCTGCGTCTGTCCCAGTGACCTCCCCAGGCCTGTCCAGAGCATAGAAGGACCATCCCTTCTGAGAGGTGCCCTGGGCCTACGGCTTCAGCGTGGAGGAGTCTGAGCTGTGTGGCTCAGCTGGCCCCTGCCGGGGCTGCCCCTTGCTCCCCCGGGTGAGCCTGACACTCGGAGCCCCCTGGGGACCATCACTTACTGGGAGTAGAGGGAGGGAACGTGGGCTCAGGGAGGGGCAGGCTGTGGGCGGCAGGCAGTGAGCGCATCACTGTCTGGGGTCTTGAGTGTGCCCCCGACAGTCCCGATGTTCTCCACATCTCCGATGAAAGGACCCAAAGAACCAAAAGCATGCGGATGGTCCTCTGGGATCAAGCAGCCGGTCAGCAGGGCTGCACCTGACGGTCGGGCAGAGGGCGTCCACCGGCTGGGTGGGCTGTGCCGAGTCAGCCATCCCCAGGGGCCCCTCAGATCCCCCAGGAAACCGCACACATGCGCCCCCTGCCCCAAACTCTCAGTCAGCACTTCTGTTTCAAAGGCACCATTTGAGAGCAGAGGCCCGGATCCAACGCACTGAACATTGTCCAGCAGTAAATAAACGGGAACATCTGAAAAATTCTGAAAAGACAAATACACCCAGACATGGTCATGGAGTGGGCTCATGCCCAGGAAGCCACGGCAGGGTGAAGGCCAGTCCTGGAGGGCTTCAGCCTCTATGACGGACTTCTCAGAGGCCCTCCCCAGCGTCAGAGGCGAGGGGAGACACGGGAGCCTTCCTGGGAGCCCTGTCAGCTTCAGGAAAAATGAAGAATGGAGACTGCCCGTGCCCACCTCCACGAGCGCCAACACTGAGCACTGAACTTGTCTCTGCCCTTCCCTCTCTGCCAGGGCCGTCCTCAGGATGGGAAGCCCCGGTGGTGTCTGGACGCTCACATGCGGGCCGTCCTCAGGGTGGGAAGCCCCGGTGGTGTCTGGACGCTCACATGCGGGCTGTCCTCGGGTGCGAAGCCTCAGCGTGGTGTCTGAATGTCCACGTGCTGGAGGCTGTGCTCAGGTGTGAAGCCCCAGGGGGTCTAGGGATGGTCACATCAAGGCTGTCTTTGAGTGTGAAGCCCCAGGTGATGTCTGTGTGATCAGGTGGCAGGGCTATCCTCAGGTGTAATGCCCCAGGGTGGTGTCAGGGTGCTCACGTGGCGGGGGCTGTCCTCGGGTGTGAAGCCCCCGGTGGTGTCTGGACGCTCAGGTGGCAGGTCCTGCTTGGCCCCTGGGCTGCAGAGGGCAGCACAGTGAAGGTGTGGTTCCTGCTTCACTGCTGTGCCTCCTGCAGATGCCGGTCCCTCCACGCCATCGCAGCATCTGCACCGGCCAGCTGGAGAAGTTAGCAGGTAATTACCCAGCATGCGTCGTGGGGAGCCAGTTATTAAGGCCCTGATTAACTGCCTTGGAGGACACACTGCATGGGTCTGAATCCGTGCCCGGTCAGGCCGGCCAGGAATCCGGAGCAGGAACCATCCTCGCGTGGCGCACCCTCTGACGCAGCCCTTCTCCTGGAGACGTGGGTGCCCCCGCCCCGTCCCGGCACTGTCAGGCTGGCCCTCGGGTGGAGACAGCTCCAGCTGAGTGGGCGGTGCTGGCGGCCCCAGGTGGGGTGGGAGCCGGCCCCACACACATGGTGAGCCCGCTGCTCTTGTCCCGCTTGAGGCCCCAGGACTCCATGGCTTCCTGAAACATGTGCTTTTATCCTTATTTCATGCGAACATATCTCACCCTGGTGAACTCACAGCCTCCCAAGCTCGTGTTTTTCTCCCATGAGCCACTGAACAACTGGCTAGCCACTCGAGGAAGGGTGCGTGTGGCCCCACGAAGGAGACGGGCTGTGTGACTTTGGCTGTGATATTCAACCTCTCTGGGCCCCAGAATCCCACTGACAAGGCCTCTCTTGGGCTCCGTGCCGAGCGAAGGAGACGCGTGGACACCAGCAGCTGCCGCCCCTCAGCTGGAGGCAGGGAGGGCGAGGCTGCCACCCCTCCTGCTGTCACCACCACCTGCGCCAGGACCAAGAGGTGACACGCAACCCTCCTTTCAGCACTTAATCGCCCCCTCAAGCCAGGCTCACTGGGTGCCAGGTGGGCATCACGGGGCCCCCAGCCGTCCACCCTGATTCCAAGCCAGTTTCCTTCACCCACATGGGACTGGGTCAAGGCCACCTCACACCTGCAGCCACAGGCACCGGCTCCTTCCAAAGAGGACAATCCAGGGTCCCCAGGCATGAGGGGCTGTAGAGAAGCACGCTTCTCACCGAGATTCACGCCCCAGGCACCCCAGGCCGGTTCAAGACCCCGCCCCCTGGACAGCCACTGATACCCAGCAGGACTCCGGAAAGTTTCCATCAGTAGTAGAAACCTCACAATGCACTGCCTGAATGAGGCAAATGGAATTCCGTGACCTCACGCAGGGTGTAAGCGGGGGCCACAGTGTTCACTTGGTGACCTGGACCAGCCCCACGCTCCCAGCCCGAGGAGTTTCCCAAACTTCCACTCGGAGCCCCAGCCATTTCTGCAGCCCTCACGGGCACTTTGATGAATAACTGATGTGGATCTAACGGCCGTGTCCTCACTGGGGATGGTCCCTGGTGCATCCGCCCCCTGCCACGTGCTCAACACGAACATCAGTGAGTCTGCACGGCACGTGGAGCAAGCCAAGAAGAGGCAGAGCCGAGCCCGAGCCACGCAGCCCCCGCGGCTCAGGTTCTGCCCTGTGAACAGGGTGTGGCGCTGGCCCCGTGGGTGCCGTGAGCCTCAAGCCAGCGAACTCCAACAGAAAGACGGCGGGAGCGAGTGCGGGGTGGCACCTGTGTGTCGTCTGCTATTACAGATAAGGGTCCGAGAGTCAGGTAGCTGCTGACGGGCTGGGCCGTGGTTGGAATGGACATCTGTCTGGATCCAGGGTCCAGGCTTTTTGCTCAGATGAGAAGACCTCCTTTTAATGACCGGCCATTCCTAAGTGCACTTCCCTCCCTGTCTGTGGGAACTTGTCGGGGGGCCAGGCGGTGCCTGGGGAAGGGCACGCATTTGCTTTCGTTTACTCCCCCGTTTGGTGCCCAGCATGACTGCAGTGCGGTCCTTACTGTGTGTGCATGGGGGGCTGGGGGCCTTTTGACGTTAACAAAGTTTTTCTCATCCGCTGAGCCCTTCACAAGCCAACGTGACTCTCACACAGCAAGTGGAGCCGATCTGAGAGGCTGAGTCGCAGACTGCCCGGAATAGCAAGAGTCTGCAGCAAAGAGAGGGAGTCCTTCAGAACCGCTCTCAGAGCAGCAGAGCCAGCCTCATTCATTATTAACTGCACCGTGACCTAAATAAATCACGGGATCAGACTCCATTTAAACGCTGCTTGTCACACACCCTGCTCCTCCCGTCGGATAAATGGCTTCAGCACCAAGGAAAAAAGAGAGTGTCTTCTGAGAGTAATTATAACCTGGTAGCTACACCAAATTAACACAGCCCACCCTCGATCAGCGGAATGGCGCTGCTCCCCCATTAACCACAAGCACCACAGCAAGCACCGGGCAGGGAGGGATGGGCCTGCGTTTAACAAGGTGATTAAAAGCGACTCCACTTAATCAACATGATTTCTTATTATTTAGTGTCCATCTGTGACTGCTGAAAATTTGTCAGGAGATTACTGTTGAACCTTTAGCAAAGAGGTTTGTTTTGCCAATAGTTAAATGACAGTTAAGTGACACCAATCACAATAAATCACACTCTTGACAGGATAAATGCTGTCCTTGCTCACGAGCTTGAAACCCCTCTCTAGCCGGGAGCCTGTGTCTACTCTGTGGGCTCCCTGCCTTGCTCTTTCATGCTTCCCAGCGGTCCTGGAGCTGGTGGTTGGGTTTGGAACCTGGTAAATAGGGAATCGATGCCATCGATCACACTGTAAATGTTTGCATTTCTAACTTGCTCCCTGCCGCCTGCCGGGGAACGGTCACAGACGGCCAGGCACGAGGCACCCCACGCCCCTTCTGGCGAACTTCCTGGCTGTTTCCCTTCCCTCCTCCACCCACCTCTGCTGTGAGCAGCTTGTAGCAGCCACGGCAGTCTCCCACAAAGCGAGCCCCTGATGAGGGAACCTGGGCTCCCAGGCTCAGCAAACCGTCCCTTCCCTGGCCAGCCACCCTGCGACAGGTCCTCTGCCAGCTGGCGAGTGGAGGGGAGTCCACCATGGCGTGCAGTGGGGGATGCTTCTGCGGGGCCCTCTGCAGGTCTGCAGCTATCACGCTGAGTGCCCAGTGGTCAGTAGCGATGTTGTTGGAAAACTGAGCTGAGCTGATCCACTTCAGATGAACTGTGACCCCCACTCCCAGGTCTGAAACAAGGAACCTTATTCACACTTAGACAGAAACATCTGTGGTCCAATCTGGAAGTCAGTTTGTCTGTGTGATGTGTGTGAAGAGAGGGTAGGGAGGACCAGTGAAGTGGCAGGAGACATGTTGGTATTTTGGAGTCCTGATCCTTTATAGCCCTGAAGACCATAAAGAAAGCTGAGCACCAAAGAATTGATGCTTTTGAACTGTGATGCTGGAGAAGACTCTTGAGAGTCCCTTGAACTGAAAGGAGATCCAGCCAGTCCATCCTAAAGGAGATCAGTTCTGAGTGTTCATTGGAAGGACTAATGTTGAAGCTGAAACTCCAACACTTTGGCCACCTTTTGCAAAGAACTGACTTGATTGAAAAGACCCTGATGCTGGGAAAGATTGAAGGTGGGAGGAGAAGGGGACGACAGAGGATGAGATGGTTGGATGGCATCACCGTCTCAATGGGCATGAATTTGAGTAAACTCCAGGAGTTGATGATGGACAAGGAGGCCTGGTGTGCTGCGGTCCATGGGGTCACAAGGAGTCAGACACGACTGAGCAACTGAACTGACCTGATCCTTATTCAAAGTTTAAGCACCTCCAGTCGCCACATGACCTCCACCCTTGAGCTCCAGAGAACACTCGGCTTTCCTCCCACTTCCCAGGCTCCAAGCCAGGGTCTGCTCTCCCAGCCCTCAGCCTGCCGCCCGAATGAAATGCCATTGTGGAAATGTCAGCGCTCTGGGGAGGGTGTTATTTCCCTTAAATCAGGCTGATGAGCCAGGCACTGTCGTTTTCCTTGTTTAGGGAGGGCTCATTTGCGTATTTCTCAGATTCCACCTAATAATGAGCTGGGTTTCCTGTTTGACTTCCATCACTTACAGGGAACAGAGCACTAAAGCCGCCCAGGGCCAGTTGCTCACTGACCAATGTGCTTCCCTGCCTGGCAGCCACGAGCCCCGCCTTGGAGCTGAGAGCTCAGCGGATGTAGTCTAGGCGCTGCTGGTTGGAGCGCTGTCCAGGCAGAGGAGCGGGCTCCGGGCAGGCAAGCGTGCTGGTGCAGGTAAGCAGGGTCTGGGGAAGAGAGGCGGGCGCTCTCGACAGTGAGCACACCGCAGCTGCAGAAACCCTGAGCGCGCCGCCAGTTTCGGGCCCCGCCCTCTCGGGAGGGAGCATCAGACACACCTGAGAGCTGGACCCTGCAGCCTCCGGACCCCGGCAGAGGGGCGCCTCCCTCCTTAGAAGCCGAGCGCCGGGCCTGGCAGGAAGGGACCCCCGGGTCCCCCAGCACCGGCCGGAGGATCCCTACTGTTCCTGTAGGACCGTCTAAGAGGAAGACACTGTCTCAGACGCCGACACTGGTGGAGCTGAAAGCCCGAAAAGGCAGAGGGAGAGGAAGAACACGTACATCACTGACTGTACCTGAAGCGCTTCAGTCAGACGTGAGGCAAACGGGCGAAGATCGCAGAGCTCACGCAGGCGCGCAGGCGGCGGAAAGGGGTCGCCCGCAGCAGCTCAGAGCTACAGGAAAACCTCTTACTACTTTGAAGGTACTTCCCGCTCCCGGGTCTGCACTGCGAAGCCAAGATGTGACCCAGAGGTCGAGCCGCGACCACGTGGTACAGAGCACGCCTGCGGCTTCCGGGGCATCACAGGCGCCCTCGGGGCGGGACTTCCGGTGTGAAAGGGGCGGGGCTTCCCGTGGGA
>SJYF01000688.1:819198-840975 GCA_006410515.1 Procapra przewalskii
CCTGCTCAGCGGACGTCAGGCGTCAGTTTCATGGAGCACTTCCCTTCGAGCCAGCCCACGTCCCCTTAAACCCCACCACTGAGCTCAGGGCCACCTGCTCTTCTCTGCTCTCCTTCCCAGTCGTTTACAGTGACGGTCTGGTGTCTGATGTTCACACGGCTTTATTTCGTTTGGATCCTTGAACATGGAGCCCCACACCCCCATTTCATTCCCCCTCTGCCAATCAGGAAAGGCTCCCTACATAAAACTGCCCCACCACTACCCCAGTCCCCCATCCCAGGATCTTGGTTTGCAGTTATTTCTTTATTTCATCCAGCACTTATCTGACACAAGAAATATCTCTTATTTAAATAAAGGGAAAAAGTGCTTGTAAACATGTTTCTTATGCCAAACACCTAAAATCGGATAATTTCTGCCTGAAATTGGATTGTTAAGAGCAGCGCAACAGGACAGAAAGCGCTGAGGGAGGAGCGTGAGCAGGAAGACGGAGGTGGGATGTGCTTAGTCAAGGAGGGCCTGCTCCCACCTGCCTTCTGCAAATCCCATAAGATATGCTGAAACCAGGCGAAATAATAGTGTTCCTGTGTGGGAACAGACTACAGAAATAAGAAGAAAAAAATGCATTAGCAACGGTGTGCATGTGTGTGTGAGTCGCTCAGTCGTGTCTGACTCTTTGCAACCCCATGGCCTGTGGCCCACCCGTCTCCTCTGTCCATGGGATTCTCCAGGCAAGAATACTGGAGTGGGTTGCCATTTCCTTCTCCAATTAGCAATGGTAGTAAACAGTAAACTAGATACATATATATTTATAGAAGTACATTGTTTTTAATTACATAAAAAATTAACATTTCAAAATATCAAACATGGATGATTTATTCAATATATTTTGTTGTGTGGGTCAACTGTTAGCCATGGAAATATGAGAACATATTATCAGTGTGAGAAAAACCCTCAGACACACTGAGAAGACTGTTTAAAGCTATACAATGCCATGCACTTTTTCCTCCTTTTCCTAATGCTTAGAAGGATATAGACCAGGCATTAGCAGTGGCTATGATGGGGGGATTCCTTACTCTCTTTGCTTTTGTATAAATTTTCAATGTTAAACATGTATCTCCTTTGTAATTAAAAATAGTTTTAAATGAGTAAGACCAAACTACTCAGGCTATAAGAGTTTATAGGAGGAAACACTAATATATAGGAAATAATGTGATGCTGCATCCAAAATTTTGTCTAGTTTTGCAGTTATTTACAGCGCTGGTCTAGTGTATGATGTTTACGTGGTTTTTCCTTGTTTGGATCCTTGAGCAATAGGGACAGAAATCATGAGATTCCAGAAACTCAAGACCACAGCAGAGCCGTCTGCGGCCAAGACCCAACCAGCATCAAATAAGCTCACCAAGGCTTTCAGTTAATAATTTTTAAAAAGCAGTCTTCATTGTTAAGAGGAAAGCCAAATAAACAAACAGGACCCCGGGCTGTGCGCACAGAGCGCGCTCTGCTTTGGGGACGGGACAGGGTCGTTCCGGTCGTATGGGTACATGTCTGTCTATACCGACACCACACAGCCTCCCAGACTCGCAAAGCCTGGCTCCCAGGGTCCCACCGCGTCCACACGGCACCCTGCTCCAAGCCCACCCATAAGAGTATCGGATGAGACTTCACTCGTCCTCCTCAGGGGTCTCCACTGGGTTAGGACAGCTCCTCACTCTGGGAGGACCCCTGCAGACAAATTTTATTATCCATCCACAAAGACAAGACTCAAGAGCCCGCTGCCCAGGCTGCCTGCAGAGTGGCCCTAGAGGTCTAGGGCAGGGTCCTCCTGCCCCCAAGGATCTGGGACCCCTGCTCCCGAGGTGGTAGGGCTGAGGGAAGCCCCTTCTGTGCTGACCGGGAGCCTGCTCAGACGTCTTCGGGCGCAGCTGTGCCGCCGCCACTCTGCCTCAAGCCTGAGGGATGGGGAGCCGACCCTCAGACGGAGAGTCTGTCTCCAGCCCCAGGGCTGTGGAAGACAACTGTGCTGCTCTAGAGGGCAGAGCTGGAAGGACTTGGCTCCTCAGGGGAGCCACCCAGGCACAAGCATCCCTGGGCACACAGGAGCGTCCTGCAAGAGCGAAACCATTCTGTTATTAAGATCAATAACAGCAGCTTCTTCTTCTGAGAAGTGGAAATTGCGCAGAGCCACCCCATGTCGCTGAAGGCTCCAGAGGGAAGGCGATGGCGCCCACTCCAGTGCTCCTGCCTGGAGACTCCCAGGGACGGGGGAGCCTGGTGGGCTGTGGTCCATGGGGTCGCTAGGGGTCGGACACGACTGAAGCGACTTAGCAGCAGCGGCAGCCTCACATCACTGAAGGCTCCAGGGCCACCGTGAAAAACTGGCTGATGTTTGGGCAAAGCACTTGTGCTAAAAACGCCAAGTCGTGGTCATAATAAGATAGAGAATGCCAGCAAATGTATTCAGCATTCATTCAGCAAAGGTGTGAAGGTCCACCTGCCATCTGGAACTAGGATCTTCTGGCTCACTCATACTTGTCTCAGGACACACTCTTCTCTGCTGAATGCAAATCAAGCATTGCTCCTGGGAAGGACCATGGGTTTTATTTTCCTGGAAGATGGAGATCTTGAGAGGCCGTAAACAACTTAACTGACCCCGAGCAAGGTTTCACTGATTAATGGTAAAACTTTCACTCATCTTTGAAAATGACATGTAGCCCACCTGTCAGCTAATGAAATCAAAGGAGTCAGGTTTGCGACGAGGCAGAAACCCACAACACAGGGTGGCACTGGTAACTAGAGGAGACAAAGGGCTCTCTTAAGTTAAATGAGCAAAAGTCACGAACGCTGCTTCTTCCCAGCAATTAAGATTGTGAAACGCTCCTGCTGTCTTCATTTTGCAATTTTACCTACTTAGCCCTGAAGCATCGGTCCATGTAAATGCATATTTAAAGCAAAGCCCTCAACTGGGTGAGGAAGGGGCATCTCACATACAGCCACAGTCTTTAAGGAATCGCCTTTAAGGAATCTTTAAGTCTCAGAAAGTGTTAGTTGCTCAGCCGTGTCTGACTCTTTGCAACCTCATGGGCTGTAACCCACCAGGCTTCTCTGTCTACGGAATTCTCCAGGGAAGAATACTGCAGTGGGTAGCCATTCCCTTCTCCAGGGGATCTTCCAGACCCAAGGATCAAAGCCAGGTGTCCTATATTACAGGCAGATTTTTTACAGTCTGAGCAACCAGAGAAGCCCCGTAAGTCTCAAAGGGAGACACTGAGTAAACAGGACACGTTAAGAGGCAGAATACACGATCTAAGAACGAAGAACAAAATTAAGGATCGGCAGTAAGGGCACTGATCCTGAAAAACCAGGGTCTCCTGAGGTGGACCTGCCACCGGCTGCTCTAAGACAAATGCAGACGAAACATTCCCATCTGTGCAGCTGGAGTAGTCATCACAGGGAGCACAGAGGGCAGTGACGGGTCATCGTGAATCGGGCGATTTCACACAGAGGAGTGTCTCTTACGTTTTGTATGCAGGGAAAAGTAGATAAAGCAAAAGCAGACGGCAAAACCATTTGACATCTTTTAGCATTAATGATTCTTGAATCTCGCCTTGGAGTGGAGAAGAACGTGTCAGTTAACGTGGCCAGTGGGACACAGGAAAAAGCTAGTTCTAGAACACTGTGAGGCGCCGCTTGACTCCCAAGCTGTGTGCTTTCAAAAACAGGACATGAATGGTTTCAGAAGTTCCACTGCTTAAAAAAAAAGTATCGTGTCATTTTCTATAACAAGCAGAGAGGAACTCAGAACTGTTGAAGGGAGTCCATGAAATAATGCTAAAGGTCGAAGGATGTTGCAAATGCGATGCTTCTGGAGTACGGGAGGAGGAGAAAAGGAGCAATTTCAACCAAAGGCCTCCATGTGCTGACTCTGGAAATGTCTGCTCTGCAAATCGTGGACAAAGGCGGTGTTCCTGCCACCACTCAGCTTCAGCCACCCAGCGCCTTCACGGTAAGCTGCTTAAGAAGCCCGGTGGCGGGCAGCTTGGTGAGCTGGCAGAGGGGAGAAGATGGAGTCCCCCAGGGCACAGGTGCCTTGCAGGTTCCGATGGAAGGTTGCATCTCTCTGCCATCCTGCACACACATGCAGCGGGGCAGAAAGGGCAAGCCTCACCTCGCTACCCTCTCTCCTGAGGGACAGCCAACTTGTTAGTCCTTCCATCCAGCTGCATCAGTCAACGAGTGCACGTGACTTGCCAGGCAGTTCCAGGAAATGAGAGCGCATTCTGCCTTCACGGCACCCAAGATCAGGACCTGAGTCCCAGGCAGCCCTATCGCAGCCAGTGGGGCAGGCGTGGAGCAGGGCACTCGCGGTGACGTCCTGGCGAACGGCCTCACCTTCTCTGCGCATCTGTGATCACAAGGGGAAGAGAGAGGCAGGCAGGCAGACAACAAAGGCAGGCAGGGTACACAGCAGGCGGCCGGGGCCTCTGTCCCCGTAGTGTGGGCCCCTCTCACAAGCCCCAGAGCGCACTAGAGGCCAGCTGGACGGGGTGAGACCTTCCTGCCTTACTTCCGCTGATAAACACATCTGGGAACGCACCGAGACTCTACGCAAAGCTGCTTTCTGGCAGTTCGATTGTCAGTATCTGTCTTGTGAGGAATTCCCAACGGGGAATAAAAGTAGAAAACTTGAAAACTCGCAGACATCACATTCCAAATGCAAACAGCGAGCTATGGGCTTGGAACTAATAAGCCCGCAATAAACGGGGCCCTGGATCCGGCTGAAATGACACGGAACGTGCCACAAAGCATAAAAAGTCTCTTTTTGAGTCAAAGGCTGATAGTGCCCATAAAATTCAATACTTGAAAAAAATACCAATGTCAATCATAACGGAGACGCTGACAAGTCCTCAGCAGAAAGGCTTTTCTTTCCTGTGGGGAAGAAAATCAGAGGAAACGGGGTTTACCAGGAGCCCCAATTGCCCCAGATACCTGTAACAGCACAGACCGGCAGGGCCGGCACAGAGCTCACCCACTCCTGAGCTCCAGCCCAGGCGCCCCTTTCTCTTCAGAAATCTTCCCCTGAGCGCCACCTGGGAACCTCAGATTCCACGTGTGTGTAGAGCAGAGCTCATCCTCCCCGAATCCCATGACCCCAGACGTTTCCCCTGCGGACGCACCCCACCTCTCCCAGCCCTGGATCGGGAGTGCATTCTCCCACCTCCACTCACTCACCCCACCGCCCGCCTCTCACCTAAAAATGGCCTGTGTGCCCCCTGTTGGGACCTGGCGCCCCCCAGCCCGTCCATTTAGCCTGGTCCTCTCCCATCAAGGAGACGGTGGTCCTGCCCCCCTCCCAGGAGCAGTACACCCGCCACCAAACTCTGCCTCATATCCCTGCTAACTGAAAAGAAGAAAGGCCTTGTGCAATTCTTGCAAAAATTATCATCACAAGTGTGTTGACTGTTAAAAGCGTTACTGTTCTAACTGTGATAGATCAGAAATTTGAAGACTTTAAAATCCTTTAAGCTGATGAAAAGTGGGTCAGCTCCTGGGGCATCTGGAGGCCTGAGGCCTGAGGGTTAGGCCAATGAATGATGCAAAACAGAATTAGGGGCACAGCGGTCTTTTCACAGAAGGAAAGGGGCGTCTTCAGTGAATGGAAAGTGTGGCTCCCAGCATGGAGCGACTCGCTCAGCCATGCCCCCTCGTCCCCTGGAGCCCCAGCCTGGGGAAGGGTGGAAACGGAATAACAAGCGCCCCGAGCCGAGTCAGGGCTTGCATGTCCCTGGGGGCTGCCCAGCGAAGCATCAAGGTGCAGCGGTGGCCGTGAGTGGGAGCCAGAGTCGCATCGTCTGGGGGGCTTCGGCTCTCTGAGGACAAACGCAGGGAGGGCTCTGGTCCTCAGTCTGAGGCGTGATGAGTGGGAGACACTGGGTCTCCCCTGGACTCGGGCCCTGGCGGTCAGGCGTCTCTCCTGGCCCCCTTCGCCTCACTGTGAGCCGTTCCTGCCTGGCCCACCGTTCAGCTCAGTTCAGTCAGTCAGTCTTGTCCGACTCTTCGTGACCCCACGGGCTGCAGCATGCCAGGCCTCTCTGTCCATCACCAGCTCTCGGAGTTTACGCAAACTCATGTCCCTTGACTTGGTAATGCCATCCAACCATCTTACCCTCTGGTCCTCTGACCCTCCTATAAACGCTGTGAGTGACTGGTATTCTCTGAACAACCAGTACACGATCACCCTTCTAGGCTAGAATAAACAGACAGTGTTCGTTCTCTCTGCAGCTAAGAGCCTTGTTACTGGAAGGCTGCAGGTAGCAAATCTGGGCCTTCGTGACCAGGTGGCTGAGCCCTGAGCCCGGGCTGCGGGCAGCCCGCAGCGCATGGCAGTGGAGCCGCTGCTTCATGCTCACCCAGCCCAAGGAGGACATGCCTCTGGAAGCCAAGGCTCGGGCACAGCAAGATGCTGCATTTCTAAGTCATTAGGATGCACATGAGGAGCTCAAGGCTGTCAGTCGGGGGGGTGGCTTCTAATCATGACGAGGAACCTGAAAAAAAAACAAGTTCCAAGCTAAAACCTCTCAGCATCAGATGGGATCAAGGGATGAGACGATTCCGGAGCTGCTTTCCGTGAATCCCTCATCTCCTGGGGCTGGATAACTCGATGCGAGTCTGACTCCTTGGGTTGTTGAATCACAGTGTAACAAGTCTGTTACACACGTGCCTCTGCGAATCTCTTAAATGCGAAGTAGGGCACTGGTTGAGGAAGGTGGGGTGGGGCTAAAAATTGGGACAAGAGTGCTGGGGAGGATTTTAATGAAGCCAGGGCTCCTCCCAAACCACCAGCCTCCTGAGCCTCACAGACAGAAGCAGCAATGCTTCCTGCCACAGCTGGGGCTGCTGCCGCATCGGAGTACGGCCAGGCCTCGCCAGAGAGCGCTGTGTCGACAAAGACGCCTCGCTCCTGCCCTGTCTCCACCCACCCACCCCCCATTTTCTTTAGATCTATAATTAGGAGCAGACTCTCTTTATGACCCAGGAAGCTAATTATAGCATCCAACCCGAGAGAAGACACACCGTCTACAACAAATTCAAGGTTATTGTTGGTAACAGAAAACTTGAAGAATATGCAAAGGTATCTATTTGAAGACGCTGGGCCTAGGAGAAGAGGACATACATTTAAATAAATTTTAATTATGCAAATGGGTTGGAAACTTAGAGATTCTGGATTCTGGGACTCACTTGATTACCTGGGAATGGATTAGCTGATTTCCCAATTGTTGGCTGCAACCGGGACTTGGTGAGGGCTGGTGCTGGATGAAGCTGACATGCCAGAATCCTGCGTGTGAGGAGAAGGAGCTGGAAGCTGCGATCCATGCGGGGCCGGGTCAGGGCTCCTACATGCGGACATCAGAGTCCACTCCAGTGGGTTCTACTGTGGAGGGCTCCCTAGCCCGCACCGTCTCTGAAAGTGTGAACATAAGCTCGGGAGCTGTGGATCCAGGAGTCGCGGCCCAGGGGAAGCTTTGGGGCAGGGCTCCAGCTGGAATCCCACTGCAGACGCCCTTCCACCCGATGCTGGGGGCTAGAGGAACAGCAGGCTCCGAAGCTGTGCCCGAGGGCCAGCCCGCAGCCACGGGGCCAGCTCCTAAGGGCCTGGCTGCTCAGACTTGCCCCCAGGAAGCGCGTGGCTGGTCTGAAGGGCGGAGCCTCTGGTCACGTCTGAATTCGGCTTTCCAGCCTCTAGAGGACAGGGAGCTCACTCCCGGAGGGTAAATCGCACTCTGAAGGAAGCACCCTGAATGTTTTCCAAAGGAAATCCTGAACTGTGTTGTCTCTAGGACCCCAAGCCTGTGCTGAACAGAACAGGGCCTGCCACATGTGTTGACACGCTCATTTACCCAACAAAGGTCCACAGGCATGTGTGCTGGAAACAGGGCAGAGATGACTGCGCAGCGAGTCTCCTGGGAAGACTCGCCCGAGCACGGCTGCACCAGCACAGCGGGAGGAGGTCCGGGTGGGCCTGGGCACTGAGGGGCCGGTGCTGCTGCCATTGAGGTGGGAAGTGAAGGCAGGGACATGGAGTCATCATCTCTGCTGGAGGTGACGGGACGATGCTTCCTTAGTGTGGAGACAGCGGGGCTCAGCCTGCCCGAGTGGAGGGTTCAACCAAAGACGCACAATCAACCAAAACAAATCCACAAGCCATTTCTGCACCAGACGCAGCTTTTCCAAGAGAGAAACAGTGACAAGTTCTTTCCTTCAGTTATTTGGACTATAAATGAGTAAGCGGTGCCGCACGGAAGCCAGGAAGCCAGGAGACCGACGCTGGAGCGAGCACACTCCTCTTTCTCAGGAAAGCAGCCAACCTTCCTGGGGCCTCTGTGTTCACTTCTAAATGCTTATCATAAAATTCATACACTTTATTAATAAAAATTGTGGGCACGGCAATTTGATCTACAGACGGCTAAGATGATAAGGAATCTGCCTGCAATGCCGGAGACCCGGGTTCAATACCTGGGTCAGGAAGATCCTCTGGAGAAGGGAATGGTTACCCACTCCAGTATTCTTGCCTGGAGAAGTTCATGAAAGCATTGGAGCCCGATGGGCTACAGTCCATGTAAGGTAAAATTTAGGACCCTTAAACTCAAGAAAGAGAGACCATTATAAAGCCATAGAAAGTTCTCAAAAATAGCTAGATAACATCCTCACGGATAAGCCACACTCTTCGCTGCTGACCGTTTATTGCTATTTCGTGCCGTATATTTCGTATGCTAAACTTTCACAGATGGTGTCAAGTCAAGATCCCAGTAATGACTAATTCTGTGCCATTGACTTTTTTATGTTAATTTTATTTTTTAATTTGTTTTTAATTGGAGAATAATTACAATATCGTGTCGGCTCCTGCCACACATCAGTAGGAATCAGCCGTAGATACACGCGTGCGCCCGCCTCCCACCTCGCACCCTGTCCCCAGCCCAGGTTGTCACGGAGCACTGGGCTGGCGCTCACTGAATCGTGCAGCAAATTCCCTCTGGCTGGCTGTCTCACGTATGGTAACGTGCACGCTGATGTGCTGCTCTCTCGGTTCATCCCTCCCTCTCCTTCCTGAGCTTTAACAGCAGGACAAGGGGGTCCATCCACTTTGTCCCAGGCTGTGGGGGAGGTTGGAGGAAGAGCTGGGGGCAGAGAAGAAGCCTCCAACAGCTCCCCTCCTCCGTGGGTGTGGGAAGGACCTTGATACAGCCCACCCTGCTCATAACTCACATTGGCTGATACAGGCGTGGAGAAACCCTGCAGCAAAAACCGTGTTAAAATGCGCTTCTCCTGCTCAGCCCCAACTTCTGCGGCCGAGGAGCCGGCCTTTGAGACGGGTGACGCCTATCATGTGCCAGTGGCCTGCTATGCGGCAATGGGGACTGTGGGGTCCATCAGGTGTGCCGAATGCATTTCCTGAGATGAGCTCTGTACAGGACCAGTCAGCTGTGCCCTTGGGCTTCGGGGTGGGCTTGTGGAGGGCAGACTCCCCACTCCCCCTCCAGAGAGCTGTGTTCTCAGCAGCTCCCCACCGGGCCCCCAGGCAGGTGGTCTGTGGGGTTCGTGCTAAGAACCCTGGACCTCGAAATAGGCTGAGAAGGACAGGAAAGCTTCTGCAAACAGACACTGGAGTCATGATGGCATCTAGCCTGTGGGTCTTGGGCGATGCCTTGTCAGAGACAGCTGTGGGAAGCATGGGTCTGCAAGCGTGATTCTGAGCGATAAACTGAGCCCGAGAAACTGCTGTCCACTCCGCACTGCCTACGAAAGCATAAACTTATCCATCCTTTCCAGGGGATAATTTAGCAAAATGTTAACAAAACACATTAAAGAGCATACCCAGAAATCTCACCTCTTGTCGTTTAGACAGAGGAAATTACCGGAGAAGTTTGCAGAGACGCATGTGCCTGGACTTCATCACACCTGCTTAGTGATTGCAGAATGCTCAGCCTGAACTTCCAACCAGAGTCTTGGTCGAATTTCAGAGACGAGAAAGCAGCCGACGGAAGCGGTGGCCGCGGCAGACAGCCCACACCACTCAGACCACCCCCACCCTCGCAGGGCGCGTTTTCCTCCAAGTCTGCTCCTGACACTTACTAGGAGGGCCCACGGGTGGTCTAGGCCCCTCATCTGGGGCGATGCTAAAGAAAGCTTGCTCTTCTGGAAGGCCACAGCGCCTGCCCCAGTGTTTGCGGCCAGGAAGGGCTGCCCACATACTCTCATCGCTGAGAATGCCAGTTACGAAACAGTACACACGGCAGCCCCGGACCGCCCTGGCAGCTCGGATGGGAAAGAATCTGCCTGCAATGTGGGAGACCCAGGTTCGATTCCTGGATTTGGGAGATCCCCTGCAGAAGGGAATGGCAGCCCACTCCAATATTCTGAACTGGAGAATTCCATGGACAGAGGAGCCTGCTGGGCTACAGTTCATGGAATTGCAAAGAATCGGACACAGCTGAGAGACCAACACACTCCCTGCACATGGGACTTTCTGCACACGGGGCTGTCGTTACCGCCAGGGACCACAGCCCTGCAGGAACTCAGGCGTTTTCACAGGGAAACAGCCACAGTCATTTCATCTCATCAGGAAACTCATCCTGGGCTGGATGAGGGCAGGCTGCCGTGTCCCCAAACTACCAGCTGCAAGATAGGAAGGGCTCTCACATTTACCAGTTCCCACGCAGAGAAAGGGCAGGACACAGCCTGAAGGGTGGGGGCCCACGGAGGAGGCAGGGCCCCCGCTCTGAGAGGAGCACATTCTGGAAGGCGAGACGGAAAGAAGTGCAGGCATGACTGGGTCAGAGAGCACGGGGGTCACAGGAAAACACCATCAGAGCTCACAGAGGACCCCAGAGGCGTGCGATGGGCACGGGACACACGGAGGGCAGTGTCCAGCAGGAGGGGGCACATGTCCACCATGCACTGCGTCACTGGAGCGGAGACCCCAGGGCTGCAGTCAGCTCGCTCAGGCTGGTTTTCTTGTGTAGCTGCCCCCTGGGAGCCGTGCTCCCCCGGGTTGCTCCTTGCTGCTTTTGAAGCACGTGAGGACAAGCAGCCTGTCTCTTGGTCCCCTTTGCTCCCACTGGTGCAAACTCACGGCTGCCCTAGGGAGACAGTGTGTGAGGGCCGGAGCCAGTCCGCGTGCTCCCCGAGGCCTCCAGCCAGAGTTACAGTGCGTGGGTTTATCTGAAGCAGTGGGCAGCCCTCCTCGGTCCCCGAGTCCTGCGAGCCCATCCGCATCCCTTCTTTACCCCAAGATTCACTCAAAGCCTTGTAAAGACAGGGCTGGGGGAAATGTGGCCGATGAGGAGAGGGACAGGACAGGTCCAGGGGGAATGGAGAGGCTGCCCAGGGTTTCTCGGGCACAGGAGCAGCGAGTGAGGGTTGTTGAGGCTTCATCGCGGGAAATATTCTTCAGCAGCACAGACAGGTGTCGGCTCCCGCTCTGGGCTCCGGGCGTTGCAGGGACCATGGTAGGCCAGGCCCTCACCGCAGAGGATTTCTGTCCTGGTGAAGGAAATGATGGACAAGGAAGCAATCAGCTCAGCCGGTAAAACCCCGACGTCGGCACAGGTAGGGCGCGGCGGGATGGGTACCCGTGCAGAGATGCTGGAGTCAGTCCCTCCAGGCACGGGGCAGGTAAGGCGCAGCTCCCCCGAGGCACGGAGGGAAGGCCCATGCACCTGAGTCCCAGGAGGTCCACCAGGTGGCCAGAGGCCAGATCCAGCAGCCCCTCGGGCCACGGGGAGGGTCCAGCATGGCCACCGGGCCTGAAGAGCCGTGCTGTCCCTGCCAGAATCAGGGGGCTCAGCCAGCTGGGAAGAGGCTCACCTTCCTACGGACTGAGTGAGGGCTCCAGGGCAGGGAAGGCCAGGCAGTGGCCAGACCAGGATGAAGCCGCTGGGGCAGGGCAGGCAGAGTCCCCAGGAAGTCCTTACAAATAAGACGTGCCTCTGTGCTCAGTAACCTCAGTCGTGTCCGACTCTTTGAGACTCCATGGACTGTAGCCCGCCAAGCTCCTCTGTCCGGGGGATTCTCCAGGCAAGAATACTGGAGTGAGTTGCCATATCCTCCCCCAGAGGATCTTCCTGATCTGGGGATCAAATCCGAGTCTCATGTCTCCTGCACGGGCAGGAGGATCCTTCAGCAGCGCCACCTGGGAAGCCCCAGGCGGACCAGACAGCGGAAGCCAGTCTTACCGACAAGAGAGACAAGGTGACTCGGCAGGATCCTGGCCGATGAACTCCAGCTAACACCGCCCAGCCAGAGACCTCCAGGAACACCCCCGTGGTCGAACACGGAGGTTTATTGCACCTTTCAGCAAAGGACAACACACGCCAGGGGCGCAAGAGGGGTGTGTCGGTGAGAGGATGCCAGAGAGAACCTCTAACGGGGTTTGACCTGCTTTAAGGGCTCCTGTTGGGGGTCCAGGAGAGCAGCAGTTTGCTCAGGATGGGACACAGCCAGGAAGGGGGAGAGAGCACAGCTGGGCATCTTGGGAAAGCAGCCGCCACCAGGCTCGGCAGCCAGGCCCTAGGAGCAGGTCACTGAGTGTGGATGGGGTCCCATGTCTGCACTCAGATGAGATTGCGGGGGTCCTGGCGCTTGTCTCGACCCATCAGGGTTATGGAGTGGCTTTGGTGGACGCTGTGTGTTCTGTGATCCATAGAAGGCGGGGGCCCAGCTGCGAGCCGGGGGCCACTGTGCTGCTTCAGATCCTCCCCGCTCCACAGTGCGGAAGCTCTCCAGCCTGCTGCACGCGCGCCTCAGTCAGCTTCAGCAGGACGGGTCAGGATGAATGCTTTGCCTTAATTACTTTCCTTGCACACAGAATTTTACTCCAAAAACGCCATTCCTCTGCCAAAGCAGCACAATTCTTTGCTCTGCTCTGCCTTCAGAGATCACTGAGTGCTTATAATTAGGTTGTGAAACCATGCGATCCTTCAGCTGGTGTTTGCTGTTTTAAAAACAGACTTGTTTTGCATTTTGAAGTAAGAAAATGTTACCATATACATGGAAATTATGCAGGCTTCTTTAATCTGGAATCTGGGGTGGGGGTGAGGAGACTTCATTAAAAAAAAAAAAGCATTGTCTTATTCTAAATAGCAGTGAGGTGCAGAGCATAATATGTGATGATTCAATAAAGGCGCTCATTTAAATTGCAGATGGTTATAAAACTGAGACTGCAGATAACTTTACTCTGAGAATGTACAGAATAAATGATCTCTTAATGTAATAAAGTCGCTTGTCGTCTTTGCGGTTTATATTAAGACTTCACTTGAGGTATGGCTTCCAGGCAGGTCTCTGAAAACGCTCCCTCGGGACAGTGAAACTCAATGACGCTGGATCATCCCCAAGAAATAATAAAAAAAAAAGGGACATGTCATACGTTGTCAGGGAAGTTCCGAAACTTTGTGTTCGTGGATGAATTATTCATTAAAAGTTTTTGGAGAAGTCCAGGTGGTGCAAAGCCAAGTTTCTGAATAATGAAAGGACTCTTGTTTCTGCATCCGAAAGCGCATCCTTTCTTGGAACCAACCACGCACATTTAGCGATGCCGGCAGGGTAATGGGAGCTAACCCCCAGGGGACGCAGCCCCAGGCCCCTCTCCCAGGGAGCTGCCCCCCCAGCGGCCTGGGCCTCCGGAGGCAGGAACCCAGAGGTGAGCAGGTCCAGGCGGAAGGCATAGTCTCAGGGTTCAGGGGACCAGACCAGGCACGAGGCTCACAAATCCCAAGGCGGACAGTGGAGCGCTGACTGCCGTGGACAGGCCCTCAACTCAGTTTCCTCCAGGGAGAAGCCGGCCATCAGGACCTCATCATGGGCAGCAGAGCAGCAGCCCCTCCCACTACCCCCACCCTCCTCACGCCGTGTATTTACTGATTTAACCACGTCTCACTGCACAAGGAATCCAACTCTGTCGTCAAAGGAAAATCAGAAAGCACGTCGGTAGGGAAACAGCCTGAGACCTGGCCATCGGGCGACACGGCTCGGCCCCGCTGCTGCCGCCGAGGCTCGGCCGCCCGCTAACCCATGAGGCGTGTCACTGCTGAGGTTTTGTGGATCCTCTTCCAGTCCCCGTCTCCACTTTCTGCAGCTGGAGGGAATCCTCTTGTGTGATAGCTTTGACGACATGCCTCACGCCATTTTCTGGGCTCTCCAGAGTCCCTGGTCGTTGGGGTCCCTTGGCACATAAAATGCACTTTGTGTGACCTTCCGTGGCAACCGCCTTCTCTCTAATTTTCTTAATTACTGTTCTCCTTTTCACTTGCACTCACTGTGCTGTGCACACCGGTTCGATTCTTTCAGGCCCGTCTTTTCTGTTGGATTCCCGGCATGTGTCAGCTCTGTAGATGTTTTTCGGGTGGTTAAACGTGTTGCCTTGTTTTCACAAACCTCCTTTTTCTCTTCTCAGTTCTCTGGAATCATGTTTTCTTCTGAGGTAGGTTCTTCACATTTGCTTTTCTCTAACGGGAAGGTTGGGCTTCCCCGGAGGCTCAACAATAAAGAATTTGCCTGCAGTGCAGGAGCCGCTGGAGACGTGAGTTTGACACCTGCGTCGAGAAGACCCCCTGGAGGAGGGCATGGCATCCCACTCCAGTATTGCTGCCTGGAGAATCCCAGGGACAGAGGAGCCTGGCAGGCTACAGTCCGTGGGGTTGCAAAGGGTCAGACACGACTGAGCAACTGATCACACATGCGTGCAATGGGAAGATTAACCATCTGCTTATTTATGTCTGGTTCATACTCAGGCTCTTATATCAAAAACCCTACACTTACTAACACACCAGGAAGGACTTCTTCCCACCAGAGCCGGCCCTGGACCACGGGGATCCCCAGTTTTCAGGCTAGGACTGTCCTGTTCTCCTGCACCTTCAGTGGGGAAGGCCCTCCGGAGGGGCTCTCAGCGTGTCCGAATGCTGGTGTATCAGGAGCAGGATTATGACAGCTCAGTGCTGGGGCCGCCTTCCACGGTGACCCAGGGCCCCAAGCTGCATCCCTCCTCGGCATTCCTCTCCCAGACCACCCAGCTCTGGCCTTCAGGCAAGGAGGTCGAGAGGGGGGTGGTCCTGCCCGCTTCTTGGTCAGCAGCCTAAGAAGACACGTCCTCCTGGTTGGAAGCAACCCCCAAGCCCCACGGAGTGGCAGCTCCCCCCCAGGAGCGGCATCGCCTTGGCGGGGTGCCAGCGCTGGGTGGACAGCAGCGTCCCCGCTGCCCTGCGTGCTGTGACCCATTCCTGATCACCTGTATGCACAGCCAGGGGCACGAAGGGACCGCCTCCATGAGAAGAACGAGTAGTTGAAGCTTCCAGTGCAGCGCCAGACACAGCGCCCCCTTCGCACAGACAGACGTTCTACGACATTCGTTCTCCAAGGCTTTGCCTGCACCATCTTCAACTGTTAGGTAAGCAAGACGTAGCTAACACTTCCAGAATGCTCTGTCCTTAGCAAGTTTCGTGTCACTTCACTTCATCTTTGCAATAATCTCACAAGGGGGGGCTCTCATTTCAGAGATGCAGAAATTGGAGCACAGAGACGTGAGTCCCTCTTCCAAACCAGCCACCAGGAGACACAGAAGGCGCTGCACCTCAGCCACCAGACGACGCCTCCTCGGCTCCTGGGCTGGGTCTGCCTGGCGCCTGGGACTACGGCAGGGAGGGTCACCTGCTTTTACTTTTTGTGATTTGATGCATTCATACTTTTTCTCTTTAAATATTGTGCCAGTGCAGAACTTGCTTTTTTTGCAGGTTGAGCTAAGGATTGAATTTACCTTTTTCCCAACCAAGTGAGCCAGCTGGCCCTTTATGACTGACAGCATAGCCCGGTCTCTCTACACCGGCTCTGAGTGCCCCGCAGCACCCCAACACTCTCGCCTGGAGCGCTCCGAGCCCCCTGCCCTGGCTCCCTGACCTCTCTGACACTCTCTCCTGGAGCACTCTGAGCCCCCTGCCCTGGCTCCCTGACCTCTCTGACACTCTCGCCTGGAGCGCTCCGAGCCCCCTGCCCTGGCTCCCTGTTTTCTCACCCTCTATCTGACCTCAGGCGCAGGCCATTCTGGCTTTGACTCTCGGAAGTATTCTCACATCTGCCAGAGCAAGTTCCCCTCAGTGGTGTGAAAATCACTCACTCATCCTGCTAACCTTCAGACTCATCTGCAATTTGACTGGGATTGTGCTTTTTTTAGGCTAATTAGCAGAGAAATGGCATCTTTATAATATTGGGTCAATAATCCTTCCTTTCATTCGTCTCACTTTATATCTTTCAGTAAAGTTTTACAGATCGCTTTGAATGGGCTTGCATGCTGCTTAAATCTGCTTCCCAGGAATCTGCGCTGCGCCACTGTCACGAAGCCCCTTTGCTCGTCGCGCTCCTGCCCCGCGCTGCGGCGTTTACGGCGCTCGGCGCTTTGGGTTCTTTTCTTTACTGGCCGTTCTTCCTCCTTTGCATTTATTCCCACAGATTTTCAGATGGATTCTTAGGCTGTTGGACGGACAAGCGCAGGATGTTTCTACATGAGAGACACATATGTGGCATTTTCGGAGAATAGGGTCCCAGAAAATCAAATCCCCTTCATTAAGGTGATTTTATAAGTATTCTTAAAGAAATTAATGTGATAAATTATATTAATACGCTTCCTCATTTTAAACCATACCTATAATTCCTAATAAAAGCCGCACTTGTGCATAGCATGTTAATCTTATAAAAATTCTGGTTTGGCGTGTGTGCTATTTGCCTAAAGGTGCTGTAAGGAAGTGGCACAAACTGGGAGGTTTAAAGGAGCAGGAATTTATAACCTCAGCTCTGGGGGCCGGGAGCCAAGCTGAAGGCAGTGCCCGCTCCCTCTGCAGACGCTGAGAAGGCAGGCGCCCGAGCGGCGCTGGGAGCAGCCTCCTGAGTCCAGACTCGCTCCTGCCCCATCTTTGCATCTCCCGTGAGGGCCTCGCTTTGGCCAAACCCAGTGAGAATCCAGAGTGCACAGGAGCCCAGTGACGGGGTCTTCACAGGAGCCCAGTGACGGGGTCTGTACGAGGGGCACGAGCTCCTAGGGTCCCGAACTCGGTGGGGAAGGATGGAAGGCAGGTGAGAGATGAGGATGAGGCAAAAGTAAATAAAAGATGGCAGTCACGGGGCTACAGGGAGCATCTTAAAGACAGCCAAAGATGGGGCGAGCCTGCTGACCAGAGCACACCAATCATACAAAAGACAAGCGCCAGTAATGACACTCAAGAAAGGAAGGAGGAACAGAACAAAATGCACTGGACTCCATTACCAGTTGCTAAGATGCCTAATATAACTCTTACAAACAGATCAGAGAAAGGGAAGAACAAGGCATTCATCCTGCCCTTCTGAGTAGAACTATGTTTCAAAGACACTAACAGCTCCCGTGAACAAGGGACGACCCTCCTGTGGAAGAACCTGATTCTTCAGTAAGCAGGGGACGATAGAATTAGGAAACTACTATTTTGCAGCCTGTAATGAAATGCTATTTCAGGAAACGGCATCATCATCAGAGGGTAAAGCCATCAGGAGATGTAGCGATGAAGAACTTCGCAGGGAAAGGGTCAGGCTGTGGCGACGTGAACCATTAGTGGGTCTTCCTGTGAATAGAGGGGAATCTACCGCAGGATTTTGGAAGCAGAGAGGCAGTGGCGGCATAATGTCTTAATGTCTTCGGATCTTTACACAAAAGCAGTCACATCAACTAGATGGCAAAGGCGAAACTCCACAGAAAACGCTGACGGCAGAGAGAAGACCCCTCCAGAACTCCAAAGCGCAGGTGGGTGAAGCCAAGCCGCCAAGAACCAGGAGACCTGCAGGGCACCCGTGCCCACAGGAGGGAGATGGAAGCAGGGGGCCCGGTGGCGCCCCTGAGGGCAGCAGGCCCCAAACGGCTGGCAAGTCTGCCCTCGCCGTGCCCCAGACAGGCAGCAAACTCTGGAACCAGGTGGGCTGGCCTCAGGCGGGAGTGCTGGGAAAGATGTGGGGGCGCCCAAGAAGAGCAGGCCAGGAGAGGTGCCAGGAAGATCCAGGAAGCAGCCCCCACACTCCCAGCACCACGAGGACTCACCCCACGACGGAGCTCTGGGAGGTCAGCGAGCTGGCCTGAGCCACGCCTCCTTCTAAGGACTCAGAAAAACTGCCTTCCCAGGACTTCTCAGCAGGTCCAGGGGCTAAGACTCCATGCTTCCAAGGCAGGGGACACAGGTTCAGTTGCTGCTTGGGGAATTAAGATCCCAAATGTCTCATGGCACGGCCATTTTTAAAAAAAGTTTTTAAGTAAAAACTAATTCCCCCTAGAACTGAGACACATGTCCATGGACAGATAAACAGATAAACAAAATGTAGTCCATCCACTCAAAGGAATATTATTCAGTCTTAAGAAGGAAGGAAATTCTGACACAGGCTATACCATGGATGAAACTTGAGGACCTTATAAGCCAGATGTCAAAGATGGAGGCTGTGAGTTTCCACATACACAGATCCCCAGTTCAATTCAGTCACCCAGTCGCGTCCAACTCTTTGCGACCCCATGGACTGCAGCACACCAGGCTTCCAGGTCCATCACTAACTCCCAGAGCTTGCTCAAACTCATGTCCATTGAGTTGGTGATGCCATCCAACCATCTCATACTCTGTCATCCCCTTCTCCTCCTGCCCTCAATCTTTCCCAGCATCAAAGTCTTTTCCAGTGAGTCAGTTCTTCGCATCAGGTGGCCAAAGTATTAGAGCTTCAGCTTTAGCATCAGTCCTTCCAAAGAACATCCAAGACTGATCTCCTTTAGAGTGGACTGGTTGGATCTCCTTGCAGTCCAAGGGACTCTCAAGAGTCTTCTCCAACACCACAGTTCAAAAGCATCAATTCTTCGGCGCTCAGCTTTCTTCATGGTCCAACTCTCACATCCATACATGACCACAGGAAAAACCGTAGACTAGACGGACCTTTGTTGGCAAAGTAACGTCTCTGCTTTTTATCCCTAGAGCCCTCAAATTTAGAGACAGAGGTTAGAATGGAGGGTGTCAGGGGCTGCAGCAGGGGAGGAGGATGGGGACTTGCTGTTTGATGGGCAGAGAGCTTCAGTTTTGCAAACTGAAGAAGCTCTAGAGACTGGTGGCACAATAATGGGAATACACGCTTAAACAGGGTTAGGATGGAGAATTTTATGTTACATGTTTTTAACCACAGTTAAAAATTAAAAGTTTTTAAATGAGATATATCAAATTGCCACTGAAAGCTATTATGAACATATTGATAAAGCACAGAATAATACCTATATGGACAATAAAAGCATGCTGGAGAGTCAGATTCAAATAATATATTGAAACCATTGTTAAGTACTACTTTAAAATGAGGTTCAAGGATGATATCAGATATGAAAGAAAGCAAAAGTCATAATACAAAAAAATTTCAGAAATGAATGACAAAACTGAGGGGAAAATCGGAAATTTAAAAGACATTTCAGAAAAGAAAACTCAGCCAGAAGAAACATGAATAGAATGAGATAATACCTTAAGAAAAATGGAAAATAGAACGGACAGGCTTTTTAATACAACGAAGAAAAGAAAAGGGATTCAAGAAAAAAAAAACACAGGAATTCTGAAGACCAGCGAAGACAACCTTATGTATGATTCTGAGTCCTGAAGAAGAAATCAAAGAAGGGAATAAAAAAATACTGAAGACTGTGTCGAGATAACCTTCCTTATTCACAAAGATATTTTAGAACCACTGCTGTATGGAAAGCGCATGGCATACCTGAGAATACAGACCAGAACAGCTACTAGAAAGGCAGAGGCTTATAAAGTAATCAACTTTTACAAAAAAGGCAAAAAAAAAAAAATCATCTTTTAGGCAGCCAGGTAAAACAGTAAGATAATAAGAGAAATAAAAATTCTATCACACATTTTTCGCAGAAAGTCTTTACGCCAGAAAGAAGTAGAATATTATGTTTAATGCGTTTCAGGGGGAAAATGTGAACCGCGTATTTTTTTCTCCAGCAAAAGTGGACTTTGAAAGCATAATAGTACAAAACATGCAGGGTTATCAACATTCAAGTCATCAGAGCTATTGTTCTCATGAGGCCGTCCTGAGGAAGGCAATTAGAAGATCAGCTTTAAACAAAAATGACCACAGAGATTTTAACTGAAGGCTGGTAACTAGCACTCACGGAGCTACCTGCAGAAAATTAAATGAGGCTGCAAGGGGGAAGATATTATGCATAATGGCTCTGCGAACTGACATGAGACGCAGCGCCCCATCCAAAACGAGGATGAAGCAGGAAACACACGTGGCAAAAAAAGGAAGATTTACCTTTTCTTGGTACTTAGAGCCGCATGGTGGTGATGCTGATGTTGCCACATACACGCTGGTGTTGCCACGCAGACAGACATATAATCCCGGGGCTCTGAGGCCTTGTGTGCTCTGGGGGAAATAAGAGAGTGATCTTGTCAGCTTTCTGGCCTGTCATCCTGTGTGTCCCTGAGCGTGGTGCTGAAGGACGGAGGTGCAGACGTTGCAATAGTTGAGTCAACGCCCGTTGTCAGGGAGGATCAAAGAAACAGCACGGACCGTGAGATCTTCCCCACAACATCCTTGTGCCCTGAGGACGGGTTTGGAATCCATTCCGCACTGAGAGAAGTAGGGCTTCTTGGAGAAAAGGCTGGCCTCGGGGCTGTGTGCCAGCAGGCGGCGAGGGCGGTACAATGGGCCTGGGGCATCTTGTCATGCCAGGGAGCGGCGAGGCCACCAAGGTCGCTAGCGGGGCATGCCGACTCAGGAGCTGACGTGAGGAGGTGCCTATCGCCCCAAACTGGGACTTCCTGAGCTTCAGAAAGGATGCTGGTTTGCACAGAGTGGGCACATTAATAACAGGATTCAGAGAGCATGCTCTTCAGGGAACAGCGGGCTCCCAGCTCGTTACCCTGAAAACTGGCCGGGAAGATCCAGCTCCTCCACGCCCCGTCCCAGTGTTACACACACAGACGAGAGTTACGAGAACTCTCCCTTTATCAGAGTATTTCAGTTTCGGAATGGAAACAGCGACACAATTAGACCAACCACTCTGTATCCCAGGATGGATGCGTGACCAGTGGCAGCTGCCAGTGTCACAGGGAGAAGCCAGCAGACGCTCCATGCCTCTCAGTAAAAGGAGGAGACACCAGCCTGGATCTTCACATTGGACCCCCCCCCCCACCAAAGTTCTGCGTGCAGGTACCTTGAACAGAGCCCAAGGGCAGCAGAGAATGAGCTGCCCTAGGACTGCGCTCAGCAAAGCCAGGCTGGGCAACCGCGAGTCCAAAGCCCTGAACTCAGCTACGGAAAAGCCACACAACAAAGGGGATGGACGAGGAAAAAAGAAAAGGATTGGAAGGGAAAACTTTACAAACAAGGCTGGCAGGACCAAGTTGGGCATCTAGGCCCACAGTTCAGTTCAGTTCAGTTCAGTCGCTGAGTCATGTCCAACTCTTTGAGACCCCATGAATCGCAGCACGCCAGGCCTCCCTGTTCATTACCATCTCTCGGAGTTCACTCAGACTCACGTCCATCGAGTCCGTGATGCCATCCAGCCATCTCGTCCTCGGTCGTCCCCTTCTCCTCCTGCCCCTAATCCCTCCCAGCATCAGAGTCTTTTCCAATAAGTCAACACTTCGCACGAGGTGGCCAAAGTACTGGAGTTTCAGCTTTAGCATCCTTCCTTCCAAAGAAATCCCAGGGCTGATCTCCTTCAGAATGGACTGGTTGGATCTCCTT
>SJYF01000688.1:850692-880152 GCA_006410515.1 Procapra przewalskii
ATTGGGGGCAGGAGGAGAAGGGGACGACAGAGGATGAGATGGCTGGATGGCATCACTGACTTGATGGACGTGAGTCTGAGTGAACTCTGGGAGTTGGTGATGGACAGGGAGGCCCGGCGTGCTGCAATTCATGGGGTCACAAAAAGTCGGACATGACTGAGCAACTGAACTGAACTGAACTGAACTGAATGTTCCCTCTCTCATTTCTGATTTTACTTGAGTCTTCTCTTTTTCTCTTAATGTATCTAAAGGTATAAATTCTGTTTATCTTTTTTTTAAGACAGCCCTTAATTTTGTTTATCTTTCCTATTGTTTTTCTGGGGCTTTCCAAGCGGCTCAGATGGTAAAGAATCTGCCTGCAATGCAGGAGACCCTGGTTCAGTCCCTGCATCAGGAAGACCTCCTGGAGAAGGAAATGGCAATCCACTCCAGTAGCCTTGCCTGGAGAACTCCACAGACGGGAGAGCCTGGCGGGCTGCAGTCCAAGGGGCGTCTCCATCTCATCCGCTTCTGCTCTGAGGTTTGTTCCTCTCTCACAGCTTTGGGTTTGGTTTGTTCTGTTTTTTTCAGTTTCTCAAGGTTATGAAGTTGGGATGCATCTGTGGCCTTTCTTTTTTCCTAATGTTAGGCATTTATCACCGTAAAATTCTTTCAGAACTCTTTTTGCCGCATTCCATGTTTCCGCATGCTGTTTCCATTTTTGTTTCTCTCGAGATATTTTTAGGATTGAAAAGGGTGTGATTTCAGTCTCCTCGCCCTTGCTAAGGCTTGTTTTGTGACCTAATCTATGATCTATCTCTGGGAGTGTTCTGTGTTCACCCGAGAAGAATGTGTGTTCTGCCCCTGTTGAGTGGAGTGTTCTGTATACGTCCGTTAGTCCATTTGGTCTAAGATATAGTCCACTGTGTTCTTATTGAGTTTCTGCCTAGATGATGTATCCTTTATTGAAAATGGGATATTGAAGTCCCTACTATTATTATATTGCTATCTGTTTCTCCCTTCGGATCTGTTAGTATTTGCTTAATATATTTTGGTACTGTGATATTGAGTACTTACATATTTACAATTGTTATATCCTTCTGATGAGTTTGCACCTTTATCATTGTATAATGGCCATTTTTGTCTCTTGTTACAGTTTCCGACTGAAATTCCATTTTGTCTGATACAAGATTCACAATCCCTGCTCTCTTTTGGTTTTCATTGTAATAGAATATCTTTGTCCATCCCTTCCTGTCAAGCCTATGGATCTCCTTACAGCTGAAGTGAGTCTCCCACAGCATACAAATAGGTCTTGACTTTTCATCCACTCAGTGACTCTGCGCCAAAAGCCTGGAGAATTGAATCTACTGCCATTTAAAATAATAACTGACAGCTAAAGACAGTGTAGCCGCCCGACTCGCTGCTTGCTGGCTGTTTTGCAGTCCCCAGTCCCTTTCTTTTTCTTTCACTGCCTTTCCTTGCAAACTGATGATTTTCCACAGTGATATACAGGCCTCCCTTCTCTTTTCTCTTTTGTTTATCTATTGTAAGTTTTTGCTTGTGGTTACCAGAAGGGCAGCCTTGTTTTAAAACATTATGTTATACCATTTACATAACATGGGTGTGCATGAGAGAGAGAGACTGATTTTTAAAACGTGATTCACTTCCAAATGAGATACAAGGTCAGTGAACATCATTCTAATGGAAAAATCATAGCAAGTGACTTTTTAGTCTAGTCACCTTCAACAGCTTTATTGAGACATAATTGACTGAAATACAATAAATTGCGCATATTAAAGTATACAGCTTAATAAGTTTTAACGTGGTAAAGAATCTGCCTGCAATGCAGGAGACCCCCAGTTTGATTCCTGGGTTGGGAAGATCCACTGGAGAAGGGGTAGGCTACCCACTCCAGTGTTCTTGGGCTTCCCCTGTAGCTCAGCTGGTAAAGAATCTGCCGGCAATGTGGGAGACCTGGGTTTGATCCCTGGGTTGAGAAGATCCCCTGAAGAAGGAAATGGTTACCCAATCCAGTACTCTGGCCTGGAGAAGTCCATGGACTGTATAGATCATGGAGTTACAAAGACTCAGTCACGACTGACGACGTTCACTTTCACTTTTTTCAACATATGCACACATCCACGAAGCCATTACTGCAGTCCCAATAGTAAACAAAAGCCTTCACCCTAAAGCTCACTCCTGCCCCTTTGTGACCCCCCTCTTAGATTCAAAATAAGTTTCAAGTCAGTTAGTCCTCCAAATTTATTCTTTTTCAAGATTGTTTTCTTACTCTAGCTACTTAGAATTTCCATGTAAATTATTAAATAAAGTCATCAATTTAATAAACAAACAAAAAAAGCCTGGAGTTTTGATTAGTACTACTTGAATAGCAGACAATAATGCAGATCAGTTCAGTTCAGTCGCTCAGGCACGTCTGACTCTTTGTGACCCAATGGATTGCAGCACGCCAGGCCTCCCTGTCCATCACCAGCTCCTGGAGCTTGCTCAGACTCATGCCGTTGAGTCAGTGATGCCATCCAACCATCTCATCCTCTGGTCCTCTGAACTGAACTGAATCGGGGTAGATGTTCTAAGGTGGAGTGCATTCATCCCATGAAGTGGGGTGCAATTCGTCAGATTTTGTAGATACCCTTTGGAGAAGGCAATGGCAACCCACTCCAGTACTCTTGCCTGGAGGAGCCTGGAAGGCTGCAGTCCATGGGGTCGCAAAGAGTCGGGCATGACTGAGCGACTTCACTTTCACGTTTCACTTTCCTGCATTGGAGAAGGAAATGGCAGCCCACTCCAGTGTTCTTGCCTGGAGAATCCCAGGGATGGGGGGGCCTGGTGGGCTGCCGTCGATGGGGTCGCACAGAGTCGACAAAACTGAAGTGACTTAGCAGAAGCAGTAGATACCCTTTATCAGGTGAAGGAGCTTCCCATCTGTTCCTTGTTTGCTGAGGCTTTTCATTATGAATAGATGTTGAATGGTCAGCACTTTTTTACTTGTCTTTTCTTCCCAGCTTGCATGTTGGTTATCACTATTTGCTGTGCTGTTAGGTGATTGATTTAGAGTTTACAGTAAACATCACTGACTTATCTTGGTCTGTGTTCAAGTGGTATTATTCCATCTTGCACAGAGTGGGTGCGATTGTGATCGCACTTTACAGATGAGAAGACTCAGGCTTAGAGTCTCCACTGGAAATTGCAGAGCCTGGATATTTTGTAGTTTTTGTTGCTACTCTCCCATCATTTCTTATTTTAAGAGCACTTTTCTTCCTCCTTGTCTTAAACACTACCCTCCTTGGAGATAAGTACAATATCGACCTATAACCTCTTATTTTGTTTAAACTATTTTCACATTTAACTGCAGAGTTTATTAGGAAGCTATTTTAGTGTCTGGTATGACATCAAAGGGGCTTCCCAGGTGGTCCTGGTGGCAAAGAACCCGCATCCAGGGCAGGAGACCTAAGGGACATAGATTCGATCCCCGCGTCGGGAAGATCCCCTGGAGGAAGGCTCCATAACCCACTCCAGTACTCTTGCCTGGAGAACCCTTTGGACAGAGGGGCCTGGTGGGCTCCGGCCCATAGCCCCGCACAGAGTAGGGCACAACTCAAGCAGCTTAGCAGGCATGCACGCATGTGATATAGGGATCTGACTGTTTGCCAGAGATTTTGCCATATCCCAACACCATATGTATGTATGTGAAACGATTTGCATGATTTATGCTATTTTTATTAATGGCACACAAAATATTTTGACTTCTGCTTCTGCAGAAGTTCTTCCTGTCTCCCTCCTTTTGAATAGATATCTCAGCCCATTCATGTATCACACCCTAGATTAATTGTTTTTATTTTCTCACCTCTCTGGAGCTTGGGTTTGGCACAGAATGGCATACACATGTCACTCTTACACATTTTTCCTGGTTTTCCAGTTTAAGAGCCCAGCAAATCTCCACCAGCCCATCTAGTCCAGTCTTACTTGAATAGTTAAGTAAAGAGATGAAAGCTTTACTTCAGCACCCATACTTTTCTCGTACTTATGGACATCGTATTTTTCCACTGTTCTCAAGTGTACAATTTTCTCCATTGTATTTCTAACTGGCAATGCCTGGGATACAAGGAAGTTATTAATTCAAACACCCATTATGCCTCAGTATTATAATTTAAATATCTTCTAAACATTTTTTAAGTGAATCCCCTGGGGACATTTAGAAGAAATTTGATCATCTGCAAATAATTTGACATTAGATTTTCTTTGTTGCTGTTTCATCACTAAGCTATATTCAACTCTTCATGACCTCATGGACTGCAGTGTGTCAGGCTCCTCTGTCCTCCTGGAGTTTGCTCAAATTCATGCCCATTGAGTCGGTGATGCCATCCAACCATCTCATCCTCGGTCACCTCTTCTCCTCCTGCCTTCAGTCTTTCCCAGCATCAGGGTCTTTTCCAGTGAGTCGGCTCTTCACATCAGGTCACCAAAGTATTAGAGCTTCAACTTCAGCATCAGCCCTTCCAGTGAATATTCAGGGTTGATTTCCTTTAGGATTGACTGTTTTGATCTCTTTGCTGTCCAACCGACTCTCAAGAGTCTTCTCCAACACTACAGTTCAAAAGCATCAATTCTTCAGCGCTCAGCTTTCTTTATAGTCCAACTCTCACATCCATACGTGACTACTGGAAAAACCATAGCTTTGACTAGACAGACTTTTGTTAGTGAAGTGACACCTCTGCTGTTTAATATGCTGTCTAGGTTTGTCATAGCTTTTCTTCCAAGGAGTAAGCATCTTTAATTTCATTTTCCTTTCCAACACTTAAATATCTCACTGCTCCCTTTAGCCTGTTGCACTGGCTGGGATTCCCAGACCACCAAGCCTGTTTTGGGTGGGAAGCCCTGCAGTGTGTCGCTGCTGAGATGTGCGGTGATTAGATCAATATGCTTTTTAGCATGGTGAGGAAGCATGTAACAGGACTTTGGAATCTGACTTCATCAAGGACCTTTTTCACAATTATTCACGTTCTTACATAAAACTGTTTGTTTACACCATTGAGATGCTATTTTTTTTTAAGTTTTCTAATTTAAATGCAAATTTGTACTATAGGATAAAATGTTTTAAGTTTTGATGAGATAGTCTTTAACACACGGTTGTGGGTTGTTTTGTTCTGCTTTGCTTGTTAATTTAGGATTTGACATCCACTCTGACCTGTTTACTATACTCTAAAAAAATTTTATTTCATAAGTGCATGCATCTCTTAATAAATGGGTGAGTTTTCTGTCTCCATCTGAACTTGGGACAGATCATACAATGTGAATAATCAGCTCCCTGAGATTTTAAAATAATTTCCTTGTTTACAACCTGGCACATTTTTAGAGTGATTATGCAATAAATTTTTACAATCAATTTTATCAATAGTTAATTTTTCAAGTTCTCTGGTTTTTTATTAGACTTTAGGGGGAAATGATCTTCACAAAAGCTCCACACTTTTTAAATTTAATACCATTTCCCTCTGCATAACACATGCTCCCTAAACAAGAAAAACATGTTCAGACTGCCAACACACTTTCTCCCCCCTCTCCAATTTTGTCTTATTTCCTTTTCCTGTAATAAAATGTGTTTTTAAGTTCCCCAAAATACTGGATTTGTTTAATTATTTAACAGCATTCAAACCTCAACTTCAAAAATCATAGTTTTATCAACTTTGGTGCTGTTTCCTTTGGGTATTTCATAGTCTGAAAGCATGATTGGCTTTTTTATTTTAACTGCCTTTCTATGGACCACTATAATCATTTATTTTAATCCAGTGAAACTTGAAGGAGTAGTTTCTGATCATGCAATTAAAGGTTTAGAATGTCAAATACTAACAACTGCCATCATTCAGTCCAGTCCAGTTCAGTTCAGTCACTCAGTCGTGTCCGACTCTTTGCGACCCCATGAATCGCACCACGCCAGGCCTCCCTGTCCATCACCAACTCCCGGAGTTCACTCAGACTCACGTCCATTGAGTCCGTGATGCCATCCAGCCATCTAATCCTCTGTCGTCCCCTTCTCGTCCTGCCCCCAACCCCTCCCAGCATCAGATCTTTTCCAACTCTTTGCATGAGGTGGCCAAAGTACTGGAGTTTCAGCTTCAGCATCATTCCTTCCAAAGAACACCCAGGACTGATCTCCTTCAGAATGGACTGGTTGGATCTCCTTGCAGTCCAAGAGACTCTCAAGAGTCTTCTCCAACACCACAGTTCAAATCATCAATTCTTCAGCGCTCAGCTTTCTTCACAGTCCAACTCTCACATCCATACACGACCACAGGAGAAACCATAGCCTTGACGAGATGGCCCTTTGTTGGCAAAGTAATGTCTCTGCTTTTGAACACGCTGTCTAGGTTGGTCATAAGTTTTCTTCCAAGGAGTACGTGTCTTTTAATCTCATGGCTGCCGTCATTATCATATTCTAATAGTAAACTTTTAAGATTCCAAATGCTTCAGGTGCATTTCCTTATTTAATTTTGAAGGAAGCAGGTGGGAGTTCACACTCTCAGCCTGTGTGAGCTGGGACATCACTCTCCCCCTCAGACTGAGACTCACGCATCGGCTTCCCTGTCTCAGAGCGATGCTTCCAGTTCTCTGGGGTCTCAGCTTGCAGAGAGCTGATGGTGAGGCTTGCAGTCTCCATAACAAATCTCAATTTCTTACAATAAATCTCTTTAGATAGATAAACAGGTAGATAGAAAGACAGACTGATAGGACAGACACAATGGATATTGATAGATAGATACAGAGAGATGATAGATAGATTATAGGTGGATGGTAGGTAGAGAGACAGATGGACAGATGGATAAATAGACACGCTTTGGGCTGTCTCCCTGGAGATCCCTAACGCACACCATATACTGGCCTTTCCCACCGCTGTCTCCTTTCCCCGCATCCTCACATCTTACAGGCTCATGTCTCAGACCTTTGTCTCAGGGTTTGGTTTTCAGGAACCTAAGCTCAGACAATACCAACAACAAAACAAAACGTGCCTCTTCACTTGGCTTAAGTTTTTAGCCTTGAAGTCTTCTGTGTCTAACAGCAATGGTGTTGCCTGTGCTTTCCTTTAGGGCTTCCCAGGTGGTGCCAGTGGGAAAGAACCCGCCTGCCGATGCAGGAGAAGCAAGAGATGCAAGTTTGATTCCTGTGTCAGGAGGATCCCCTGGAGAAGGAAACGGCAGCCCGCTCCAGTGTTCCTGCCTGGGAAATCCCACGGACAGAGGAGCCTGGCAGCTACCGTCCATGGGGTCGCAAAGAGTTGGACACGGCGTGCTTTCCTTTAGAGAACAAAGACTTAGAGAAAAACCATGGTCTTTTAATCATCACTCTCTGGTTCTGTTCTGTTTTTCTCTTTGTTATGCTCCGAGTCCAAGTCTCCAAAGAAGACTGAGAGAACAAGTCCACCACGGCAATGCAAAAGCAGGAAGGGAGTTTATTTATTGCTAACTCGGGTTAGGACACTCTGCCACATCCAACACGGTGGAGTAAGGCAAGAGTCCCCGAGCCCTGAATGACAGCAGTATTTACAGACTTAGAACAAAGGCAGGGAGTTGGCAAGGGCGGGTTGGTTGCAAGGGGTTCTTGGTACCTATTCATTGGCTAAATTCTGCGCATGTGGGCTCGCTTAAGGGACTTTTCATGTTATCTGGGCTAGCTCTAACCAGGCTATGGGGAGCATGCTAACTGGCTGAGTCTCAAGGTCGGGGGGATGATGATCTCAGCTCCTTCTGGGCAGTGACCCAGCTTTTTCTGTGATTGTAGCTCTGGCTACTTTAGTCCTTGAAGCTTGTCATGGCTTCTGTCAGGTCTCAACAATGCACACATACAGACACACGCCCTATTGGTTCGGGTTGGGTTTTTTTTGCCAGAGAACCCTGACTACTATGGGGAATAATACATCATGGGAAATGGAAGTTTCCAGAAACAAGAGGCCAAGGGATGCAGCGGTCGACTGCATTCACGAGGAAGTTTCTGGGATTGGTGGACACGGGAGGAAGGCACCGAGGTGTGAACACATGGGTGCAACGGGGCAGAGTGACAGGTGTGAGCGGGCAGCAGAGGCTTGAAAGGAGCCACGGCTGTGGCAGAAGAGACAGTCTGGGGGCCAGGAGCCTCTCCGGTCCAGAGTGTGAGCTGGGCAGGGACACAGTGACCACCGCGGCTCTCCAGGGGTCAGTGAGAGCAGGCAGGAGAAGGAGAGAGAGAACAGGAACAAGCCAGAACATCCCAGGGAGTATCCCCCAGAGGGGACTGGGCGAGGGGGGTGGGGCACCCAGATGACGGGGGAGGGGCGGGCGAGGCCATGCTGCCTCCAGGAGGGGGTGCGGGCTGCGGGCACCCATATGGCTCTGGGCACAGCCATGTGAGTCAAGAAAGTTTCTGCTCCTCCCAGGAATGAGTTTATGAGCCGTTCTCTAAGTTTCCAATTCTATTAAGATTGAATGTCTGCTAAATGGAAAGCCTGGCACATTTTAATAGGATTGTAATAGCAGGTAATTGCATGTTTATGCATATACTTATATAAGGAGATTATCAACAGCATGTCTCTCAAAATCATGACTTCGAAAAACAGAATTTATATCCTAAAACTGCTTTTACAATTCCAGTATCAAATCGCATCCTTCTTTATTTCCTACAGGCCTTTCTCAGGCTAAACTGAAGAAATCACCACGTGTTTTGATGAAATTTACTTTGAACCTCCTTATTTCATTATGTGAAAATGGGTTTCTAGCTGCCTCTCCTAATTAAAGAAATGACGCTATTAAGTAGATGCCTTCTGAGCAAAACCAACTGTAGTACCTGCCTGTGGCTAACCCCACCTGGAAATAACCAAAACATGTTGTTCTGTACAAAAGTCGCCAGTGCAGAGCCACTCAGACGCCAGTTTCGCGCCTGTCTGGCGCGTTTCTGCAGTTTCTGCTGCATTAGATTTTGTGTTCTTAGTTTGCAGCCTATTAAACCTGAGAAAGTTGGAATGTGAACTCCCTGGGTCATAAATGAACACAGGTTGCTCTCAGACAAATGAGAGGCCCAGAATAGAAATATTTACTGCACCTCAGTGAGACGTTCTCATAAAATTGCCCAAGCTGGCGGAGCTGTTCTTTGCAGCGGAGCAGCCGAAGCACCAGGCCAGCATGTGTCCTGTGAAAGACCGTGGCTCTTGACAGCAGGTAACGAAGCCTTCACCCCAAACTCTGGGGAGCTGCGGCGCCCAGAAACCCCTGCTCTCAGAGTTGATCAGGAATCTCTGAAAGTTGGGAAGGAAACTGCGTCTGATGAATCATCTCCCATCCAGAGGCTCCTGGACCCTGAGCCCTGCTTCCCCTCTGCTCCTTGGGGAAGGGCGGGCACTGCCCTTTGGGGGTGTGCTCGCAGGGGAGACACACTGTCTAAGGGTACAGAGGTGGGGGCCAGGGTGCGGAGGGCCCCACCCACCATGGGGGGAGACTGATGGCCTGGCCGAGAGACGAGATGCTTTCTTCCATTCCCAGCAGCTTGTGGAAGCCCCTCTGCGGGCAGACAAACCCTGCAACCTGGAGGCCACGTGGGGTGCCCAGCAAGGCTGCGTGAGCAGCTGGGGAGGCCTGCGAGGAGCAGAGCCCAGGTCCCAGCAGCAGCCTGGGAAGAGGTGTCAGCCCCAAGCTGGGGAACCTGGGGGGTGATGGAGCAGGTGGGGGGTGGGGGTTCCAGGATGGGGCGACCTGAGCTGGTCACAGTGGACAGCTTTGTTCTCCAGTCTGATGGAGAAGGGGAGAAGTAGAAAGAGCAAGACCAACACGTGGGGAGCTGCCTGGTGGGGCTGGACTCTGGGGAAGGGAGTGGGAAGGGTCCCCACCTCTGCCGGAGATGACCAGCGCTTCCACACTTCCCAGGACTCTTTCGGGCCAGCACTGAGAGTCCTGTTTCCCAGAGGCCCCTCGGCCACCCACCCTCGTCCTTGTCTCTGCTTCCCACCCACTGACCCCAACTCAGGGCAGAGGGTGCCCGGGGCTGGGCTTGGGACCCTGACCGGGTGGGAGAGGGGCAGAGCCAAAGGGACCCCACCTCTGGGTTACTTTGTTTCATGAGGAATCACTCCAAAGACACTAGGGGAAAAAAGCAAACAGAGATTAACTCAACACACTCATACATCTTCATCACCCAGACGTATAGACCTTAACATTCTGTCACACTATGCTCAGGTCATTTACCATAAAATGAAATATTACCTGCAATTTTGAAGCCGCCTGCTTACTCATCTTCCATCCTCAGAAATAACAACTGCCCTGAAATTAACATCATTCCTAACCTATATGTCATAGTTTTGCAACAGGTAGCGTGCACTCATAAGCCATAGAGTAGCTTGCTGGCTGTAAAGCCCATGCTTCATAATGTGTGGAGCGTTCAGAATCTGTTCGGTGCTGTTCTGGAGAACACGGCGTCTTGGTTCACGAACTCGGAATGCTTCACCTGCCCTGCGACGTGCTCGTCCATGATGCGGTTGTGACAAGGTCGAGGCTCCCTTCTACATGGGTGGTCACGCGGCCAGTTCCTGGTGACAGGACAGGTACAGCACCTGGGTCCGCTGGCATCTGGAGGCTCTCCAGCAGCTGTTAGAACGGAACTGGCAGGTCACGGGTGGGGAGGGGGAGCATCTCCGCCCGGAGGTCACACCCCCTGCAATAACAGGGACGAGGCTCCCTGTGATATTGCCACATTTCTCTCATTTCCCAAAATCATGAATATGACAAATCTCAGCATATTTTAATCTGCTACCAATTTTTTGCATTTCACTTACAATTTTTTTTGAAAAAATTTCAGACAAAATAAAGTCGACAAATCAATACAAGCAATTCATGTTCATCTTCATTCAGATTTCAAAAACTTGAATTTTGTCATCTTGGCTCCTCATTCTTTCTCTTGTCACAAGTACTTTTTCTGAACCATTTGATATAAGTTTTTGAATAATACTTTGGTACCCGTAGACGGGTCCCGGATGGCACTAGTAGTGAAGAACCCTCCTGCAGTGCAGGGGACGCAAGAGACTCGGGTTTGACCCCTGGGTCGGGAAGGTCCCCTGGAGGAGGAAACAGCAACCCACTCCGGTGTTCTCGCCTGCGGAATCTCACGGACCGAGGAACCTGGTGGGCTCCAGTCCATGGGGTCACACAGAGTCGGACATGACTAAGCAACTTAGGACAGGAATCTAATACTACAACAATTCTTTTGTAAAATCAAAAGGCATCATTTTATATAACTGTAGCACAATTATCAAAAACAGGACGCTGATGAAGAACAGTTTTGCCCCTGGTCACACTAGCGCTTATAGAGAAAAACGTCTGGAAGTCAATCTTACATCCCACGTATCGTGTCAGCCTCTTTAGTTCTCCTTGTTCTTCATAACCTTGCTTTTTTAAATGGAAATATACTTGGCTAACAATGCTGTGCTAGTTTCAGATGTACAGCAAAGGGTTTCAGTTATGCGTATACATATGTCTTCTTTTTCAGATCAATTTCCCTTGTAGGTCACTGCAGAGGGTTGAGTAGTGTTCCCTAGGCTGTGCAGGGTCCTTGGGGGTTAACTATTTCGTATATAACAGTGTGTGTATGTTAATCCCAAACTCTTACCTGAATAATCCCGACATTTTTGAAAAGCACAGGCCATTTATTTTGTAAGATGATCTCACTTGACTTGGGGTTGTGCGATGGCTCAGAGGTTAAAGCGTCTGCCTGGAATGTAGGAGACCTGGGTTGGATCCCTGGGTTGGGAAGATCCCCTGGAAAAGGAAATGGCACCCCACTCCAGTACTCTTGCCCAGAGAATCCCATGGACAGAGGAGCCTGGTGGGCTACAGTCAGTGGGGTCACAAAGAGTCAGACACGACTGAGCGACTTCACTTCACTTCACTGTTTCTTCAGATGGTGACTGCAGCCATGAAATTAAAAGACGCTCACTCCTTGGAAGGAAAGTTATGACCAACCTGGATAGCATATTCAAAAGCAGAGACATTACTTTGCCAACAAAGGTCCGTCTAGTCAAGGCTATGATTTTTCCAGTGGTCATGTATGGATGTGAGAGTTGGACTGTGAAGAGAGCTGAGTGCTGAAGAATTGATGCTTTTGAACTGTGGTGTTGGAGAAGACTCTTGAGAGTCCCTTGGGCTGCAAGGAGATCCAACCAGTCCATCCTAAAGGAGATCAGCCCTGGGTGTTCTTTGGAAGGNCTTTGGCCACCTCATGCGAAGAGTTGACTCATTGGAAAAGACTCTGATGCTGGAGGGATTGGGGGCAGGAGGAGAAGGGGACGACAGAGGATGAGATGGCTGGATGGCATCACTTGATGGACGTGAGTCTGAGTGAACTCTGGGAGTTGGAGATGGACAGGGAGGCCTGGCATGCTGCGATTCATGGGGTCGTGAAGAGTCCCCCAGTTGAACTGAACTGTTTCTTCATGGTTAGATTCAGGTAATGGGTTTTTGTCAGGAATGGTACAAAAGTGGCACGGGAGGCCCAGGATGTCAAGCTATCCCTTGGCGAGCCATGCAACCTTCGGGCACTTGGCAAAAGCGCTGTCCACAAATTTTCTCCTCTGCAAAGTCAGGATCCTTCCTGTGTATTTATAGATACTCTGCGGCTGCTAAGTCGCTTCAGTCGTGTCCGACTCTGTGCGACCCCATAGACGGCAGCCCACCAGGCTCCCCTGTCCCTGGGATTCTCCAGGCAAGAACACTGGAGTGGGCTGCCATTTCCATCTCTAATGCATGAAAGTGAAAAGTGAAAGTGAAGTCACTCAGTCGTGTCTGACTCTTCGTGACCCCATGGACTGTGGCCCACCAGGCTCCTCCGTCCATGGGATTTTCCAGGCAGGAGTACTGGAGTGGGGTGCTATTGCCTTGGAGAGACATTGTAAATTCTGTTTTCTCTTCCAACTCTTACCCAGGAGCTAAAGCATCCATCGGTGACATTTGCTTGAAGCAATTACTAATGTGGTGGTTGATAAATTATGACTTTCTAATCCATCACGCTTCTACGCTTTGTGGGATTCTATGGGAAGGAAGAGAACTTTCTCTTCTCCTGTGTCTGTGTGTGGTCGATGTAATTTCAAGGATTCTTATCTTTTCTATAAGTTATCACCTATTGTCATTTATTTTGATGTTCAGACTATTTCATATTTGGCCATTAGGAGCTCCTCTGAGGCGCCCCTTGTGTCTTTTTGCTGGCCCCGGTGTCCTTCTGACGTGTCCCATTGCGCTGAGTGTATTCTTGCTTTCTGTCTCAGAAAGATATTCCAGGACCGTCTTGTTCTTGCCTGGCCCAGGTCTGCTGCTGCCGCTGCTAAGTTGCTTCAGTCGTGCCCAACTCTGTGCAACCCCATAGACGGCAGCCCACCTGGCTCCCCCATCCCTGGCCCAGGTCTAGTTGAAAGAGTTCTCCAGAAATAGTATTCCTAGCTCCTTCTGGTGAACTGCACACATACACACACACATAGAGACTCACACACACACAGACTCACACACACACACACAGACTTACACACACACTGCATCTGTCTCCACTATCTGTAGATCATCTGTCACATGAATTCACACCAACTCTTCCAGTTCAAGTTCAAGTCCAAGTCCACCGGGCTAATTCCAGCAGCCACATTCCCATTTCTCCAACAGTAACGACAATGTAGCTAAATATTTATTTGTTCATTTCCATAAAACACATTCAGCACTTCCAGAATTGCTCACAAATGCCACTGTAACCTGTTGACAGCTCCTTCATCTCTATCTGGAGGGCGCAGAGTCCGAACGCTGCACTCAAGAGCCATTTGGGATGGTCCCTGCCCTTGGTGTGGTCCTGTCCTGTTGTAAAGCTGGTGTACAGGCAGGTTCACTTGTTTCTGTTTGTTTATCCATTTAAGTGGATGGGAAGTGGTATCACTAGTTTGCGTTCATCGAAAATTCACGTTAATTTCTGCTTCCCTGATCATTGATGAAGATGAACAGTTTTACATGCTTATTGGCCATTCATATGCATGTATCTTTTCAAGTATTTTGCCCAGTTGTCGTCAATTCAGTTCAGTTCAGTAGCTCAGTCGTGTCCGACTCTTTGTGACCCCCATGGACTGCAGCACGCCAGGCCTCCCTGTCCATCACCAACTCCCGGAGTTCACTCAAACTCATGTCCATTGAGTCAGTGATGCCATCCAACCATCTCATCCTCTGTTGTCCCCTTCTCCTCCTGCCTTCAATCTTTCCCAGCACCAGAGTCTTTTCAAATGAGGCAGCTCTTCCCATCAGGTGGCCAAAGTATTGGAGTTTCAGCTTCAACATCAGTCCTTCCAATGAACACCCAGGACTGATCTCCTTTAGAATAGACTGGTTGGATCTCCTTGCAGTCCAAGGGACTCTCAAGAGTCTTCTCCAACACCACAGTTTGAAAGCATTAATTCTTTGGCGCTCAGCTTTCTTTATAGTCCAACTTTATATCCATACATGACTACTGGAAAAACCATGGCTTTGACTAGACGGAGCTTTGTTAGCAAAGTTTCTATTTTAATTGTTGTGTTGTATGAGTTCTTTATAGATGCAGACATGACATCTTTATCAGACACATGTTTTGGAACATTTCTTCTTCGTATATGGCTTGCCTTTTCCTTGTTCTTACTGAAATATTTTGAATAGCAATTTTTTTCATTTTGATGAAGTCCAATTTACCAATTTCTTTTGCACTTCTGGTTATGCCTCTCATATCAGAAATCTCTGCCTAACCCCAAAGTCACAAATATTTTTCCTATTTTAAAACTAAACATTCAATTTTATATTAAAATATGTAAACTTTAAGAAGTTTTAAGTCAGTGATCCATTTTGTGTTAAATGTTGCGCCTGGTATAAGTTAAGCATTGAGATTACATTTTTACACAGATATTCAATTTCTCAGAAAAGCATTTGTTGAAAAGAATATTCTTTTCCAATCGAATTACCCTGACACCTTTGCTGAAAATCATTCAGCAGACACGTGTGCTTCTATTTCTGGACGCTCTGTCCTGTTCTGCTCGCGTGTGTCTGTTATGCTAATACCGTGGTGCGCTGACTGCTCAAGCTTGATAGCGTGCTTTTCTTTCAGCTGCTGTAACTTCAAATTTGCTCTTCTCCAAAATTGCTTTGGCTCTTCGAGATCCCTTACACCCCATACAAGCTTTCTTTCTTTTTTAATACTTAGTTATTTGGCTGTGCTGGGTCTCAGTTGGGGCACATGGGATCCAGATCCCAAACCAGGGGTCACAGCCAGGTCCCCCGCATTGGGAGCTTGGGCTTAGCCACACCGCCAGGGAAGTCCCCCAGTAGAAGTTCAGAGTCAGCGTGGGGCCCCAGCGCCCTGTTGTCACGAGCCCTCCGCCTCCTGGCTGTGTCCACTGCAGCTGCCGCTGTCTGGAGTCCTTCTCCAGCCTTGAGGACTTGGTCCAAGAAGCAGCAGATCAGGACCCAGGCGAAGCCTCCGGGGGCCGTGTCCATAACTTTGGGCTCTCCTTCCCTCGCCCGTCCTTCCTCTCGAGCACGTTGACGACTATGTCCGGCTCCATCTGTCTCCTCCAATCCCCATCCTTGACCTAATGAGACCAAGCGGGTCTCCCCAGATGCTCTGTTCTGCCCTGCAGCTCAGAGACTCACCAGTCAGGGTCCTGCACTACCTGGCAGCCAACATGTGGATACGGGCGCTTCCGAGTCTTTACTCGGTTTCCTGGCTGATTACAGGAAGGGAGCAATCCCCCAGAGCTCCATTCTCCCTGAGGGAGGCAGAGCCCCCTCCACTGTGGTTTTAATTGGCACTTTTTAACTGCAAGTGGGACGGAGCGTCTTTGTACTTAGTCATTGCCTTTTCTGGTTTCATCTGCTCTAAATTTCTGTTTGCATCTTTGCTCAATTATCGACTCAGTCACCTATATTTTCCTCATCAGTTTGTGGAAGTTCATTACCTCTTTTGGTCTCAACTCTTTGTCAGCTATATGCTGCTGCTGCTAAGTCACTTCAGTCATGTCCGACTCTGTGCGACCCCATGGACTGCAGCCACCCAGGTTCCTCCGTCCATGGGATTTTCCAGGCAAGAGTGCTGGAGTGGGTTGCCACTGCCTTGTCAGCTATATACATTGCAAATATCCTTCCCTGTTTTGTAATTCTGTACAACTGACTATGTTTGGGGGCTTCCCAGGTGGAAGTGAAGTGAAGTGAAGTTGCTCAGTCGTGTCCGACTCTTTGCAATACCATGAACTGCAGCCTACCAGGCTCCTCAGTCCATGGAATTTTCCAGGCAAGAATACTGAAGTGGGTTGCCATTTCCTTCTCCAGGTGATCTTCCCAACCCAGGGATCGAACCCGGGTCTTCTGCATTGTAGGCAGATCCTTTACCATCTGAGCCACCAAGAATCCTCTTGCAGATGCAGGCAATACAGGTCAGATCCCTGGGTCAGAAAGATCCCCTAAAGGAGGAAATGGCAACATGCTCCAGTATTCCTGCCTGGAAAATTCCATGAACAGAGGAGCCTCGCAGGCTGTAGTCCATAGGGCTGTAGAGAGCCACACACACAACTATATTTAAGACCCTTTTGTTTCTTTTGAAAGATCTTCTTTTCTTTACCTTTTGTTCTGTTCCATTTTGCTTTGCTTTAGAGGGGAGCATGGCGTGAGGAGAGCAGTGAGACGCAGTGATCTTGCCTGGGTCGTCCGTCGTGATGCTATTATGGCATTCTACCTTACGGCCAACTAAAATTTTAACACGTTTAGAGCTTAATGAGTTTCTTCTTCTATACTGAGTGAAATAAAACTTTAGTTATAGAGGGGACCGGCCTTCCCAGCCCACTTATCAAGCGCCCCTTTCTTTCTTGCACCCATTTTCTAATACCAAGTTCTCTTATAAATAGAAGCCAGTTCCTTGGCAACAAAATTTGCTTTATCAGTCTGTTTGTCAATATATTTGTTCTCATTCTGTTTATTCGTGTAGCTTCATAACAAACTTTGACATCTCATAGGGCAAGACAATCTATTCTACTCTTCAAAATCATCCTGGATTATGTAAAAAGCAGATAATGAGAACCTACTGTATAAAACAGGGACCTTTACTCACTGTTCTGTGTGGCCTAATGGAGAGGAAATCCAAAGAAGAGGGGACACACGTGTTCGTGTAGCAGATTCACCTTGCTGTAACCTAGACACTAGGGAGCATTGCAAAGCAACTACACGCCAGTAAGAACCAGTCTTAAAGAGCCGTCTTGGCTTTTTATCCTTCTATATTCTAAAATATAGAAGCAATAAAAGCCCAAATGAAACAAAGAAAATATGCCAGAGGGGTCTGGAAACGCCTCACGTGGAAACCCTAATGTGAGAAACAGTCATGGGCTGAAAAAGTCACGAGGAGCTAAGTCATAAACCAAATACAGCTGAAGAAAGAGCATTGGATTTGCTAAGACAGAGCTGAGAAAATCACAAAAGACGGCGCATGGAGGTGAAGAGGCCGAAATATTAGAGAAGCTAGCAGACATTTGGTCATGGTAGGGTGGGCTGAGCTCCATCAACAGAAGTTCCCAAAGACAGAGAGAGAGTGTGTCACACGGGGCTGGGGCAGAGTGTCATCAGGTCCCAGAAGCGGTTTATTCTTGAGTGAAAAGCTTTAACATGACAGGAGCAGCTTTCGGGGATGGTCAGCTCATCACCTGCTCCAGGGGGCATCTCCCCTGAGCCCGCGTGCACTGTGGCTCACCCTCCCCGGGCCGGTGAGAGGCCCCACGGCTCAGGAGGAGGGGAGAGGGTGCTCCCCAGGCGGCCAGAGCCCTTCAATCCGGCAGGCCACTCTTCATCCCACCCCCACATGGAGGCAGCCCAATCCCCTACCATCCTCTGGAAACAAAGGTCCAGACACTTCCTGGAGACATGGGGAAGCATCGCCCAGGGCCTGCTCCGGGGCAGCCTGCACCAGGGGGCGCCACACCTGGAGACCCACACCTGGGGGGCCTGCACGTGCCAACCTGTACCTGGGGGCCTCCACTGGGGGGCCTGAACCTGGGGGGCCTGCAGCTGGGGGCCTGCGCCTGGTGACCTACACCTCGGGGCCCCCTCCTAGGGGGCCTGCTCCTGGCACCCTGCACCTAGAGGGCCTGCCCAGGGAGCTGGGCACTGAGACCGGGGCCCGAGCAGTCTTCCCAAGCTCACACCTGATGCCAGCAAGGTACCGAAGCTCTCCAAGCATGTGTCTCTCCTCCAAGAATAGGAAAGGAATGGGATGAACAAAGGAAAAGAGAAGGGGAGTGAGGGGAGGGGAGAAGGAAGGAGAGCGATGGCCGCCTGAGCCCTGGGCAGCCAGCACGGGGCCTGGCTGCAAGGAGCGCCGGGTGACAGCAGAGAAGAGCAGCCGTGCAGAGGGCGACATCGCCCCCGACCACAGAGGAGCGCTTCCCGCCGCGCAGGCCACGCCCCTTCCAGCGCGGACACGACCGCTGTCACACCTAAGAAAGGACTGTCATATTTCTAAATCAAGACACAACGTTTAAGTGTTGCTACATGCATAATTAAAACTTTCATGTATGGAAAAAGCCTAGATTTTTTCCTCTCTTTTAAAGACGAAAAACTCCACTTTCTATTTGCAGCATCCTTGTGCCAGCCCCACCCGGCCTCCAGGCCTGAGCTCACCCACAATCCTGCGCCTGCAGAGACAGAGCCGCCAGCCCCATGGCCCCCTTTCCCTGCCCAGCACTATCGGTTGCCATGGAAACCTGCATCCACAGCCAGCACCAGAGGAGCCGGCTCTTTTCATGTTGCCCATTGGGTCCTAATCCCATTTCTGTCTCCATCTCTGGAGAGCTCTGCCTCTCCATGAGGCTTCCTGGGATGGCGGGCAGTTGGTTGCCAGGACAACGTGCTTGTGGGTCCCACAGGACGGGGTAGGGGGATGTCTGGACCCAAGGTTTGGATTTAAGGGCAGCATCTGTGGCCCAAGTTGAGGGTCTGGGGGCTCCTCAGAGGACAGACATGTGGGACTCAGGTCTTCCCGCCTCCTGAAGTCTCCACTGCTCGGCTGCCTGACCACTGGACATGGCCGAGGAACCCTGCTGGGAAGCCCCACGCGGAGACAGGCCCGCCCGTGAGCATGAGAAGAATGCACGGTGGCAGCAGAGAGCAACTGGAACCTGCTGCAGGCGTGTCCGCAGCCCCGCCGGTGGGCTCGGCCCCCCAGGAGGCTGGGGGCGCACCAACCCTCAGAGGCCTGGAGCGCGAGATAGCAGGGCCCGCAGAGGCTGCGGGCTGGCCACAGGCAGCGGGTCACGTGCAGGGCAGAGGCCTGGGACAGAGGAAGGGGCCTCATAGAAACAACCAGACCACGACTGATGCAAGCCCGGGGCCTCGGCAGAGTCTGGAACCCAGAGTGTCAAGTCAGGTCAGGAAGAGTGTCACCCAAACAGCTGTTTATTGAGCAGATCCCGGGAGCCAGGGCCGCCCAGGCCGAGGCAAGAAGGAGCGGGGACCGCCTGCCCTGCCCGCGGGCACTGAGAGCCTGGGGCATGGTCACGAGGTGTGCAGGCTCAGGGGGCAAGCAGGAGGGGAGGCCGAGGCCTGGGGCCGCGAGGGTGGCAGGGAACACGCGGGTGTGCGGGCCCTGCAGGTGAGGGGGCCGAGAGCGGGGTGTGCGGACGCAGGCCTGGGGCCCCCATCAGGGGCTGCCACGTGGGGACCACCTCAGGAGCTGAGGTCAGGACCCTGACGGAGAAACGGGATCACTGCATGGGGGCCACCGGGGCCTCGTGGACCATCTGACAAGCTGTCACTTTAGCAGGTAACTGACATGTGGATAGGTTACCCCCAGCAAGTACCATTCTACCTGCATCTCTCTGCATCTGCTCAGCTGGATCCCCAACGGGTCAGGTAGGAGGCAGAGCCCAAGCCCCGGGGGAGATCAGCAGGGACCCGCCTTCTCCAGCGGCCACCCCAGGAGACAAGCGTGTGACTGGCTGCCAGCAGCGGCTCTGCTCGCTCCGCGTGAGAGGCAGCCCTGGAGGCAGGGGTCGGATACACCTCCCGAGCCCATCAGAGCCGTGTGCTGACCGCCAGCTGCACACTGAGGCCGGGGTCTCACCCTGCCCTCCCACTCCTGCCCAGACTCTGGGGTCTGCAGCTCTGTGCCCCCAGTTTCCAGGGGCAGAAGGTCTGCGCGGTGCCCACAGGCACACGGGCAGTTGGCGGCCGAGCGGACTTTAAACCCCCCGCTCCATCCAACTCCAGAGTCACAGGTACCACCTTCTGAGACAGCAGGTGACACACTGGGGAGCCAGGACCCCGGGACCCCCCAGAGCCCAGACTTCGTCTCGCCCCGACTGCCTCCCACCCAGCCCCCCACCACTGAGAAGCTGTTGCCGTATCTGCCTTTGAAAAGACGTGATATTCCAGCAGCGGTTATTGTTTGCTTTGGTAGACTCGTCCCGTACAAATAACAGATTCACGGGCACATCAAGGGCTCGCTTGCTCCTGGAGACAGAAAGCAGCTCTTTGATGGCAATCTAACAACAGCAGCGCTTCCCTCGCCCTGCTGATTAGCAATCAGGGCTCCAGCGCTGCTGTGATGAGAGGACGAACAGATGGGCGGCTTCCGACGCTCCTGCAACTCAGGGTCAAACCTCCCCGCAAAGGAGATGGACTCTGCGTTGTCTAACAACATGGCCGTGCCCGGGAAAAGGAGGGTGCCCAGGGCTGTGTCCATGGAACCTGCCCAGCTCCTTCACTCCCGACGGAGCCTGGTGTCAAATGTCAGGCAGTTCACGTGTTGGGAAAGCCAAGGACACACCAAGGTCAGAGTCAGGAGCTGTGCCCCAGCTCACACGCAGAGCAGCCTGGGAGGGCACCCCACTGCCCTCCGGCCCTGAGGGCCACTGCCCGGCTCTCCTGTCCCAGTACAGCTGCCGGCACCAGCGCCCCCCGGTCAGCAACCTGACCTCGTTGTCCTCAGGAAAGACTACACCTGCAGCTGCCAGCAAAATCCTGGAGCTCCAAGGGCAAGGTCCCTCGGGCTCCTGGGCAAGGTTCAGGGAAGGAGGCCCTCCCGGAGAGGTAGCATCTAGCCGCACTTAGGAGCAGTCGTCTGGATGAACACTTGGCGTGCATGCGCGGGGCTGGACTCACCTCTCTAACCTGGACCGAGGTTTGCAGTGTTCACACAGCACCCACGTGGTCGTCCCAAGCCTCTATGTCGCAGAGCTCTGGCCCCGTCTGGACGCCAGCTCTTTTCTCCTCCATCTCTCTCGCTTCTTTGCTTGTTTGGTGTTCCTGTGGCGGCCCAGCCCTTGGAACTGGCTGTGCCACAGCTCCCACTGACCTAGTTCCCTAGGTTTCTCCTCAGCTGCCAAACTTCTTCTCTAGAGATCCAAAGAGGAAGGAGGTGGGGTCACATTTCCTGCCTTGCAGCTAAGCCCCCGGGCTCGTTAACGCGTTTCGCCCATTTTAGAGACCACGAGTGTGAGGCCCCCGGAGTGGCGGTGGCCAGGCTGCAGAGCTAAGGAGCCGGGGAGAGGGCTGAGAGGTACGTTCTCCCTCCAGCCCCAGACCCCGCCCCTCAGGCACCAAGCTTCTCCGCCCAAGACTGTTTCCTCCCTCCCTCCCTCTCCTCCCTCTGCAGACCCGCCCTCTCGAAAGCCGAGAGCAGGCCCCAGGGCCTGGCAGGAGGAAGGTTCGGCGGCTTTCATCAGGTCCAAGTGAACTAGGTTTTCTGCTAGTAATTGAAAACCTAGGAAAGGCTGGAGGCAGCAGGAGAAGGGACGACAGAGAATGAGACGGTTGGATGGCATCACCGATTCGATGGATGTGAGCCTGAGCAAGCTCCAGGAGATGGTGAAGGGCAGGGAGGCCTGGCGTGCTGCAGTCCACGGAGGTCATACAGAGTCAGACACAACTTAATGGCTGAACAACAAAAACCCAGGCAGTCTGGGAGGTTAGAGCGCCGAGCACAGACAGTTTTTCAAAGTCCATGTGTCAGTTCTTTGTAATATGTTTTCCATTTAGTTATGAAGCATTATATTTGTCTTAAGGAATCCAACAGTTGGTGTTTATCTTCCACCACTTATCACAAGTGTGATTTGAAAAACAAACCGATTTTCCAGCTGCTCAGTGATGTAAATGTTTGGCAGTTTATGTCTTCATGTGTGATTTGTGGTCCAGGAGGTGAGAAGTACAATAAACAACATGCCCTTTCATGCTGCCAAGCTGAGCTGATGTCCTCCAAGTCCTCAGGGAGGAGACTCCTGCATAAAAGACACCTGCTGGGATAACTTAAGGTGGGGCTGGAACCACCTTTTACCTGAGCTAAGTTATGACTCTCCTTCAGCCATTTCAACTGTGCTGCTGAATTGGGAAGCCCTCCTTCCTGGAATGAATTGTGTTTTGCTCCGTAATAGCAGTCTGTTCAGCTCCTGAGGCCTGATTTGCACGTGATGAGCAAGCAGAAATCACAGTTCAGAAAGGAAGCATTTTGGACAGGCCTTGGAGACGTATAGAATCCCCGCGAGGCTTCGATGCTTTTTCTCTCCAGTATTTGTGCTGCTTTAGAGTCACGGAGCACCAGAAAGTGAAGCAAAAGGTAACTGACAAGGAAAGGCAAGCAGGCGTCTTAAACCTCACACTCAGAACTCCAGGTGGGTGGGAACAGGTTCTGAAGGTGTGCAGAGCAGCCCATCGAGAGGGTGAGTAGATTGTTACCTGGAGAAGTCAAGCTTGTCCTTTGAAAGCAGTGTGTCTGATACATCCTTTTGTTGCCCAAGTATGAAGCAAATGGTTCCCTCATCAGTAAAGTCCATTCTCCTAAATGCAGGATTCCTTCAAGTGGGGATCAGCCAGGCTCAAGCTGGGTCAGTGGTGCTGACCGTCTGCCCCAAGGGGAAGTCTAGTCCATCAAAAGCTGACCCCAAAGCCAAGCAGGGGTGGATTCCTGAGCAGGTGCCAAGGAGTCAGGAAAAAAGGGGTGGACAGGACACTGCCAGCCCCTGGGGAGTGTCCAGGAGGTCAGAAAAGACAGAGCAGGGAATCCTGAGGATGAAAGTGGAAAGTCTGCCCGCGTGAGCTGCCCCAGGCCTGATGTGGGTCAGTGTCGTTACTGAGCTTCCAGGTAACCCTGCCAATGAGAGCCCTACAGATAGGAGTGCAGCGGTGCTCAGGAGCCTGACACCTTCCAGAAACTTCCCAGGTCCTACTCAGGAGCAGGCATGGGAGGACGCTGTGTGTGCGGAAGCCCAGCCTGTGAAGCAGCATGGGGCTGCCCGTGGGTGAGCCACCCGCAGATGGCAGGGCCCTTCAGACACAGGCACCCCCAGGGCTCTGCAGTCCTCGGTGACCTTGCAGTGCCACCCTGAGCTAAGGCTCCGGGCTCACAGCGCTGACACCCTCACCCCTCCTTGTGCCACGGGCCTGTGGGTCCAGAATACACACGTGCGAGCAAGCCTGTGTCTTGGGGTCACCCCACCTGGTGCCACTCACTCCTTCTGTGCTGGGCCTGCAGCCCAAACACAGGGGTGCCTTGACCTCACCACCCCCAACCAAGAGCAAAGACGGCAGCATCTCCAGTCCAGAGCTCGGGCTCTGAGGGCCTCACACTTGACCTTGGCCCCAACAAGTGACTTTGCTCAGGCTTCTCTCCCTCCTCCTGACCCTGAGCTCATTCGCATGGTAGCTTCGTGTGCTACTGAGCAAACCTTTGACCTGGAGCTGTTCACTGTGGTTCCCAAGTCTGAGCAGCAAACAGGTGCCAAGGACAACAGGAAGCCAAGAGTAACGGAATGAAAACCCAGGCAGGGACTCTCTGCAGGCTCCAGGGCCATCTCTGGGCATCAGTCTCACCCTCTGGCGGATGCTCATATTCCTGCCTCCGCACCTGTCCCGGGAAGCAGCCTTATTAACGCGTGGATCAGATGCCCTGCTATATTGCAATAAGGAAAATAATATTCCCCGCAGCCATCTTCCCCCATTAGAAAGCCTTTATGCCCAAATCAGTTTAAATTTACTTTTTAATTATGTACACTGCTTTCTTATGTGAAGCTTCTGACTAGAAATATGTATCTCATTTTATTTTATGTTATTCAATTGACCCAAACACAAAGGCATTTTTCTTAAATACTGAATGCTCATGTACCTTTTTAATTAAAGCTTAAAAAGCTCTTAATTAAAACCATAACTCACAGGCAGCAGTTTCCACCTAAGTCATCTCGCAGGCTTCTGTGTTCTCCCTTCTGTTTTCAGGGTCACCCGTGCTGCAACTGAGGGGCGAAGATGACCTTCACACTTGGTTGATTGCAAAGCGGTGGCGGGAGCCGGGGGGGTGGGGATCTCAGGGTTGCTGTGTGGGGGTGGCCACGGGGGCGGCGTCCAAGCTGCTATGACAGCTGTTCTTCCCTCCACATCCTCAGGACCCCCTCTGTGTCTGTGACAGGAGGCAGCAGCTGCTGGGTTCCCTCCAGAACAGTCAGGCCAGCTGCACTGGAAGGTTGGTGCATCAGAAAGAACTGGGTGTTGATCGATATTTTGATGCACTAACAAGTGGCCCTTTAAAATTCCCACTGCTTGCCTTCTTCCGGTGTATAACTGGCCTTTGGTACATTTGTTGTATTCCAGATGTACCACTTGATAAGTTTTGAAATGCACATATCCAGGAGGTCATCACCACAATCGAGATGAAGAGCATGACATCTTGTCCCATCACTTCATGGTAAATAAAAGGGAACTAAGTGGAAAAACTGACAGACTTTATTTGGGGGGGCTCCAAAATCACTGCAGACGGTGACTGCAGACACAAAATTAAAGGACAGTTTCTCCTTGGAAGGAAAGCTATGACAAACTTAGACAGCATATTAAAAAGCAGAGACATCGCTTTGCTGACAGAAGTCTGGATTGTCAGAGCTATGGATGTTCCAGTGGTCATGTACAGATGCAAGAGCTGGGCCATAAAGAAGGCTGAGCGCCGGGGAATCGATCCTTTCACACTGTGGTGCTGGAGAAGACTCTTGAGTGTCTTGGACTGCAAAATCAAACCAGTCCATCCTAAAGGAAATCAAGCTCCAATACTTTGGTGACCTGCTGTGAAGAGCCACCCCATTGGAAAAGACCCTGATGCTGGGAAAGGTTGAAGGTAAAAGGAGAAGCAGGTGACAGAGGATGAGATGGGACATCACTGGCTCAGTGGACATGAATCTGAGTAAACTCTGGGAAATTCCAGGGCTTCCCTTGTGATTCAGCTGGTAAAGGATCCGCCTGCAATGCGGGGGACATGGGTTCCATCCCTGGGTTGGGAAGAACCCCTGGAGAAGGGAAAGGCTGCCCACTCCAGGATTCTGGCCTGGAGAATTCCATGCACGTGGAGAAGTCCACAGGGTCCCAAAGAGTCGGACACGACTGAGCGACTTTCACTTCACCTGGAGATAGCAGAGGACAGAAAAGCCTGGCGTGCCACGGTCCATGGGGTCATAAAGAGTTGGACATGACTCAGTGACTGAAGAGTAATAAGAAATGTTTACCTAACCTAAGAAGACAAAGATTGTTTCCTATATTGCCTTCTGTCATTGTCTAACACTGATGTCCGTGACTCACCTGAGCTGAGTATGGTGTGTGGAAAGCCTTCCTTGGCGGTTCTATCCTTGTGTCCTTCTGTCTCCTGAAACTCTGTTATTAAGCACATAAACCTTAGGACTGTCTCACGGTCTTGATGGATTAGCCCTTTTTCATTACGAAATGAACTCCTTTATCCCTGGCTACATTTTCTTTCCTCCAGAATCTACTTTGAAGTTCATACACTGATACAGCTTCACATGGATGAGTATTAATATGGTATATTTGTTTCCATCATCTTGTTTTCAATGCATTTGTGTCTTTATATTTAAACTATGTTTCTTCTAAGTAGTTTATAGGTGGATATTGCTTCTTGAAATTCAATCTAACAAGCTCTGCTTTTTAACTAGGGCAGTTAAACAATTTGCATTTAATACAGTTATCTTTATTGTTAGGTTTGAGTCTACACCTTCTATTTTTTTCTGCTTGTCTCATCTGTCCTTTGTTCCTTTTTTTCTCTGAGTTTGGTATTTATTATGATTCCAGTTTATTTCCTCCTTTAGATTATTGACTACAGCTCTTTCTTTTGCTATTCTGGTGACAACTTTGCTGTTTACTGTATATAAATATCCGTCTTCGTGACACTCTCGTTCAGGTTGTGAAGACCTCACTATAGAACACTTTCATGTCTCCTCTTTAGCCTTCCTTTCCATATATTTTGCTTCTGCCTATGTTGCAAACTCCCAACATATCATTCTTATTTTTGCTTTAAACAATCAATATATTTTTTGAATATTTAAATGAAAAGAATAAAGTGTGTTTACATGTATCCGTGTGGTTGCCATGTCTGGTGCTGCGTGTAAATGCATGTTTCCATCTGGCAATGTTTCCCTTCCGCCTGAAGCGCTTTCTCCAGGGTTTCTCCTGGTGTGCGTCTGGTGGGGACTCTTTCACTCTCACGTGTCTGACAAAGTCTTCGAAAGACAGTTTCCGTGGCAGAGAAGTCTAGCTTAGTGGATTTTTCTCTTCTTCGTGCTTTAAGAATTTTCTCCACTGCCTTGTGGCTTGTACTGTCTGCAGTGAGGAATCTGCCGTGATCCTTGTATCTGTTTCTCTGTACATATGTGTATTTTTTGCCTCTGGCTGCTTTTATTTAACACTGCTTCTAAACAAATTTATTATGACACGCCTGCTGCTGCTGCTACTGCTAAGTCGCTTCAGTCGTGTCCGACTCTGTGCGACCCCATAGACAGCAGCCCCCCAGGCTCCCCCGTCCCTGGGGCTCTCCAGGCAAGAGCACTGGGGTGGGCTGCCATTGCCTTCTCCAGCGCATGGAAGTGGAAAGTGAAAGTGAAGCCGCTCAGTCGAGCGTGACTCCTGCGACCCTGGACGCAGCCCCCGGCTCCTCCTAGAATACTGCTCTTCGTGTTTCTGAGCCTCGGTGTTTGCTAAGGTTTGCGGATTCTTTGAGTTCACAGTTTTCAACAAATCAGAAAATTATTAGCTATCATCCTTTTAAATATTTTTTTTATCCTTTCCATCTTTCCAGGATTCTAGTTACAAGCTTATTAGGTGACTTGAGTTTTTACCAGGGCCTTATTCACTTTTTCGGTCTTTTTACCTTCTTTCACCTTTTGGATGATTTCTGTCTAACACAACTAGATAGTGATGTCCATTCACTAATTGACGCCTGCTGTATGCTGTCCCATCCAGTTCACCGTTTTCGGCTGAAGCTCCGTAGCCTTTTTCTCCACGCGTTGGAATCAGACGTGGCCACTCAGTGACTCTGCCTGCCAGGCCCCGGGTCTTGAAGGCGAGACTCTGACCACAGTGACTGTTCCAGACCTCTGTCCCCGGCTCTCTCCTGTGTCACTTCTGCGTCGGCTTCTGTCGGCTCTCCTGCCTGCGGGCTGTTTCCCCTCATCCTTGTCCCGGTGGCGAGGCCTGGCGCAGCGCCCGGCGTGGCGCGCTCCTCCCGTCGGCTGCTCTACGCTTCTCTGTTCCTATAAATAGACTTGCTCTTTGTTTAGGGTGCAGCTATTTGAGAAAAGTTCGAACCTTCAAATCCTCGCTTTTAAGATACATTAGGTGGCAACAGCAGTGCTCTCTTTGGGGCCATTTTGCCAAACAACTGCGTCTAACCCTCCTGAGGGCCCCCACCAGATGCCCCATGGAGCATGAGGCGGCGCACTCTGGCTGGTGAGGACGGGCACAGGCCACAGTCTTCTGTGACCCCGTGTCGGGGCTGTTTGACTTCTTCCTCTGGGGTCTTTTTCTGGCGTCGGGAGGCTCCCTCGTGTTTGCATCGACTCATCCGCAGGCTCTAGGGCGGAGTCCTCTGAAAGCCTCTCCACATTCTGCCCCGTGAACTGTGGCCGCCTCGGTCCCCCGCCCCGAGTCCAGCTCGGCCCCCTCAGCACAGGAAGCCCCCAGGGCTCCTCCCCGCTCACCTCTGCCCAGAAGCGCCTTCCAGCCGTGAGCTGGAGAAGCTGCAGCCCACCTTGTCTGCCCTGTTTCTCGGGCGTGGCTTCCCGTGCGGAATCTCTAATGTCAAATGCCTCCCAGACTGCTGCGTCACGGGCTCTAGCCCAGTGCTTCAGTCCCGGGTGCCCCTTGCAACTCAGTGTGGCCCTTAGTACCCCATCCTGCTCAGAAGCAGAGTTCTCACTGTCTCTTTTGCAGCTCTTTCCTGGGTTACTATCGCTGGAACATGGTTACAGCGATGTGAACCAGGAAAGGACTTATAGTACTTGTTAGCAGGAGGTCACACAGACGTGTTTAAGTTTTTCACTGGCGGGATCGTGGAGTTCAGTCCAACAGCTTTCAGGAAAACCTTTACCTTAGAAACTTGGATCATCATTTCAGCACAGAACGTATATGTCGACACCAGCCCCTGTGCCTGAGATCATTCCACGCCAGCTCCCAGGCGACCTGTCAGCCCTGTACCTCCAAGGGCGTGGGACACCTTCATCCCCGGGAGCAGGCTCAGCCTTACGCAGCAGAGACTCAGATGAAGGCTGGGATCGGCAGGCCAGCCAGGCCGTGTCTCCACCTTCTTGAGTCTCCCTGCTGCCCTCCCGGCTGCCGTGTCCCTGTGTCTCTGTGGCCCCTCCCAGCCCAGAGGAGCCCACAGGAAGCCAGGCTTCACACACGCGAGGGCACACGGGGCTGTGTGGGGCAGGGCTCCTCCCTACAGTCTGCAGACCCTGCACCAGACGAGCCCTGGAATTCCGGTTTACGGCTTACACAGAGGCCTTATGAACAAGAGAGGAGACGGCTGGGACGGTGTTCTGAGGGTCAGTTTTGTAGGAAGGACAGCAGAGGCCCAAGTGCCAACAGAGAGGGCTTCAGGCACAGATGCAAACAGGCTGAGAGTGCGGGTCATGGGAGCCAGCGAGGGAGAGAGATTCTGGGGAACGGGCAGCTTCCAAAGCCCCATCCTCAGGAAGATCTGCTGTCTTCAGAGACTACTCCAAAGGAGCGTTTGCTGCAGGGCCCCTTATAGCATGGAAACAAGCCCTGGAAACACCCAGCGTCCAACAGCAGGGGGCGAAGTAGTGGATAAACCAGCCGGCTCAGAGCAGCGGGCTCCAGGCAGCCCGCAAAGAAGGTGCGGCAGAAGCACACGCGCGCCTGCTGCGGGCACCCGTGATGAGTCATCAGAAGAGAGTCACAGAACCATGCGCACGACGAGAGCACCTTTTGACACGTATACAAGTCAGAGAAAAAGGCTGCATGGGCGCAAAGCAAGGCAGGCCCGTCTCAGGCTCCGTAGGCGATTCTGTTTTCTTACTGTGACTCGCTTTCCAAATTGCAGGGAATTCACGTGTATTCCTTTAGTGAGGAAGGCAGTGAGAAGGGAAAAAAAGAACATTTTAACCGATCATTTTTCAGATGAGGGAGAGGTCAAGGCCGTGGC
>SJYF01000688.1:896000-907483 GCA_006410515.1 Procapra przewalskii
CCCCGGGTGGGGAAGCTGAGGCCGTCACCTAAACCGAGGCCACAAAGCCAGTGAGCGAACCTCGGGGTCCCCAGCCTGCCGTCTCTTAGACCCAAACGTCCCCACCCCATCCCCCTGGGATGGCAGGTTGGCAGGACCCCTCGGCCCCTCCCCGGTGTCCTCCCTGTCCAGGAGAAGAGCGACCGTGGGCTGGACAAGGACCTTCCGCTTCTAATAACCGTCGGAACAGCTCTTCCCTGGGATTAGCTTGTGTGCCTGACAAAAGGGGCGCAATTTAAGCACAGACAGAGTTGCTGGAGAGCGTTCAGGGCTCGGTGACAGACGAGGCTCTTTATCCGCCTCCTGAGAGTCCTCGGAACAGAGAACCTCGTGTTCCCACCGCCACCCCATCCATAGTCACGGGGATAATTGTGTTTCTGCAGCTTTTCTAGTTTTCTCCCGAAAAAGCCTCTCCCTTTATGTGGGGCTGTTTCTTGTGCACTAAACATGCACGCCAGCTGGAAGCTGTAATTTACTGCTCAATTACTTTCCAGTCTCCTAAGAACTCTGCTTTTTCCCCAGTGGTTGTTGCTTCTTATGAAAAGTTACTTCCCTTTTTTTAATCCATAATTTTCTTTAAAGTGTCCCTGAACCTCATATTATGTTTTGCCCTTGATTATTTTATCAAAATGATGCTGTAATTTCTGTTGCCGGAAGAGAAAAGCGTCATACACCTGGAACTGGGGGCCGACGTGTGTCAGTATCATAAACGCAACTTGTCAGCCTATGGACACCCCGCGCCCTCCGGGACCCTGTCTGTTTGTTCTCCACAAGCCAGGGCAGTGTTAGCAGCCAGACAGTTCACCCAGCGGGGCGTCGGGAGCGAGGAGTCCAGCCACCCCGGGTGTGGCAACAGCAAAGGCGGAGGGCGTGGGACAGGGGCCCCCGGCAGCGGGCGGTTCCCAGTGTTTGCGGTGATGAGGGGGGTGAGGAAGGAGTTGGGCAGAAGCGGGAGGCCGGAAAAGCTCCCCGGGTGAGGTGCGTCCCGGGTGAGGTGCGTCCCGGGTGAGGTGCACAGCACGTGCAAAGGTCCCAGGACAGAGAGAGGAATGATGCCCAGAGGCATCCGAGGAGCAGGGCCAAGCGAGGCTGAAGGTGTCACTTCAGGGAACACGCAGAGCAGCAGAAGAGGGAGAGGGAGACGGGAAAGGGTGAGACGCGCACCCAGGAGAGCCAGCGAGGATGCTCGGTCAACAGGAGGGAAGGGGGCAGCTGTCCCATCCACAGAACCAGGGGCAAGAAGGACTTCTGCTCCGCTCACAGGGAGCGTGGGCTTCACAGCCCACCTGCACCCCATTCAGACTCATCACCCTAAATCGGGGGTGATTCAGAGCTGAGTTCAGAGAGGGGCTGGTGGCTGGACCACTTCCCACCAAGTCTGTGACGTTGCGAGCAATACTCAAGCTCATTCTCCTGAATAGAGGAAGATTCCTCCGGAAACGGCAGCGTGCCTCTCGGTTTCTGACGGTTTCTTTCACGTGTGAGACGCCAGTGACTCGATGCTACACGGGGAAGGGGAGGGGCATGTGATCAAGCGGCCTGAGCTAAGAGCTGTGGCCCTGACTCTCTAGTGCGGCCAGCCAGGCTCCGGACGGCGTGTTGCTGTGGCTCCTGAGGGCTTTTCTTCACTGGAGATGAAAAGGCCTCCAAAATCCCTTCTGATTGAAAGAAACACAAAAGAGAGAAGGTTCTTCAGAAATGAGCAGCCTTGCTATCCACCGCGGTGACTCAAAAGGATGAGTAACAGGAAATCGGCCCTCGGAGAAAAACGCGGGGAGGCCAGGCAGCAGGGGGTGCGGCGGGGCTGCGGAGCGGGACGCGGAGTGACCAGCGCAGAGAAGAAGGCGGAGCGCGCCGCGCTGCCCTGAGCACGGCCTGGGATGGCCTGGGAGGGCGCGTCGAACAGCCCCGCGCGGCAGGCCACTGCACCCCTGTCGGGGGTCCTGGGGGAGGGCTCGTCCTTCCACCCTTAAACCCAGGCTTCTGTCTCCCTTCCAGGCAGACGCGCAGGCCGGGAAGGGTCCAGCCGCTGTGGGGTCTTATTTTCCTGCCCCCTTTCCGCTTAACCCTTCTGCCCGCTCTCCCCATCACCCACTCACTCCTGCCGGTCGCTCTCCCCTCCTCCCAGCCCACCCACTCAGCATTCCACTGGTCGGCCAGTGCCAAGCGCACGGAGCAAGGAAACAAACAGGGGCATCCGTGGACGGGTGGGGCACGCCCACCTGCTCACACCAGCCCTTTGCCATCTCCATGGAAACCATGGGGGATGGACAGTCTCAAGAGTCATGTGGCAATGTCCTGGGACTGCTATGACGAATTGTTATTAATACGAACTAGCTGCATAGAAGAACAGAAATCTCTTCTCTTGCATTTTGGGGGCTGGACGTCTGAGACCTAGGTGTGAGCAGGGTCACGCTCCCTTGACGGCTCCCTCTTCCAGCTGCTGGCGGTCCAGGGCTGTGGCCGTTTCTCCCAGCCCCCCCTGCGTCTTCGCAGCTTTCTCCTCTGTGCCCACGTGTCCTCCTCACCTGAGCCCCAGGGGCTCTGACCAGCCTCTCACAGACCCCCGGCCCCATCCTGAGGGCGACCGCTCACAGCCCCACCACGTGCCCTGCTTATCGGCTCCAAGAGGTCTCACTGAGGAGATAACGCATCCGAGGCTCTGGGAGGGAAGCTCTGGGCCCTCAGCCACGGGGGGCTGGCCAGAGCAAGTCTCACTCTCCTCTGGGTTAGTCACCAGGGGTAGCCGACTTTCCTTTCCACCAAACGGTGGTTTGGGCCCCCAGGCCCCCGCTGCTTAAGCCTTGATGGTTATAACAAAATGTGTGACGTCTCGAATCATGTGAACGGACTCTAAAATCAAAAACAAAATACCACAGACAGTCCCTCAAAACAATCAAGTCCTCAGGTAGGAATCCATCAAAACGTGTGCACACGTGCATGCTGCAAACACTTAGGAAGGAAATCAGGTGCTTTTCTGCTGGTCCAGCGGCTAAGACCCCACACGCTCAGTGCAGGCGCCCCAGGTTCGAGCCCTCGTCAGGGAGCTAGACCCCACGTGCCACAGCTGACAGCTGGCACAGCCAGATCAATCAATAAATAGTTTTTTAATAGAAAAGAAATCAAAGTAGACCTAAATAAGAGGATAAATATACTGTCAGAGAAAACAGAGGCTCAGCACAGGAGAGATGCCAGCCCTTCCCAAATCGATATGCGAATCATTCCCAACACAATTACAGTAAGATTTTTGTATAGATATGAACAAATCTATGCTCAAAAATGCATCTGAAAAGGCAAAGGAACTAAAATAGTCAAAACAATTTGGCCGGGGTGGGGGGGCAGTGGGAGAAACAGAAGAATCAGTCTGTTCTGAGACGTATTATACAATTACAGCAACCGAGACTGTGGTGTTGGCAAGCGGACGGTGCGCTCCCTGATCAAAGGACTAGAAGAGAAAGCCGAGGCTGCACCCACAAAAACACATTCGACTGGTTTTTCATAGAAACGCAACAGCAGTTCAGCAAAGGAAAGACAGCCTTTCAATAAATCATGCTAGAACGTTTGGCCATCCATGGGGCAGGGGGAGTTAAAAAAGAATCCTAGACTGAAGTCTCATGCCTTATACAAAATTTAACTAAAGTGGATCGTGGACTTAAATGTAAAACTTTAAAGCTATTAGAATAAACACAGGAGAAATTCTTCAGGATCCAGATCTGGTCAGAGTTCTTAGACTTGACATCAAAGGCACAACTCATGAAAAGAAGAAAGTCCATGAATTCAACTGCATCAAGATTAATTTTTTTTTTCTCTGAGAAAGATGCCATTAAGAGGACAAAAGATAAGCATGAGGCTGGGAAAAAATATTTGCAAACCATACATCTGACAAATAATGAGTATCAGTGGCTTAAAAAAAAAAAACAGATAATCCAATTAGGAGATGGGCAACAGGCACAAAAAGCCGTTTTACTGAAGAGGGTACAGCGCATGAGGGCAAATAAGCTGTACAGCAAATAAGCACTTGGGAAGATCTCAATATCACTAGCCATTAGGAAAATGCAGATTAAAAGCACATGAGACGCCACGAATCAGATGGCTCACATGAGCAGAGGACACTGCCAAACCCTGACAAGGGTGCAGAGAAACCGGGCGGCTCGTGAACCACTGGAGGGATGCAGAAAGGCCTGAGCCCCTCAGAAAACAGGCTGCTTCTGATTCAACAGGGCTGCAGCTCCCGCGGTGGTGGAGCTTTGCTTGCTGAGGCGTGTCCAGCTCTCACAGCCCCATGGGTTGCAGCCCCCCGGCTCCTCGGTCCCTGAGATTTCCCAGGCAAGAATACTGGAGTGGGCTGCCATTTCCTTCTGCAGGAGATCTTCCCGACCCAGGGAACAAACCCGACTCTTGCACTGAAGGTAGATTCTTTACTGGCTGGGCCTACCAGGGAAGCAAGCCCCCACGTGGCCCAGAAATTGCAATCTTGGACATTTATCCTGGAGGAATAAAAATTTATGTTCACACAAAATGAATAATTACAGCGACGTCTTTGTGGTCAAAGCTGGAATCTGCCCAGATGTCACTCAGCCGACCAGCAGATGAACCCTGGTATGGCACACAGGAAGCACCACTCAGCCGGAAAAGGAGGATGTTCCCACGCATGAGAAACCAGCTTCACCTCCAGAGAGTTATGATGAGCGAAAACAGTCAGCTTTTAAAAGTTGATCATTGGGATGGGGAGAGAGATGGGTGGGAGGGTCGAAAGGGAGGGGATATATGTTTACCTATGGCTGATTCGTGTTGAGGAGTGACAGAAAGCAACAAAATTCCGTAAATCAATTATCCTTTAACAAAAAAATAACTAATTTTTAAGTTAATAATAGCAAAACATGCAGAATTAGTTTCGCATGGTTTCCGTGGGTCCAGGCATGGGTTATCAGGGTCCTCTGCTCGGGACCCCACAATGTTGAATCAAGGTGTCAGCCTTGGACCCACTCTTGGTCTTTGCCTTGCAGCCCCTCCAGAGGTGCTCACAGCGTGGCAGTCAGGTCTTTCAAAGGCCAGCTCCAAAATCTTAGCTTTAAGCCCTCACTTGATTAGGTCAGAGCTACAGGGTGATTTGCCTCTTGATTGTCTAAAGGGCAACTGATTAGGAACCTTAACCACACCTGAAAATTCCCTCCGCCTTTGCCTGGACTGCACTGGACCTCGCCGTGGGAAAAACATTCCAACGTCTGCACAGGCTCTCCCCACTCAACGAGACACACCCACCACGGAGGGGGGAATCCCGGGCCGTCTTGGACCCCCACCCACCACCGTGCACAGATGACACACAGCTCACCCTCTAACTTCGTTTTCTGCAAAAACCAGTCTCCTGTAAGCAGCACACTCCCTAGCAGGGCCTCCGCTTCAGGGAGGGAGAGCCTGGCACGCTCCAGTTTCCAGCTTCAACATCGCCAGCCCTGAACTCAGGGGAGAACACTAAGGAGATTCCCATTGCTTTGCTTGTCATGGAGGAAACATAGAAAGTCTTACATGTCTTCTTGAAGTGATTTCAGACAGGAGGAGAGAAAAAATTATTCTTTCCGCCCCATCCACCCACCCCCTGAAGACCCCACAGCCCACCCTCAACCACCGCGGCCGGTGGAGTCTGGAGTCTGTGGCTGAGCACCATTCTCAGGACCCCCCGGGGAGCTGCTGCTTCAGTGCCATATGCAGGGAGGCGAGCCCAGGAGTGGGCTGGGGGTGGGTTTAGAAAAGATTGCAGCGAGAGGCTGCCGACATGCAGCTACCGGCCTTCCTGCAGTTGCTTCTTTCTGGGAGGAACATGGGCCTCCTCTCCTAGGGACACACAGAAATAGCAGACCCACTGCTGCCCTGAGGGGCTGAGTCCAGGTCTTGTCCCACGCCATACAGTTCCAGGCAGGAAGCACACAGACCAGAGACACCTGGGAAGCCTCTGTCTCTCCCCAAACCTTGCTTTCCTCTTGGCTGCAGAGAGATATCGGACCGAGAGACCTTCGGGGTCCCTTCCAGCCCCAGTCTCCAACCTGTAGGATAGATTTACAGTCCTTTCCTGGAGATGCCCTGTGGGTCACCACTTTTACTCCAGAGTTCACTTCACCAAAGAAGTGTCAAAACTCAGCCCCTTCCTCCTCATGTGAAAATCACTCCTGCCCTCGTTCAGTTGCTTGGCCATGTCCGAATCTTTGCAACTCCACGGACTGCAGCACGCCAGCCTTCCCTGTCCTTCACGAGGGAATCACTCCTCTAGGAAGCCATTAAACAAGAAAACATGCACGAATTTAAAAAGAAAACGGAATTCCATGGCAGTCCAGCGGTTAGGACTTGGCACTTTCACTGCTGGAGCCCATGTTCAGTCCCTGTTCAGGGAACCAAGATCCCACCAGCCATGCGACATTGCAGATAAAAAAATTTTAAAAATGAGTGAAAGGCAGACAGAATCTGAAGTGAAGCCCAGGCACCTTCACAGCATGATCAGTGACCACAGACACTGGGGACCATCAGTGCATCAGGCTGTTTCATGCAAAACACGGGCAGAGTTTTGGATGAGCAAATACTTTCAGAGCAGCTTATTAGCTAGATAAAAGCTATGAGTTTGTCTGTCTGATGCTTTCCGAAATCTGATTTAAAACTTGGATGCATATCCATCCATGTGAACAAAGGCCTTCCCTGTCAACCAGTGTTTCTGCTGCAAGCCATGGAAACCCTTCACGTGGCATCCTGCTCGCTGGCGGTGGGCATCTCAGCTCAGGCTGCCGTAACAAGATACTGTAGAGCTGTGTCTGTAAACGGTAAACTCTGAGTTGATTTCCTCACAGCTCCGGAGACCAGAAGCCTGAGATGGGTGCCATCACGCTCAGTCCTGGTGGGAACTCTCTTCCCAGGGTGCAGAGGCCGCTTCTTGCTGAATTCTCATAGGACAGAGGAAAAGTCATCTCTCCCATGTCTCTTCTTATTACGAGAGCGCTAATCTCATCACGAGGACGCCACAATCAGGACCTCATCACGAGGATGCCACACTCAGGACCTCAACCTACCCTGACGACCTCCAAAGGGCCCACCCCCAGATATCATTATATTGAGGGTTAAGGCTTCAGCACACGAATCTGGGGGAAACCCATTCAGCCATAAAAGTAGTGACAGTTGTCATTGTTTTATTTGATTTTCCTGTGAGAAGATAAAATTCACTAGACGCTTGCGAGAGCAGGGAGCTTGTCTCTGGGGCTTACTGTAGATTGGATACGGATCTGGTTCTGAGCAGTACCTGAATATGGCGGGTGTCAGTTAAGTACTCTGAGGGAGGAGGGATGGATGAATGGATGGACGGATGATTAGATGAGTGGATAGACGGATGGATGATTAAATGGATGATTGGATGGAGGTATTACCAAACCAAATTTGGGCCCACTTACCCCACAAAGTGAAGGCACTCTGCTGACACCAGGCTTTGGTGGAGGAAGTGCAGGCTTTGTTGCAAGACACTCAGCACGGGGCCAAGCAAGGAAAACAGGCCACTCACGCTCAGAAGAGCCAAACTCTCACGCTCATCCAGAGAAGAGCTTTTAAAGGGCAGGTAAAGCAGAGGGTCACGTGGGTGCCTGACCATCTCATGGACATCCTCCAGATTGGTTGGTGGTAAGGTCACAGGATGAAGGAGGAGAGTGAAAAGCTGGCTTGAGACTCAGCTTCAAAAAACAAACATCATGACATCCAGTCCCATCCCTTCATGGCAAGTAGAAGGGGGAAAAGTGGAAGCAGTGACAGATTTTATCTTCTCAGGCTCCAAAATCACTGCAGATGGTAACAGCAAGCATGAAATTAAAAGACACTTGGTCCTTGGGAGAAGAGCTATGACAAACAAAGACAGCATATTAAAAAGCGGAGACATCACTTTGCCAGCAAAGGTCCATCTAGTCAAAGCCATGATCTTTCCAGTAATCATGTATGGATACGAGAATTGGGCCATGAAGAAGGCTGAGCACCAAACAATTGACGCTATTAAACTGTGGTGCTGGAGAAGACTCTTGAGAGTCCTTCGGACAACAAGGAGATCAAACCAGTCAATCCTAAAGGAAATCAGTCCTGAATATTCGTTGGAAGGACTGAAGCTGTAGCTCCAATACTTTGGCACCTGATGCGAAGAGCCGACTCATTGGAAAAGACCCTGATGATGGGAAAGATTGAAGGCAAGAGGAGAAGGGCACGACAGAGGATGAGATGTCTGGATGGCACCACCGAGTCAATGGACATGAGTTTGAGCAAATTCCAGGAGATAGTGAGGGACAGGGAGGCCTGGCGTGCTGCAGTCCATGGGCTCGCAAAGAGCTGGACACGACTTAGTGATTGACCACCACCAACAATTGTGGCAGGGTGGTGTTAATATTTTGGCAGTAACGTTATCAACCTCTGAGGTCGACCTTCTGGGTCTACATATCAGTGGTCAGCGAGCAGTTAACTTTTTCAGCCTGCTGGGGGTTTAATATCTGCAAAACAACTCAAGGACATTGAGAAGGGGCTAAAGGGCCTTGACTTTGTTTTATGGCTAAACTATTATTATTTTGTCTTGCTTGGCTGTTTTCCTTTGTCTACATTTTTTTTCCTTCTCTGATTACATTTTCTCTGGAACTCTGGGAAGACCTAGGAGGCTAAATCGAGAGCTTGTTTCTATAAACAAGAGGCAGAGAATATGGTGGGTGGGTATCCATCCTTAGGGTGGCCCCACAGGGTCCTGCTCAGTTTCAGATAGATGATGGATGGACAGATGGATGGATGGGAGAAAATCCTCCTCTTCATTTTAATGTGCCATCTGGGTCTTTTTCCTGACCACTAGCCAGACCCCGATAGCTTGAAAGCCTTGCATTTCCTTCACGTTAGAACCCTGAGCCCAGCTGTGGATTCAGGGTCTCTCCCAGGCACTATGGGCTTTGAGCAAGTCACGCTCCCCTCTGGGTCTCAGGCCTTCCTCATCACGGGGAAGCGAGGCAGCTAAAGGCACAGGGTTCCCAGTGAGCCGGCAGGAATGACCCCTGGCTTGTCAGGCTGCGGCAGTGCTCGTGTGACCCATCCACTTTGCATATGCGCTTCCAAGGGTGGCAGACTTGGCTCCCAGAGGACGCGATACATGGCGAGGCTGCTGTTTCATCAGCTCGCTGACGCTAACCCCCGGCGTTCTGCTGCTTGACTGTAAGAATCCCAGGCGGCCGGGTCCCCGGGGCCCCACACTCAGGACACAGCCCAGAGACACCTCCAGGCAGCGGTGGGGATAGGCCTCCTGCAGCCCGAGCCCAGGACAGCCTCGGCCTGAGCACCTGGCTAGGAGCTTACCCCACAATGGTCAAGGGCCACGGCCCCACCTTGCCACGCTCTGAGCCTGCAGGAGGCACGGGGTCCAGGTCCCGCTCAAGCCTCGGGGCTCCGGGCCAGTTCTCAGATTCTCACTGCCTCGCGGGCAGACAGCCCAGCTGGAGGGCGTGAGGCAGAGTCAGGCTGTGTCTTTCCTATGGGAGTCACACCAGCCCCCACTAAGCTTCGCTTTTGAAGCTGTCCTTCATAGGCTAGCCGTGTCTTCCAGTCAGGGCCTGATGCTCCGGGACGGAGCCCATCTCCTCCAGCAGGCCGTGTTTGCTGAGAGGAGGACGAGGGGCAGAGAGTGTCCAGGCGTTCAGATGCCTGTGGCACAGCTGCGAGCACGGCTGGCACCCACGGGGCGGGAGGGGCTTTGCGTGAAGACCGGAGCGTCCGCTCCGCCTCAGGCCAGTTTGCATCTGTCACCTGCGCCTCTCCTGACTCCGCACTCACACTTGCCAGGTGCTACTGGCCGACGTGGTCCAAGACTGGAAAGTCCTGATCCTGCCTCCAGGAGCCCCACAGACGACGGGGAGCAGACAGGAGCCCCAGGCCCCTGTAGTCAGGGCTGAGAACCCGAACTGGGGAGCTGAGGAAGAGGTGGTTACCCTGGAGAATGCAAACCTTGTCCTTTAAGAACAAATGGTGGGAGAGAGCGAGGGTGGGATGATTGAGAGACAGCATTGACACATGTGTGTCACCATGTGTGAAACAGTCCAGGCTCCGTGCATGAGGCAGGGCGCTCGGGGCCTGCGCAGTGGGGCCACCCTGAGGGCTGGGATGGGCAGGGAGGCGGGAGGGGGTTCAGGGTGGGGGACATGTGTGCACCCATGGCTGGTTCATGTCAGTGTATGGCAAGAACCGCCACAGTACTGTAAAGTAATTAGCCTCCAACTAAAATAAATTAACTAATTTTTTTTTAAAAAAAAGAGCAAATGCATGGATTAGATAGATCTGGGGGGGAAAAATTACTTTTAAGGAAAAATAAATCAAATAACAAAAACCTATCCCACCTGGCTTCTTCCACATCCATGAAGGATTAACTGCCTGGAGTACAGACCTCTTTGCAAAAGTAGAAACCCCAACAAAATGTATGAATTTCTGTTTTCAGATATTGTACAAAAGGGAGCAGATAGCTGAGATCTAGGAGCGAGGAGAATTGGGAGGTAAGCCTGTAATTCCCCAGCTCACGGCCAAGGCAGCTCCTGGGAGGCAGAGCAGGAGGGGCTGTGGACACTCACACTTCTCTCCGTAAGAGGGCTCGGTGGCCGGGATATGCAGGACAGAGCACCAGCGTGGGGTCGGGGGGGAAGTGTCCCTGCAGAGAGAGCGGACGCCAGGGGCCCCGCAAGGCCTCGGCCGGCAGTGGCCCACACACATGCAGGTGAGACCCCACAAGGCCAGGGGAAGGGTCCTGCCCCCACGAGGGGAAGGGAGGCAGTGTGTCCCCACCAGAGCTGGCAGGAAGATCTCGGGGTACGGGGGCCCTGGGGGAGTCCTGAGAAAGGCCAGGCCTTCGGGGGGTCTGCGCTCATGGAGCTCCCAAAGAAGCGCCAGCAGGCCACCCGCCTGGCAGGGCGAGGGGGGCCGCACGCCCCTCCCCAGTTTCTGCCCAGACGCGGGGCCACCTCTCACAGAGTCCAGCATCACAGCAAGTTCCCGAGGCCCCCCTGACCCTTCAAGGGCCAGTAGATGTGACCCCATCACGAGGCCAGGAGGAGCTGGGGAGCCGTGCAAAGCAATGTCCCCGCCCCGCACACCCCGGCGCCGGCGGGCTGGGCTGGGTCCCGGCTCCACCAGCACAGCCACTGGCTGTGAGAGCCCGGTTACCAGCCTGACCGCAGGGTGCGGGGCGAGGAGGCTCTTAGCAAGCTGCCTCTTACCAGCCGCTCTCCCAGCCTGGCTGCCCCAGCTCTCGAGGCTTCAAACCCTGGCTGGCCCTGCCTGTTTCCCCAGTGGTTGGTTATTCAGAGGAAATGCTGTGACCGCTCTACCCACTGTGCTGCGTGTTCTGAGCGTCAGCCCCCGAGTGTCCGAGCTGTCTCTTGGCCTTTGTGTCCATCTCTCCAACGTTGGCATCTCGG
>SJYF01000688.1:907666-917762 GCA_006410515.1 Procapra przewalskii
AGCCCTCCAGGTCCAGGACTGGTCTAGCTTCTCAAATAAGTTGATCCGTCCAAATATCAATAGTTCAGAAGCAGGTGAGCAAAGGAGAGGCAGAGGGAGGGATGGAAAGATCCTCCAGGCCCGCACCGAGCGAGCTTCCAGCTCGGGGGCCGGGCACCAGCCCCGGCGGGGGCCGGGAAAGGCCCCGGGAAGGCCCCGGCCAGGAGCCCACTGCCTGCACCCTGCTCTGAGGGGCGCAGGCAGGCTGCCACCACTCCCGGCGTCTCACATTTTCCTCTCTAAGGCAGCCCCAAAGTGGGTCCCGACATCTATAAATATTCAAAGCTCTTCTCATTCCCTGACATTTCAAAATGGGCCCGACAGCAGTTATTTCACACAATAAATCCAGACGCTAGGACAGAGACACGAAGGGCCGGCCGCTCGCCTCCAGGTCCCCACTTGGGAGTTGGGCGTGGGGGTGGGGGCGCCGGCGCCGGGAAGGCAGGTCCCTGCGGAGCCCTGGGCCCTGCAAGACGGCAGTCAGCCCGGCGTGGGGGCGGCCCCCGGAGGCTTGGGGGAGGGCGGAAAAGCGCAGACCAGCCTCCTGCCTGGTGCACCGGGCTGTGCAGAGACCCGCCTCTCCGCTCAGGCGTCCCGCACCGTTCTGCGATTCCTGGTAACAGTGCTGCGGATGGTGCAGAGCTTGTTTGTTTGTCTTTATCCTTCTCCTGGAAAAAGAGGTTCATGTTATTTTTTTTTTTTCCTTAAAGGCAAACATGGCAATGCCTGTGGTTACAGTCACAGAATCGAGACCTGGAAGCCCAGTCTTCCGAGTCCAGACTCTGGAGGCTCTGGGGGAAGTCGGTTCACCAACATCTCAAGCGGGTGGGGCGGTGTCAGAGCCCCGGCAGGACTGGGGGCGGCGAATGCGGTTGCTTCCACAAACATCCTGAGAAATACAGAATCCTGAGAACAGCTCCCTTATGCCCACTTTTTAAAAAAATAAGTGCTTGCTGCTATTTGAAGCAACACATGTTGTGGGTACTTTTAGGAAATCGTACCTGTGAAGTCACAGTACGGCAGACCCCAGGAAACCTGCCTGTTACCCTGGAGAAGGGCTTCTAAAGAGGAGGAAAGACCACAGATTTTAAAGAGGGGCGGGGCAGGGAGGAGGGAGCCTCTAGGCTGGCTGTGATGGCATTTCATCCTCATAAGAGTTCCGTGGTCTTTGGCTGTGCCTGACGTCTCCTCGTTCGCCGGCTTGGACTGGTTCCTTGAGGGTGTCGGTGGTCCCGGGCTCCTGGGTCTGTGTGCGGCTCCCCATCCAGAAGCCACAACCGTCCAATCTGGAATCTGTCCCATTCCGTCCCGCTGAGCCTCTGGGTCTCAGCCTGCCCTGGTCGGTAGACTCTGTGGCAAAACACAGATATTGTCATTAAAATGCAATAACTGACTTTCAAGAATCATTTAGCTAATTCGTTGATTCAAGGATTCTCAGCAGCAGTCACAGCCTACCGCAAGCCAAAGCCAGCGCCCCTGCTGGGGACCCGGCCACGGCTGGCGCTCCCCGGTCACTGTCGGCTCCCCGCCCTGTCGGCTCCCCATGCCTGAGCGACGGCATGAGCAGGACCTGAACTGTAATTTGGGAGAACTGGAGTGTTTAGCACAACACTGGCAGGCTCAGAAGACACAGGGCATCCCTCCAAAACATTAATTGCGCTAATGCTGGGAAAGATTAAAGGCAGGAGCAGAAGGGGACGACAGGGGACGAGATGGTCAGATGCCGTCACCGACTCAACGGCTGTGACTTTGGGCAAGCTCTGGGAAATGGTGAAGGACAGGGAAGCCTGGCGTGCTGCGGTCCATGGGGTCGCAAAGAGTCGGACACGACTGAGTGAACAGCAGCAATAAATATCTTCAGAAGAGCTACACGATTCCTTAATTTTCTAGCTCTTTCTCTGAAGGTCATAGGAAAGCTGGGTCAGGAGAAGTGGCCCGTTCTCCTTAGAAGGCGCTGCTTTCACCGTCTTCCCTCTAAAGTGAAAGCTGTACTACGCGTTCGTCCAAAGTGTAAATGCGAAACACGCTGCCTCCCAGCATCGTCTCTCACCACGTGGATCTGAGCCCACAGGCAGGACCCAGGCCCCGCCAGGCACACGTGTTTGCCCGTCCTCTATGCCGCCTCCAAGGACGCGAGGCTCTTTGCTGGCCTGGGCAGTGGCTCAGTGTGTCTCCATGGGGTGCACTGATGTCCTACTTCACTTTTCGGAGCCAGAATGTGGGAAGAGGGACCATGTCTCCTGCACCTCAGCCTCGCTCCCCAGTCTTGGCTGGGAAGTTCACCCCGAGGCTGAGGTGCCCGGGGCCCCGAATCCAGCTGACTCATTCTGGCCCTGACACCTCAGTGCTGAGTCCTCAGGGACGAGTCTGGCTCCAGGCCTGAGCCAACAGACCACAAAGCGGAAGGGGAACACCCTGTGTTCTCCCAGGACACGGGCCTTGGAGGCGCCCTAGCTGCTCCAGGCTCCAGGTCTAATTATTCTCCCAGCCCAGGGCCCTGGCCTGATGGCCTCCCACCCCAGAAGCCCTGAGGAATCAGACGAGTCAGGAGTCAGGCAGCGAAGACTCTCATCCTTTCCTGGGACAAAGCGTCCTGTCAGTGAAAGGAGCTGGTGGAATCAGCTCTCCAAGCATCCCCTCTCTGAGCACTCCCGTCAGCTGACCTCTGCATCCAGGGTCACGGTCTCGGGGCGTGGGAGGCATACGTTGGCTGGGCCCAGGCCCCCAGCCCTGCCCATCCCCATACTACCTGACTCATCCTTGAGTCTAACGGCCCCCCTGTGAGCGAGGCCAGGGCCACGTGGGGACCAGCACGGATAACTGATGGGCAGCTGTCTGTGCCAAGCCTGTGCCGCTGGCCTGCATTGCCGAGTGGGGCCTGGAAGCCTCAGGGGGCGGAGAAGAGTATGTCTAGAGTCAGGTCGCCCCAGAAGCAGACCCGAGATGAGGATGTGGGGACAAGTGAGTCATGCTACCTGGGGATGGAAGAGCCTCCTTGGAGCCTCCTCCCCTGTGGAGGCTGGGGAGGCTGCCAGACAGAGCCTGCCTCCCTAGAGCCCGGGTAGACAGTGAGGAGCTCTGGGTCTGATTATATTGCATTACATTTTATTATATTATATTATATTACATTACAGTATATTATATTACATTATATTATATTACATTATATTATTAGCCCTAGGTGGAGTTTACCACCCGCTTTGGGACGCACTCCCAAGCAACCTGACTCTGCGAAGACATGGGCCTGGCACGCTGGGGGCCTCTACCAGCCTCACGCCATCCATGGGCTGGGCCTGGGTCAGAAGGACTTGGACCCCACAAGTGGTGCCAGGGCTTGAACTCTATGTCATGTTATGTCATGTTCTGTTACGTTGCATTTTGTTTTAGATTAATGTATATCCCTTTTGCAATTAGAGGGAAACGATATTCTTTCAAAACAATCTGGCCAGCGTGCAAAACGTGTGTGTGTGTGTGTGTGTGTGTGCGCGCGCACGCACGTGTGTGCGCAGCTTTACTAGACTGTCGCTAAGTCCTCATGAGTTTGTCCCAGTGTTCAGCCGTATTGCTTGCAAATGTGTTGGCTTTCTCCTGTCCCATATGTCTCATTTTTCAGTTTCCTGCCTTATTGCATTGGCTGTAATGTACATTTTTAAGGTTAGTTTGATGAAGGTCTTATTGATTTTGAGCAGCTCAGGGAGGATGGATTTGAGGAGACAGAAGCCAGGGACAGACTTATCGGCCACAAGCTTTGCAGCAGCTCAGGAGAGTGGGCTTGGAGCAGGGTGAGAGCAAGTGGAGAGAGCAGGGTCGCATCCAAGCAGGGATGTGGATGAAGCTCTACCTGGACCTGGGCCAGCAACAGAGAGACCCCTGCCACCTGCTCCAGACCGGAATCGCAGGATGCAACTGGCGCTGACCAGGAAATGACACCACCTCCCATCGCTGTTAAGCTATTGGCATCTACTCATGTGAAAAATGCCAGAAATGAGATAGATTAGAATTCCCAACTTGCCATCAGTTTCCCAGGAAGATGGACTCAGACGAAATGAACAGCTGTTTTAATTTTCTCTGACAGCTCCTGGTCTGACTCTTGATGAAGCTCATCCAGACGCCCTTCTGATAATTGAATGATACAGCAAATGGCCTTGCTGTTGACGTGGTGGCTCTACCTGTCTGTCGCCTCTCACCAAGCCCAGGACCTGCATGGCCCTCCCTGGGAGTGTCCCCAGTGACGGATATGCCCCTGTGCACAGCCCTACCGGGAGAGCGTCCCCAGTGACGGAAACACCCCTGCACCACTCAGCGTGGCAGCTCCAGTCAGGGTGGCCATGTGGCCGGGACACAGAGGAATCAAGCTGCTATTTTAATTTATTTAAATTTAAACGGCTCCAGTAGCTCGTGGCTCCCTCACTGCCCAGCCCCCGTGCCGGGGGTGAGACTCACGGTCCACAGCTTCAGTGTGAGCAGGCGGTTATCGCTAGGAGGGCAGACTCTCGGGCTCCACCGCAGACCAATCGGGTCAGAACCTGCATCTCAGCAGGCTCTCGCTGTGTACACTGATGTTTGGGGGCCCCCGCTCTAGACTACTGAAGGGGCCCTTGGCCCCCGGGACCCTCAGTCCAGGACGCAGCCCCACCAGCTGTGCACCTGCCTGGCACCTCTCCCGTCTTTACCCACACGGTTGCAGGGCTTGTTCAGGCCCTCCTGGAGGATGCGAGCACAGCCTTCGCTCACCTTCCGCGGGTGTGAACAGCCGTGGCCCAGCCCCAGGGGATGGCTCAGCACGAGGCCGGAGCCGTGAGGCCTCTGCAGGGTCAGCAAGCAGCCGGCACCTCAGGGTAAGCTTGCTGTGCAGCCCCTCTGGGGCAGCTGGAAAATCACTGAGGCAGGCTCAGCCTGAAGAAAACACTCCACCCTCGAAGCAGGGAGTCCTTAAACACCAAGGTTTTGGCAGGCTCAGCCCATCCCGCCCCTTGGTTCAGTGACCAGAAGCCCTTGGCACCGCGCAGGCAGTGGCTAGAGACGGATAGCTGGGGAGAGGGGAGCCCCAAACCAGGAAGGAAGAACCGCATGAACGCTGCCGGTAAGCAGGTCTCCCAGCGTCTGTCTAACCGGCTACTCGCGTCGTCAGCCTGCGGGTCGTCTGGAACAAGCCTCGTCCCGTAAGGCCCCCGTGGCTGCAGGGCCATCACGGGAGGCCTTCTGCCCCTGGAACTCACCGTGTGGGAGGAAGTCCCCCAGGAGCCGCGATCTCCTCAAAACGTTAACTCAAATCATGGATTCACGGTTACTGGCTGAAGGGGGGGTTTCCTCTCCACTAGTGGAACCCTTGATTTGTCACTGTTTTAACTGACACATCGGGGAAGAAACTCGGTGTTCCAGATGGGGCTGCTGGCCTTCTCACCAGGGCAGGCTGGGACGCGGCAGGCTCACACAGACCTCGCACTTGACCTGTTCCATGGCCCTTTCTGGACGGGCTCGAACTGTGCCAGGACAGCCCTGTTTTGTGATCACACCACACACCCCTGAGCACGAGAGGCTGAGGCCCCAGGTGCAAGCTCTGGTGCCCTTACGAGGGGCGGGGCTCAGGGGTCAGCCTGTTGGAGCTCCCTGGGCAGAGGTAGAACTTGGCCTTCTGTCCTGCAAGTCACCATCCAGAGGCCTAGGTCCCTGCAGGGCGTCCAGACCACATCTGTTACGCCGGGTCACATCCACCTTCCAGGAGGGAAATGATTTCTAGACAAGTGAGCGACGTCTTCAAGTTACCGTCAACAGCACGGCCTGTGTGAGGACCCGGCTCTCTGTCCCTGGACTTGGCTCTGGCCACTGAACAGCTTTGCGAGAGCTGCTCTGGCTCCAGGGGATGAAGAGCAGCTTGACCAGAGCAAACACGTCTCTCTCCTTCTTGCAAAGACTGTCTGGGAGGAGCCCTGAGGATGGAGACACATGGGGGCCTGATGACCCCACCAGGATCCCACCGAGATGCTGTGATTCCACCAAGGCTACCGTTAGATGTGACCCTTCACTCATGGGCTTCTCCGGTAGCTCAGCTGGTAGAGAATCCACCTGCAATGCAGGAGACCCTGGTTCAATTCCTGGGTCAGGAAGATCTGCTGGAGAAGGGATAGGCTACCCACTTCAGTATTCTTGGGCTTTCCTGGTGGCTCAGCTGGTAAAGAATCCATCTACAACGTGGGAGACCTGGGTTCAGTCCCTGGGTTGGGAAGATCCCCTGGAGAAGGGAAAGACTAACCACTCCAGTATTCTGGCCTGGAGAATTCCATGGGCTGTATATTCCTTGGGGTCCCAAAGAGCTGGACATGACTGAGCGACTTTCTTTCACTTTCCTTCACTCTTAGGAAACTGCATTTTGTGCATAGGACACAGAGTTCCTCTCTGCTTACATGTTTGCCCTGACCCCAACAATCACAGTTTTCTCTTTATGGGAAAAAAAAAAAATTGAACTGTTTATATAGAATATTCCAGAAGGTTTACCATCATTTCCTTTTAAATATCAAATCTTCCTCTTCCCTCAAAAACCTAAGAAGCCCCATAACACTGAAATCCAAGCAAATCTAAACCTTGAAACCCCGTCTTCAACTACTGGGGTCTCCCCAGGCTCCCCTGAAGAAGAGGGAAGAGGGTGTCAAGGTCATGAACTTGGAAATGCTGACCCAAGGGCAGCGGACCCTGGAGTGTCCCGCCCACATCTCCTCCACCTCGTCCCTTCAACCTCATCCCCTCAACACCGCCCCCTCAACTGCAGGCCTTTACTCAGGAGAGTCTGTACCTCCAGGGCTGGCTGATTCTAACAGAATCCACACTGGTCCCCGGGTGAACCCTCCCCTCATCCACCAAGCTGGACTCCAAACCCCCCTGCATGCTCTGATTCTCACATGTCAAGCCAACATTTCCCACCTTGCATCACCTCAGACAGCTAGAGACTGCTGAAGCCCAGCGCCCGTCGAGGCTCCGTGTGCCAGCCTGTGCCATCCCCCTGCCCTGCCTGGGCCGGGGAGACGGAGATGTGTACACTCGTGAGCATGCTGACGTTACACTGGTGAATCCTTTCACGAAAGTCGAACAAGTAATCAGGCAAGTGAAATGCAGCTGCATCATTCCAAAGTGTTACATTTTACTTTGTCAAAGTCAAGTGTATCGCGTGGGTGGTATGGTGATAAGCATAGCTGCCTTCCAAAGTCAAGGGTACACATTTTTTTAAATCATTTCATTGGCAAAAAGAAGCAATATATATATATATACACACAGGCCAAGAAACGCAGATTCTAAAGGAGCTGGGGCCGCCTGGGAGCCACGGCCATCACGAACGCTCAGACGCTCTGCATGTATTACAAGCGGCCATCACGCAGAGCTCTTTCTGGAAATAACGTGGAAGACAAAGGGGGAAGTTTGGCCAAGGATTTATCTACTGCCAGAGCTGCGGTCCCCACAATCATTCATGCAGTGGCAGAGCCTCTGGTGCCGTGGATTGAAGACCAGCCACAACTACACACTTACACCATAAATTCAGTAAGGCAGAGGGTATTTTTTCCCTCTCTACAGACAAAGGAGATTGAGCCTCTCTGCAACTGTGCCCTTACATACAAAGGTGAACCTCACCCTCTGCTTGTCTGGGAGAAGAGAGGTCCCCGCAGACAAGCCAGCAGGCAGCGAGCACTGGCAGGAGGGCGGGCGGGGCGCCCCGAGGAGGGGTCCCTGGAGGACCCCAGGAGTCGGCTGAAGGTAGCACCTCCGGGAGGCGGGATGTCAACTGGAGATCACGTGTCAAAGGACAGTTGAATCAGAGGGTGGGGTACTCGAGGAGCAGTCAGAAAGAGCGGGGTCAGCCAGCGTGTGAGCCGAGGCTGGGGTGGAAGGATGTTTCCCCAGGGGCAGCTCTGGGGATAGTAATTAGCAGCATCTACTTTGCAGGGGTCGTGAGGTTTATGTGGATGATGCGTAGAGACTGGTTGTGCACAGCGCCTGGCCCATGATGGGGAACCGTTAAAAGGAAGCGGCTGAGATCTTCCCGGCAACCCAAGTCTTCCTCTGTGCAGAGACCTCCTTCCCGCGAGTAGAGGAAACCTGGATTGATGGGGAATAAGCAAACGGATTAGCACCTTCCTTTCAAAGCTGGAAGCATCCTGCATTTGTGACCCCTCCAATCAGAAATCGGAACCACAGCATTCCTCCCTAGTATGAACATGAATAAAAAGGGGTGACGTTCCTCAGGTCTCAGCAGGTGACAACTGTCCCCAATTCCATGTGTCCAGTTCTGTCCCCAGCTCAGAGGGTGCTGGGGCTTCCTCGGGCTCCTGCCCTGCCCCGTCCCCAGGGGAACTGCTCCGTGGCCTGCACACCACACCTCCCGGAGTGGCCCTGGGGCCCGGTGCTAGCTGAGCACATGCTCCTGACACTCTGGGCAGCCGGGCCCTGATCCGTGCTTGCCAGGGTGTACCACGTCGCTCCCACCACAGTCAGCTGTCAAGGGCCCCTCCCACCATGAGGGGGCTCCTCCCCGCGCCTGCAGCCGTCACAGACCTGTCTTCAGGGGACAGATTCCCGCCTCCACACTCAGAAGACAAGGATGCTCACTCGGATGACCCCTCTAAGAATGGGACTGAGACTTCAAATGCATCACACTGGAGGGGACTCGGGGGTGCGGCCGGTCAGACCCCACCCCACACCTGCCCTGGACACACTCCCCGCTCTGAACACCAGCCCAGCCACCCTGTGGACAGCGCGCACCCCCAGGCAGCACACACCTCCAAGGCCTGTCCGCACACCGTGCCAGCGCCCATACCCGGGCAAGACGCTCTCCCACCTTCACCTCCAATGCCCCTCCAGGGCCGGCTGCCTCCCCTCCCCACCCTGGGGCCCTGCTCCTGCCGAGTGCGTCCTCCAGCCTCACCAGACCCCCAGGCCCCTGACCCCGGGGCCCCAGTCTGCCGGCCCCACCCCGGCCCTCTCCGTAGCCCCCATGAGAGCAGGGCGCCCTGTGAGGAAGGTGGTGGTTTCATCGGGAAAGTGGGGTGAAGTGGCCCCGACTCTCGGATGTCCAGCTGGGTTAAGGTCCACAGCTTGCTGGGCATGGGAGTCAGAGCTGGCTGGTTCTTCCTTCACAGTGCAGGTCCACACGCGAGCCACTGTCATGCTGGGGGATCCAGGTCAATGTTGAAAAAAATAGAGAAGAAATGGATTTTCTTAATGAACGTTTCTCTAAATTAACCTGAGTAGACACGTGTGGTCCCTGAGTATATCCAACAGACGTACACTCCTTGTCAGGCGTTTGAGAAAGGCTCCGTCTGTTGAGGATCATCCATCACAAAGGAGCTCAGTCCCTCATGAGCTTCGTGCATTCTTAGCACTGGTGCCTGAGGCACCGGAAAACAGCTTTACTCAAGAAGATGCCGTCTGAACAGTCACAAGGACGGTGCCCTCCAAATGGTCCTTAAAATTTATTTTTTTGGTAAATCTGGAGCATTCGGTACGTTTGATATTTGGCAAATGTGTTTTTCCGCGCCCTCTGTGTCTCCCTGGGAACTGGTCGGGTCCCCTTGCTGACCTGCTTGGTGACCAGCGCTCCTGTCCTTCCCTGACCTCGCCCATCACCCTCTCTGGCCCCCATGGGGCCACCACTCACGGCCGGGGCCACTCGCCTGTCCCTGGCCCTCGGGGCTCCTCCACACCGCCCCCTCGGCCCTGGCCACTGCCCTTCCTCTCCGGCCTGTTTAGACCTTCCCTGCCCGCCTCCCCATCGCTGGGAGAGGCCAGAGGCCAGTGGGTCACCTGTCCACATGCCACACCCCTCCCCACCCCCTGTCTTCCGGGCAGCTCCGGGCAGCCACGTGCATCCCTTCCATAGACAGACTGCGCTCTCTCCAAGGGAGACTCCTTACACGGTCTGTGTGAGTGTCTGAGCTTTGTGGGGGTTGAAAGAAAGGCGGGTTAGTGGGTGTGAGCCTGCGTGGAGTCACTGGTAAGCACAAATGGGGATTTCTCCCTTCAGAACTAAAAACAGAAGTCAAGGTCAGGCCGTAAGTCACTGGTGTGGTTC
>SJYF01000688.1:948260-963913 GCA_006410515.1 Procapra przewalskii
AGGGCTCATGGTCCAGGGCTCCGGGCGAGAGGCAGAGAGGGCGGGGCTTCTCCTGCTTCACCAGACCCCAGGGAAAGCGGACAGAGCCAGGCACTCGGCCTGGAGGGCCCCACCCCTGCTGGGGAGCCGGCTGCCTCCACACGGGGTTTCAGCATCCAGAAACCCACCGGCCGGGGTGGCCCAAGACACCGTGACGTCAGCCCTGAGCCAGGATGCCAACCACGGCTCGAGGATCTCAGGGCCACGGCGGCAACCGCACACCAGAGCAAGGAAGGCAGCCCCACCTCCGCAAACTCACCCCGGACAATGAGCCTGTGACAGTCAGATTCCTGATCAAAGGAAGAAATTCCACGTGGAGACATCAGGCAGCACAGCGCAGAGTTCTGTTTCAGCAGATACCCTGGTGCTCCCACCTGAGTGCTGGATAAACCAGCTGTAATCTCAGCTAAGTGCTCAGCTGGTAAGGGGTCAGGACGGGACAGGGCCAGAAGAGGGAAGACAGGCCGCCCTCAGAGGGCCTGCGTGGCCGCTGCCGCCTCCCAGCAGAGCTCCCCACGGGCCCGGGGTCTCACCCCACCCACACTGGGGGGAGAGCGCAGACTGATGGGCTGGCCACAGGCCCTCACCGAGAGGGCAATTCGAGCGTGCAGTCCAACAGGAAGAGGTGGCGGCTGTGAGGAGAGCAGCCTACATTCCTGGACTAAGAAGTAAGAGCAAAGTTTGAAGACAGCCTAGAGAAGCAAACCGCCACCCACTCCAGGATTCTTGCCTGGGAAAGCCCATGGACAGAGGAGTCCGCGGGGTCACAAAGAGTCAGACACGACCCAACAGCCAAACATGGCGGCAAGCTGACAGTGGGGGAGAGGGGCATCTTTCTGTGGTCCAGGGCGTCAGCCCAGGGCAACCAGAGCCTCATCAGGGTCATGGGCGTCGTCACTGGGGGAGCCCGTTTTCCAGATCCGCCTTCTCCGCTGGCCTTGGACAGCCCCCACCAGCCAAGGGCGGGGTTTACCCTCCCTGCTGGAGGAGGAGCGGCTGCGAGTCAAGTTGTAAAGCCTCAGTCCGGGATTCTCACCCATGTGTGCACACATGCTAAGTCACTCAGTCGAGCCCAACTCTGTGGGACCTCATGGATTACAGTCCGCCAGACTCCTCTGTCCATGGGATTCTCCAGGCAGGAATATTGGAGTGGGTTGCCATTCTCTTCTCCAGGAGATCTTCCCGACCCAGGGATCAAACCTGCATCTCCGAAGCTCCTGCACTGGCCGGCAGATTCTTTACCACTGAACCACCTGGGCAGTCCCATCATCTATGATTCTAATCAAAATGAGATAGTTATATGTCTATATATTAATTAGATTATCTAAATTATGTGATGATTATCGACACAATATTGTGACTTTGTATGTACCCCCTTACCTGCTGCGACTCTTCCAGTGTTAGCAGCAGGGGGCAGGCAGGGCCCTTGGCCACCACATGGGAGCCTGGTGGTGTGACGGAGACCTTGTTTCCTCTCCCAGCTCTGCTGCTCGCTGACTGTGTGACCTTGGGCCAGTCACTTCCCCTCTCTGCACCTGCTTGTTAATCCACCCACAATGGTGCCACCGTCCATGGCCCATGGGCCAGAGGTGAGGCCAGGGAAAGTCATGGGGAGCCCCCATAGGGTGCTGAAGCGGGCAGGAAGCGTGCTCGCTATTTGCATCATCAGTACTATTAACCGTGTGTCCAGCAGTATGCCCTAAACAAGGGAGGGTTTCCCACACTGGTAGAGGTAGAAACGCAGCTTCCATCCACTCCGTCTAGACCTCTGCCCCGCCGGCTGGGCCCCAAACATGCTTTTGGCTGACATTCTTGGAATCACAAGTGAGTAAAAGTAACTCAGACTGCCGCCTCTCCGGCTTGCTTCTGCCGGCCAAATACGTGGTCTTCGCCCTCCATCCAGATAAGCGGGGCAGTGGCTGGCCCTCCCGCTGCTCTGGAACTTGCCTGCCCACCTGCCTGCCTCAAATGCAGTGCTTTTGACACCAGCGCTGGACATTCACCCTGGGGCCACCCTACTGATCTTATCATCCCAAACTCTGCTTCGCTGTCTCAGGCCTATGCAACAATAATATATTGTCTTTAAGAGGTCAGACCCCCATGTCATGAAGTGGTCATCTGCAAACTTTAGTCACTTAATCGTCTAATTCTGGTCCCACGCACGCCTCAGTCCCCGGGGCTTCAGTCTTCAGCCCCCAAGGCCAACACAGGCCCTCAGCACTCCATGTCGATGGAAACGAGATCACCCCAAGAACTGTGGGCCTTCCTCTGCCAGCCCCGCCTCTTCTCTGCCCACGGCTTTCCTTCCAAAGAAACCACCAGCTGCTTTGTGGCCAAAGAACAGTAACACAAATGTGCACACGTGCACTGGCCCTTTCACGGAGAAGGCAGTGGCCCCCACTCCAGTGCTCTTGCCTCGCAGATCCCGTGGACGGAGGAGCCTGGTAGGCTGCGTCCATGGGGTCGCTAAGCGTTGGCACGACTGAGCGACAATTGAGAGCTGCTCTGTCCTGCGGCCCAGGGTGGGCACCTTCTCTCCAAGCGGGTGAGAAGAGCCTTCTCTCTCCCACCACCGGTCAGAGAGGGCGCCTGAAATTGAGCTGGACCCTGTCCTAACCTCAGGGTGCTGCTTACTTTCAGGTAAGCGAGAGACATCCTAGGCCCAAGGCAGATGACCACCGAGACAACGCTCGATGTTGAAACTGCCCTTGCTTTTCTAACTGTATTTAGTTTTTTCCCAAGAAAAGCTCCTCAGTGGACCAACGCTGCATCGGCCAGTCGGTCCCTGCAGCCCCCTCCCACTCCAGCCCCCCAGGCCCGTCGACCTGCTGACCACTCATGGCGGGCACTGCCCCTGTGGAGGCCCAGGGTGAGGCTGGCTCTCCAGACCTCCCAGTGGCTGTGCGGGTCCCTTCCTTCTACGTGGCAGTGATTTCCAGCTCCTTGATCATTCTTGGAAACTCATCCTAGTCCTGGATGAGGCTGACTTGGAGGTCACTCCATTTAGCATGCGCTCATAGGTGGCTCCTGTGTATTCCCCACACGATCACAGCGGGAAGGGCAGGGTCTGACACTCAGGGCTCTCCAGAGGGGGCAAGCAGGAGGCACATCGGGCCAGGGTGGCCCCCCAAGGTAATAATACTGAGGAGGCGAGTGTCTGCCGATGGCTACTTCCAGCCAGTGACCGGCCACCCCTGCTCAGGGCCAAGCTTTGCATGGGACCTCTGCACATGTCACAATGGTGCACATGTAATGCGCCCTGCATACGCAACAAGCTGTGCGTGCACAAACAGCTGTGTACATATAATAAGCGGGTTGTGCATATGAGGTAATGTTTGCACGTGCAATGAGCAGGCTGTACATGTGATGAGGTCTGCACATGTTGTGACCTGTGTGTATGTAACAGATGAGTTGGGAGCATGTGATGAGCTGTGCGTTGCTAAACAGACTGCACACAGACATGAATGATCTCCCCCACCCATCCCCTGCACGGAGGCCATCCTCGGGGCCTCAGTCCACAGTCTGTCTGGGTAAACATGTATTCTGGAGTTGGCCTCCACACTGTAAATGTGAAGACACTTAGAGGCTGTTTCACGTTGTTTACTGCCTTCCATGAGGGGGTCTATCAGACACGCTTCAGTTCTCTAAGCTGAAGACAAATCAGCAGCTCTCTGGCTGTGGGAGAAGTGCAGGGAGCCCGGGAAGCCAGCCGGGCTCTGCACTGGAAGTAGCTCTGCGCTGATCTCCACAGGACATGCATCTTCCTGCAGGCCAGCCAGTGGCTGGAGGGGATCCTGGCCCAGAATCTCTGCACACTGGCTCATTTCCATGCTCAGAAAAGAGAGAGGAGAGGAGAGGTGCTATAATATTGATGAAACTGATGCTGTAAAATCAGCAGTTCAGTTCAGTTTATTTGCTCAGTTGCGTCCAACTCTTTCAACCCCACGCACTGCAGCATACCAAACCCCCTGTCCATCACCAACTCCCGGAGTTCCCTCACACTCATGTCCATCGAGTTGGTGATGCCATCCAGCCATCTCATCCTCTGTCATCCCCTTCTCCTCCTGGCTTTAATCTTTCCCAATATCAAGGTCTTTTCCAATGAGTCCATTCTTCGCATCAGGTGGCCAAAGTATTGGAGCTTCAGCTTCAGCATCGGTCCTTCGAATGAGTATTTAGGATTGATTTCCTTTAGGACTGACATATTTGATCTTCTTGCAGTCAAAGGAACTCTCAAGAGTCTTCTCCAACACCACAGTTCAAAAGCATCAGTTCTTCAGTGTTTATAGTCCAACTCTCACATCCATACGTGGCTACTAAGAAAATCATAGCTTTGACTAGATGGATCTTTGTTGGCAAAGTGATGTCTCCATTTTTTAATATACTGTCTAGGTTAATCTAGCTTTACTTCCAAGGAGTAGGAACTTTTAATTTCATGGCTGCGGTCACCATCTACAGTGATTTGGGGGCCCAAGAAAACAAACTCTGTCAGTTTCCACTGTTTCCCCATCTATTTGCCATGAAGATGGGACCAGATCTTAGTTTTCTGAATGCTGAGCTTTAAGACAACTTTTTCACTCTCCTCTTTCACTTTCATCAAGAGACTTTAGTTCCTCTTCACTTTCTGCCATAAGGGTGGTGTCACCTGCATATCTGAGGTTACTGACATTTCTCCTGGCAATCTTAATTCCAGCTTGTGCTTCATCCAGCCCAGCGTTTCTCATGATGTACTCTGCATAGAAGTTAAATAAGCAGGGTGACAATATACAGCCTTGACATACTCCTTTCATGATTTGGAGCCAGTCTGTTGTTCTATGCTCAGTTCTAACAGTTACTTCTTGACCTGCATACAGATTTCTCAAGAGGCAAGTCAGGTAGTCTGGTATTCCTGTCTCTTTCAGAATTTTCCACAGCTTGTTGCGATCCACACAGTCAAAGGCTTTGGCATAGTCAATAAAGCAAAAATAGATGGGTTTTCTTTTGGAACTCTCCTGCTTTTTTGATGATCCATCAGACATTGGCAATTTGATCTCTGGTTCCTCTGCCTTTTCTAAATCCAGTTTGAATATCTGGAAGGTCATGGTTCACTTATTGCTGAAGCCTGGCTTGGAGAATTTTGAGCATTACTTTACCAGTGTGTGAGATGAGTGCAATTGTGCGGTAGTTTGAGCATTCTTTGGCATTGTCTTCCTTCAGGACTGGAATGAAAACTGACCTTTTCCAGTCCCATGGCCACTGCTGAGTTTTCCAGATTTGCTGGCATATTGAGAGTAGCACTTTCACAGCATCACCTTTCAAGATTTGAAATAGCTCAACTAAAATTCTATCTCCTCCCCTAGCTTTGTTCGTAGTGATGCTTCCTAAGGCCCACTTGACTTCACATTCCAGGATGTCTGGCTCTAGGTGAGTGATCACACCATCGTGATTATCTGGGTCATGAAGATCTTTTCTGTACAGTTCTTCTGTGTTTCTTGCCACCTCTTCTTAATATCTTCTGCTTCGGTTGCTGCTGCTGCTGCTAAGTCGCTTCAGTCGTGTCTGACTCTGTGAGACCCCGTAGACGGCAGCCCACCAGGCTCCCCTGTCCCTGGGATTCTCCAGGCAAGAACTTTGGAGTGGATTGCCATTTCTTTCTCCAATGCATGAAAGTGAAAAGTGAAAGTGAAGTCGCTCAGTCGTGTCCGACTCTTCATGACCCCATGGACTGCAGCCCACCGGCTCCTCCGTCCATGGGATTTTCCAGGCAAGAGTACTGGAGTGGGGTACCGTTGCCTTCTCCACTGCTTCTGTTAGGTCCAGACCATTTCTGTCCTTTATCGAGCCCATCTTTGCATGAAATGTTCCCTTGTTACCTCTAATTTTGTTGAAGAGACCTCTAGTCTTTCCCATTCTGTTGTTTTCCTCTTCTTCTTTGCATTGGTCACTGAGGAAGGCTTTCTTATCTCTCCTTGCTATTCTTTGGAACTCTGCATTCAAATGGGTATATCTTTCCTTTTCTCCTTTGCTTTTCCCTTCTCTTCTTTTCACAGCTATTTGTAAGGCCACCTCAGAAAACCATTTTTCTTTTATGCATTTCTTTTTCTTGGGGATGGTCTTGATCACTGCCTCCTGTACAATGTCAGGAACCTCTGTCCATGCATCCATTCCTCCGTGCCGTTCTTCAGGCACTCTGTCTGTCAGATCTAATCCCTTGAATCTGCTTCTCACTTCCACTGTGCAATCGTAAGGGATTTGACTTAGGTCTACCTGAATGGTGCAGTGGTTTTCCCTACTTTCTGAAACATAAATCTGAATTTGGCAATAAGGAGTTCATGATCTGAGCCACAGTCAGCTCCTGGTCTTCTTTTTGTTAACTGTATATAGAGCTTCTCCATCTTTGGCTGCAAAGAATATAATCAATCTCATTTCAGTGTTGACCATCTGGTGATGTCCATGTGTAGAGTCTTCTCTTGTGTTGTTTGAAGGGAGGTGTTTGCTATGACCAGTGCATTCTCTTGGCAAAACTCTATTAGCCTTTGCCTTGCTTCATTCTGTATTCCAAGACCAAATTTGCCTGTTACTCCAGGTAGCTCTTGACTTCCTACTTTTGCATTCCAGTCCCCTATGATGAAAAAAACATTTTTGGGGGGTGTTAGTTCTAGAAGGTCTTGTAGATCTTCATAGAACCATTCAGGTTCATCTTATTCAGCATTACTGGTTGGGGCATAGACTTGGATTACTGTGATATTGAATGGTTTGCCTTGGAAACAAATAGAGAGATAATTCTGTCACTTTTGAGATTGCATCCAAGTACTGCATTTTGGACTCTTTGGTTGACCATGATGGCTACTCCATTTCTTCTAAGGGATTCTTGCCCACAGCAGTAGATATAATGGTCATCTGAGTTAAATTCATCCATTACAGTCCATTTTAGTTCGCTGATTCCTAGAATGTTGACGTTCACTCTTGCCATCTCCTGTTTGATCACTTCCAATTTGCCTTGATTCATGGACCAAACATTCCAGGCTCCTGTGCAATATTGCTCATTACAGCCTCAGACCTTGCTTCTATCACCTGTCACATCCACAGCTGGGTGTTGTTTTTGCTTTGGCTCCATCCCTTCATTCTTTCTGGAGTTACTTCTCCACTGATCTCCAGTAGCATATTGGGCACCCATCGACCTGGGGAGTTCATCTTTAAGTATCCTATCTTTTTGCCTTTTCATACTGTTCATGGGGTTCTCAAGGCAAGAATACTGAAGTGGTTTGCCATCCCTTCTCCAGTGGCCCATGTTTTGTCAAAACTCTCTGCCAAGTCCTGTCCATCTTGGTGGCCCTACATGACATGGCTCATAGCTTCATTGAGCTAGACAAGGCTCTGGTCCATGTGACTGCTAAGATTGTCATGATTAAACTCGACTTCGCTTAGGGCAGACAGAGCTGCTCTGGGTGTCGACTGAGGTGCCCCAGGCAAAGCCCATTCCAGCCTCCTCTCCAACACCCCAGGCTGGCAAGCATCCGGCCACCACCTGCTCCCTGAGTCAGCTGGTCTGCACCTGCAGGCTATAGCCTGCCTCTCCTCTGTAAACACATGGATTTGCTGAAATGAATGATTTCTGGTTGTAAAACTCAAATTACCATTTCACTCAAAGAAACACAATTTTTGTCTCCCTGATCCAGTTAACATCATCCTCAGTACCCACCAGGGGCCAAGCCTGTGGGGAGGCGAGGACATTCTGTCTGCTGGCGGCCTGAGGTGGAGGCTCAGGCCACGCGGGAAGGAGGCTAGGGCTCAGCACGGGTGCCTGTGCTCCCCAAGGCGCCTGCCTCGCCCTCCCCTCCTGAGCTCTTGCTGGTGCCTCTTTGAACTGCACCATCCCTCCACCCATGCCTGGGCTCTGCATCGCTTTGGGTCTTCATGTTGGAAGCTGCTTTGTGCAAACACTGTTGGCTCTTCCCTCTCTTTATATAGTTTGCGCAGGATGGCTGTAGCAGAGGCCGGGCTGTGGAACCGGAGGCCCGGTCCTGGCCCTGGAGCTTGCTGAGGTGGGGGTAGCAAGCTCACCAAGACAGCGGGGTTGTTGGGGACACAACCAGAGCCCAGAGGAGGCTCAGTGTGCAGATCTGGGGGAGCCCTAGAGGAGGCTGGGGAGCAGGAGATAAGGAGCTGGCCGGGCTGACGGACAAGGTACAGCAGGAGGGAAATACCCAAATACTCGGTGAGGCGGGGCTGGAGGGGGCAGGCAGGCAGCAGGGGAAAGTCCGGCTGGAAAGACGCTCAGGCCACTGGGGGCCCTTGGCCTGGACCCAATCCCTGCCCTGCAGAGGAGGGGAGCCGCCAGGGCCCAGGGAGGGTGAGGTGCTGGTGGGCCCTCAGGGCAGCGTGTTGGCCGTGGCTGGATGGTGGCGGTGCAGCAGACACGGGGGCAGGGCCTCAGGACAGGCACCCTGGACACCCTGCCCCCACAGGCAGAGTTGCCCGAGGCAGCACCCAGTGTGGCCAGTTGGAGCCATGGGGAGGGCAGGAGGCTGGGCTCTGTCAGCTCCGAGACCGCCGGCCACGCCTGAGGCCCGGCAGAGGGGCTGGAGGGCTGGGGGAGCCCTCACAGGTAGCAGAGTTAACCTCAGGCTGGGCAAGCAGCCCGGGGCCCCGCAGAGCCTGTGTGGGGCTTCTGGAAGCTGCAATTCCCCTCCAGTCGCCCTGCAAACCAGGCGCTGTCTACAGGTAAGTACTGGAAGCCACCTCCGCCACTTGCAGGAGCCGGGCAAAGCTCACCAGTCCTGGGGACCAGATCATGGAAAGTCTACTGGAAGCAGCGCAAGGAGCCGGGGAGGTAAGGGATGGAGAGCCCTGCTCTCCCTGCTCCTCCTCCTGGGCCCAGAACTGCCCCCTCTTCCTTCTCTCTAGAAACACAGCACGCTTGCCTCTCTGTTGAATGAAAACTGTTTGCTTAGCCCTGAAGCATGTCTTCTATCACACACACACTTGCACACTCAGACTTTAATGTCAGTACAGACATCACTCACGTCCACATCCTAACCACCCCCCGCCCCCATGTTTTGACCCCTGAACCTGCTGGGCAGGAGGGTCCCTTCCCTGGTCCACCACATCCATCCTCTGGGCCTCACCGGAGCAGCACTTCCTGGGAGGGGCCAGTTTCATGCGCAGCCTCCCCCATCCAGGAGGACTAGGGATCCCAACTGTGGCCTCTGAGACAGTATTCGAAAGGGATTCAACCAGAAGGAAAGACAGCCAGCCAAGCTGCCTTGGGCTCCCATCGGGAAGCACCACCCTCCCGGATCTGGGGAGTGAACACACGCGTGTGACCCGGATGCTCAACTCCATTTGTTCTGGATTTAAAACTCAAAAATCCACTGGGACTTTGAGATCACTTCCAGAAGAGCATCCAAAACAAAGAAGCTTGTGCTCTGGACGAGCAAAGTGGTGGAGCAGGTACGGGACAGCATAATTGAATTAGCCCAGCCGCAGATGGAATGTCAATATTTTAATAACTTTCCTTGAGAAAACGCCTCTGTCTTCCCTTTTGTTCACCGTCAGCCCTGGCTCTGTCCCTCTGGGCGGCTGGGCTGGAGGAGCTTGGTGGTGCATGGATTTCCCTCCCCTCCCACCTCCCCGACCCCCGCCCACTCTTCGGTCAGGTTGGATACAAAGTTAACCAGGGTCAGACATGAAGGTGCTTCAAAGGGCATCTGGAGCTCTGGGTTTATATTTTCATCTGAGTGACAAGAAAATGAGGCACTTTTGCAGCTCAATTTGTCTCGAAATAGCTGTGCCAGCAAAAGCACTCTTTCCTCCCACAGGGGAACGGGCATAAGCACACACACACATGCACACACGTACACGCGTGTGCACGTGTGCACATGTGTGTGCGGACATACACATACACCGATGCATGTGTGTGTGCAGGTGTACATGTGTGCACGTACGTGTACAGGTTTGTGCACACAGATGCACACTCATATGCACACACACACACACACACACACACACACATGCATCGTCCAGCCCCACAGTGAACCTGCCTCCCCAAAGGGAAGCCATGCCCACCACAGCCAGACCCTGCTGCAGGGCCGAAGGCCTGGTCACCGGCTGCAGCTCAGACATGGGAGGGCTGGCGGAGATGGAAAGCTTTCCTCTAGGAAGCGTGGACACAGGCGCAGCCCACCTTCCCGGCCCCCCTCCCCAAGGCGCAGGCTGTGGGAAGTTGCGGCCCGGGGAAACAGAAGGCCATTCTCAGGTGCTGCTTTCTGCACGCATGAGGGCCACACGCCTCCGTGCCAACACTGCCCAGGAGCAGAAGGGGCCAAGGGCTTTGGAAGCCAAGCTTCAGGCATCAGAGGCAGCAGAGCGAACCTGGCAGGCGCTCCCCACCCACCATCGCCACAGCCCAGAACTGGGCGGCCTCTCCAGCACCACCACGGGCCCTCCTGGGGCCACGCAGGCCAGCACACAGGCACGGGAGAGATGTGCTCGGCCACCGGCGGAAGGGAAGGGTCACCCACTGCCCCCGACCCCAGGCCAGGAGCTCAGGGCCCCAACGACGCTCACTCACCGGACTAGCTCTGTGCTGTTCCACATCACCCCCCAACTAGATGTTCCCGAGAGCCCCCACCAGCCAACACTTGTCATACTCTGGGGTCTGCCTGTGGGGGGTAAGGCTGTGACATCCCAGGACGGGCACCCGGCCAGAGAGAGCCGGCCACATCATCAGCGGCTTGAGGACAGCACACCCCTGGGCCGGCTTCCGCCTCTGAGGTGCCTGCCCTCAGCTCAGATTCCAAAAGCAAGACCCCTCAGAGCCCATGGCTAGCCCGGCTAGCCATGCTTAGTTCAGTTCAGTTCAGTCGCTCAGTCGTGCCCCACTCTTTGCGACCCTATGAATCGCAGCACGCCAGGCCTCCCCTGTCCATCACCGTCTCCCGGAGTTCCCTCAGACTCATGTCCTTAGTCCCCAGAAGGACAAGTACTGCGCAATGCCACTCACAGGGTGGATTTTAAATTGCCACATTCGCAGGATCAAACACTGGAGTGGCCGCAGCCAGGACGGGGCGAGCGGCAGGGAACAAAGCGTCAGGGGAGGAGATCTGCCGCGGGACTCCAGGCTGGCACCCAGAGGCGCCAGAGGGTAGATCTGCGTCTCAATGCAACGAAATGCCTTCAAAAAGAAGGGAATCAAGGAATAGAAACGGTAAGACTAGCCTCCTTCAAAATGGGTAAGAAAGAGGAAAGGGCACGTGCCACCTTCCAGATTACCTCGTGGGGGCCAGGACGTCACCCACAGATCGGGGGGCAGGCCCGGAGCGGCTCAGAAACGAACAGAATGCCAGCCTCTGCCTGTAGCTCAGAGTTATGGTCGGGGAGTGAGCTCTCTGCTCCTGGGCATGGGGACCAGGTAAGGGTGAGGGTTCGATAAAATGAGGTAGGGGTGGCAGGCAGGTGGAGAGAGAGCCCCCCCCGAGGGAGGCGGGTGGGCTGCTGCAGTCCCTGGGCAGGATGGAGCCAGACCCCCGAGAGCAGAGGGGGACCCTCCTCCAAGCGCCCCGTTGCCCATCTTCTCACACACGGTCTGGTGGGCCCCTTTAACGATGACACTAGGGGAGGCCATCCTCTGCAGGAAGGCTTCACTGAGATTTCCATTCTCTGATTTCCTTCAGGACCGTCAGATCCAATATCTCAGAATTATCATTTTGGTTCCATCCTTCAGAGCCATTTGGATTGTTCCATAACGATAATGGGGGGGGGGGAGGAAATTCATAGCAGGACTGGCCGGGGACTACAAATAAGTGGGAACACAAACACCAGCTTTGTCTGACGCAGGGATAACAGCTCCACTGATATTTCCTCCACATTTTAGAATTGATTTGTCTCAAAATCGAAATCATCAACATAGAAAATACCTGACATTATTCCCTCGGAGAGGGAAGGAGAATCACAACCAGAGGCGGGAGGAATGACCGCAGACGCGCAGGTCTCTGTCTGACTGGCGACCTCACACCTGCCCGGCGGGGCTGGGAGGGGTGGGCCGGCCCCCTGCCTCTGGGGGTTCCCTTCCTGGCGCTGCGTCTCTGCTTCGGTGCATATCAGCCCTGACACCCTGCCGGTCCTGGACAGCCAAACTCCACGGACCAGACTCCTCGGGAGGGGCCTGGACACGCGGGGGAGGGGACCGCGCAGCCCCTGGGGCTTTCGGCCTCCGTACCGCGGGACCCATCCCTGCCGATAACCCCACACTGCCTGAAGCAGACCCCAAGGAAGCGCTGGGCGGTCGAGTCCTCGAGAAGCTGGCGCCCACCCTTCGAGAGCACCTCCGTCCCTCCTGCGAGCCCCCCGCCCACCCAGACCTTCACTGTCTGAGGCCCTTTCCTCTGATTTCAGGCTCGGGAGGAGGACAAGGAAACAGACATGGTGATGCTTGGAGGGCCGGGCGTGGAGGTTGAAGTTTCCCGTCTAGGGTGGTCTCACACTGGGCGTGGCTTGCGTCTGGGCGTGGCCTTGGTCTGGGTGTGGCCCCTGCTCCTGGAGGCTGGACCCTCACCATCATCCCTGGCTCTCCAGGGACCAGCACTCAGACGCCTGGCCTGCTCCAGTTCGCTGGGTGAGAACTCCAGGCCACCAGGTTCTACATGGGTTCCACGTGGTCCTTTGTTCCCATCTCACAAAGTCTGGAGGATACACTCACGTGAGCCCTGGAGTCCACATCACGCCCGAGACGTGTGAGCCTGGCGTTGTGCCCACCAGCCCCTCCTCCTCCTCTGCTGGGACATCCCCCGCGGCTCTCCTGACTCCACTGCAGGCGCTGGGCCGAGCCAGCCTCTGGAAATGTCTCTCTGGCTGCTGCTTCAATGAATTAAGCAGAAATCATGGCCAAGATTTCCAACAGAAAACTGATGCCATCAGCTTCTGTGAACGTGAAAGTGTTAGTCACTTAGTCGTGTCCTGCTCTTTGTGACCCCGTGGACTACACAGCCCACCAGGTTCCTCTGTCCATAGGATTTCCCAGGCAGGCATACTGGAGTGGATAGCCCTTCTCACTCTTGGGGATCTTCCTGACCCAGGGATCAAACCTGAGCCTCCTGCATTGCAGGCAGATTCTTTACCAGCTGAGCCACCAAGGCGCTTCTGTGGCTACTATTCAAAGCAAACTAAGCAACTCGACGACTCAGTGTTTACTGATGACTTACCTTGTTTAATCCCCACAGCAGCCCATGAGACTGATACTGTTCTTATACCCGTGGAACAGATGAAAAGAGCAAGGCGTGGAGGTGACCTGCCTGAAGTTGCCCAGCTATCCAGCGTCAGAACCTGCTCCCCATCCGGGGGTACACCTTCAGGGTGCATTGTCCTAACTCCCAAAGTGCTGCCTGCCATGTTAGTGAGGACAGGAGAAGACAGGGAGTGTGCCAGCCCCTGTGTGAGCCACGGAGACAGCTGCCGTCTCCGCTCCGCACGCCAGGCAGGAGCCCGGCCACAGGCTGCCTTCCCGCCGGCCTGCCGCATGCACACCCCACGGCTGTGCCTTCACTTTTCCTGCGGAGTCTCCGCTTCCCAAAGCTCACTGCTAGCCTCCTTCCATTCCCCCTAAGGTCTCCTGTTTAAGGGTAAATTCTGGGCAGGAGGAATTGTGTGAGTCCAGGGCTCCAGACATCGTGACCTTAGCATCCAGCCAGTGATGCAGCAGAAGCAGGCCCCGCCCCCACCAGGCCCGCCCTGCCTCCCGGAGGGCTTCCTGCTTCTGTTGATAATTCACTCACAAAGCCTCTCTCAGGCTCCTTCTGCCACTCAGTCGCAGGTAGGAACGAATAAAGGACAGGTTTGTGCACTTGACAAGGAAGCATCTGTCTACAAGTGGCTGTGAAGGCCAGCGTCTCAATGCTTAAGAGCAACATCAAGTGTGTTTTTCAAAAGAACATGATTTTTTTCCCAACAGAAAACATTCAGACTTGTGTAAGTCTGACTGTCTTAGATAACTATCACAAAGGAGCTGGCTCTCTGTGAGGTGAGCTTATAGCCTGCTGTCAAAGAACCACAGACCTTGCTCTGTTCTGAGGGTCTTGGTGGCCCCGAGGTGAGCCCCCGTCTGCAGAGAACTTGGTCAACTGGGAACAGCAGTGCATCCCTGGCAGCCCCGGAATCGGAGCTTTAACTTGTCCTGGGCCTCGCCCAGCAGCTCTGACAAATTCAGTGTGAAAGAAAACTCAGCCAGGCCCACAGCTGACAAGTGACATCCATCAGCGGCATCGAACCTCTCACAGTTCACAAACACCATTCTATTTCCTCACATCTATACACTACTCAAAAGACCAAAGTGAAAGTGAAAGTGTTAGTCACTCAGACGTGTCCGACTGTGACCCCATAGACTGTAGCCTGCCAGGCTCCTCTGTCATGGGACTCTCCAGGCAAGAGTACTGGAGTGGGTAGCCATTCCCTTCTCCAGGGATCTTCCTGACCCAGAGATCGAACCGAGTCTCCTGCATTGCTAACAGATTCTTGACCATCTGAGCCACCAAGGAAGATCAAAAGACCAAATTGGCTATTAAATATTCTGCCACCAGGGGTCAAGAGTTCCAGAAATCAAGTTTGCACCATCGACCATTACTGGCAGAATCAGTGAACTCACTCTTCCCCTTTCTTTGGAAAATAGTATTATAAAATGTGTGACTTTATTCAGTGTTAGTTCTTCAGGGAATAATATAATCTATGCTGCGATTCCTGGGGTCGCAAAGAGTTGGACACGACTGAGCGACTGAACTGAATGGGTTATGGGTCATGGATACTTTGAAGAATTCAATAAAATTTGGGAGTTTCTCCCCAGGTAACTGTACACTCATGCACCTTCAAAAGTTTCTCATGAAGCTTCAAAGGATTAAGAAGCAGAATGAAAAATACTTGTTTTGAGGAACATTCTAGAAATCGACCTTATCAGATGACTGCAAATTAAAAGGCCCTGATAACAATGAAAAAAGAATTAGCAGCTATGATCCCCTGTGAGTTTTCTGAGTCACACCAAGTGCCTCTGTCCTAGTTTGTTCTTAGCGTTAGCGTTAGTCGCTCGGTCGTGGCCGACTCTTTGCAACCCCATGGACTGCAGTCCGTCAGGCTCCTCTGTCCATGAGATTTTCCAGGCAAGGATACTGGAGTGGGTTGCCATTTCCTTGTCCAATTTTGTTCTTAATAGGTAAATATATATATATATATATATAGAGAGAGAGAGAGAGAGAGAGAGAGGATAGAGAGAATAAACACATGAATATTTGTCATGTGCATTTATCCATATGAAAACATATATTTTTGTAATTATTGAACATAAACTTACTTCCATGCAATAGTTATTGATCACATGGTGGGCCGGTCCCTGGGCCAGGTGTGGGCTGCTCGGAGAATTGAGCTCCAGTTTCTGTCCACAAGAGTCACACAGCCTGGCAAGGAAAATGGACTTAGATACTCTGATACTATGATACAAAATGACTAAGACAGAGCACTGTGGGAGCAGAGGGCAGACCCACTGTTTCAGTCTGGCTTGAGGAGGCAGGGATGCGGGGAAGGTAGGGAGGAGAGTCTCCGGGGCAGCTGGGGCCAGCAGCCAGGGACCGCACTGGGGCGGGGCCGCGGTCCTG
>SJYF01000688.1:1011718-1025145 GCA_006410515.1 Procapra przewalskii
GAGGGGTAACAGGCTCCAGAAACACAGGAGCATCTCAGTGGGTTTGCAGGGCCCGCCCCGGGTGGTGGGGACAGAGGGGAGATGAGCAAGAAGTCCAGACTGCAGCCCAAGGACCTGAGGGCGGGACTGCAGCCCTGCGAACGCTGAACCACTGGCAGCTTCCAGCTTGAGGACGGGGGCTGCCAGTCAGGATTCTCCAGAGAAGCAGAGCCAGCAGGACAGAGATGTGTGTGCGCAGAGACGGAAGGCTGACAGATAGAGAGACAAGCAGGCAGGTGGGAGGAGGGGGGTGGGAGGGAGAAAAAAGGAGACACGGTTTAAGGGCTCAGCTCACACCATAGGGAGGCTGGCGGCCCAAAATCTGCTGAGCAGCCTGGAGCCCGCGTGGGAAGGAGTCTGGGCAGGAGTTCCTCCCTTGGAGACTCAGTCCTCTCCTTAATGGCTTCACCTGATTGGGGGAGCCGGACCCCCGACACACACACACAGAGCATAATCTACCTAAATCTACTGACACAAATCTTCATCCAAGGCACACCTTCACGCAACGCCTAGAATAACATCTGCCCAAACACCCATGTACCACGGCCCAGCCAAGCTGACTCATGACGGTGCCGTCACGGGGCCCGTAGGAGACCGCGCCCCTGATGGGAAGGCCCGGGATAGCAGCATCTCTCTGCAAAGCCTGAGAGGGCATGTGAAGCTCACACAGCTCCCAGGAACAGGGATGAGGCCGGCCGCAGGCGGTGCGTCCACGTGGAGGGGAGCGCCCAATGGGCAGATGAGTTCGTCTTGTTAAAAATCTTCCACACGAGTGGGTAAGTGCAATGCTGCTTGAGTCAGGATCCTAAAGCGATCTTGCCCATTTTCTTTGCTTAAAGAAGCAAAACGATGTGTAAAATCACACGGAAGAAAGATGTCTGGAGATAGCTGAGAAGGTTTTTTCTTTAAATCGTGAGATGGGAATCGACATTTTCAGCTATGAAAACTTCCAGCATCGCCAGGGAATCCCGACCACAGGCATGAACCCAGGAATCCGCGGGACGAGTAAGGGCCCAGCTGAGTGGCTGAGGCTGGTCCAGATCCCAACGGGAAGTGGGCTGCGGCGGAAACAGCGGCTGGACGTGAGACGCCGGCATCACTGGAACGAAGGGGAGAAGTGCAGACCCTGTGCCCACCAGGGGTAAAGCCCACTCCCCGTGGATGGAGACGCGTGTGGACAGGTGAGAACAGGAGGAGATGACTGAAGACAACATGGCATCCTCAAGAGGAGAGACCTTCCCCTAAGACAGCTAATCTGGAGGCATCCTTAAGAGGAGAAACCTTCCCCCTAAGACAGCTAATCTGGAGGCATCCTCAAGAGGAGAGACCTTCCCCTAAGATAGCGAATCTGGGGCATCTTCAAGAGGAGAGACCTTCCCCTAAAACAGCTAATCTGGAAACCTCAAAGGAAATTATCATGGTTTAACAAGTGTATAGCAGGTTTTCTGTTAAAGTATTTTTATATATTTTATCACATCATTATTTTCACCCTTTTTCTTGTGCAATTTACACACAGATAAAATGCATAAGTGTATATGTATAGTTTAATCAATAATTATAAAGAAAATTCATATACCTGTCACCCAGATAAATAAACTGCTCCTAAACAATAAAAGCAGTTGCTAAAAAAAATAACTGCCAGCTCAAAATAACAGTAGCAGGCGTGTTCAGGGTGACTATAGTGCAGAGAGACGGAAGGAAGACAGGCACGGCCAGGGGCTGGGACGGGGCTGGGAGTGCTCCGCTGAGAGGTGCTGGGCTGCAGACAGGCAGAGAGGGAAGGCGCTGTTTGAAGGCAAACTCCGATTTGTTAAAAATGTATATTAAGAACCCTGGGGCAACCACTAAGAAATTTCTTAGAAGAAGGAAGACTAAGACCCTAAGAGAGGAGATTAAACAGAACCGTACAAAATGCTCAGTGAAAACCAGAGCAGGCAGGAACAGTGTGAAGTCGCTCAGTCGTGTCCAGCGCTTTGCAACCTCACGGACTGTGGCCCGCCAGGCTCGTCTGTCCATGGGATTCTCCAGGCAAGAATACCAGAGTGGGTTCCCATTTTCTTCTCCAGGGGATCTTCCCAACCCAGGGATCAAACCCGGGTCTTCCATCCTGCAGGCAAACACTTCACCATCTGAGCCAAGTGGGAGGGAAAAGAAAAGAATAAAGGCAAGAAAAAGAAACGAGTTAAAAATGGTAGGTGTTAGTTCAATAATATCAAACCATTTTGAATGTGAATGGTCTAAACACATCAATGAAAAGCAGAGATGGTCAGAGTGACTTTTTATAAAACGAGGCCTGACTAGCTGTTGACTACAGTAAATCCATTTTAAATAGAAAGACAAGGATAGGTCAAAAGTGAAGAGGTGGAGAAAGATGTGCCATGGATCGCTAGTCAGAAGCAAGCTGGGTTGGCTCTATTTATTCAGATTTCATTCTCTGGTGGCTCAGAGGATAAAGAATCTGCAGGCAATGAAGGAGACCTGGGTTTGATCCTTGGGTCGGGAAGATTCCCTGGAGAAGGGCATGGCAACCCACTCCAATATTCCTGCCTGGAGGGTCCCATGGACAGAGGAGCCTGCTGGGCTACAGGCCACAGGGCCACAAGTTTCAGAACAGGGAGGATGATCAGGGACGAGGACAGAGTCAGCTCTCCAGGGCACACGGCAAGCCTAGGAACAAAGCGTCAGAGCACGAGGACAGCACCTCGCCCAGAGCCAGGGCGAGGACAAAGGGCTCCGGTGCGATGGTGGCGCCTCCATGCCTGGCGGGCCCAGCGGGCTGAAGGCAGCGAGGACACAGCTGGCCCCAGCAGCACCTGCTGTCACCTGCAAGAGCTGGCCCCGGGGGCTGTCTCACCCAACGGCGGCATCACGCACGCCTCTCTCACCAAGAGCATGGCCAAGGGCATCTCTTCCCTGCCTACCAGCAATGAACAATGAGAGACTGAAATTTTAAAAGCAGCTCCAAAAGACTGAAATGCTTAGGTGCATATTTGAATAAGGAAGAACCACGGGATCTGTCTGCTGAAAACTGCAGACACTAACGAGAGAAATCAAAGACTTGAATGAGCAGAGGGCTGTTTGTGCTCACAATCAGAAGACTTGGCAACATTTAAGGTGTCGAGTCTTCCCAACTTGATCAACACGTTCAGTGTGATTCCAAAGTCACTTGGTAGATACTGACAAACTGGTTATAAAGTTTTCATGGAGAGGCAAAAGACCCAAAATTGGCCACTCTGAAGAAGGACAAGTGTGAAAGTCTCACTCTACCCAATTTCAGGAGCTACTGTAAAATTACAGTAATCAACACAGCATGGTTTTGGCAAAAGCACAGACACATAGACCAATGGGCTGAATAAACATGGTTGGTTGATTTTTTAACAAAAATGAAAAGGCAATTCAAAAGAGAAAATATAGTCTTTTAAAGAATGGAACAATGGTGCCTACATGCAAAACAAATAAAAAGCCTACACACAGTCTGACTTCTAATGGGAACTAGATTTCTCTTTGGCATGGTGAACTTTTTCTGGAAGTAGATAGCTTTGGTTTCCTCGTGGGTAAAATACAAGATTTATCTCCTAGGAAAACGAAAAGGGTTAACAAGCATCCTTGCTGAGCACTGGGCATATCCTCTCACACAGAGCAGCTCAGCTCAGCCCTCAGTCCTGTCCCGCTCCCTGCGACCCCATGGACGGCAGCACGCCAGGCCTCCCTGTCCATCAGCAGCTCCCGGAGTCCACTCAAACTCACGTCCATTGAGTCGGCAGTGCCACCCAGCCATCTCACCCTCTGTCGTCCCCTTCTCCTCCCGCCTTCAGTCTTTCGAAGCATCAGGGGCTTTTGCAGTGAGTCAGCTCTTCGCTTCAGGCGGCCAGAGTATTGGAGCTTCAGCTTCAGTGCTTCCAACGAATACTCAGGACTGATCTCCTTCAGGATGGACTGGTTGGGTCTCCTTGCAGTCCCAGGGACTCTCAGGAGCCTTCTCCGACACCACAGTTCAAAAGCACCAGTTCCTCGGTGCTCACGCAGAACACCCCTCGGTAAATCAGCTGCCGCCGTGGTTCCTGTCTCGTCCTTTACATATGCCGGTAGAGAAGCCTCTTCTGATGAGACGAGGGAAACTGTGATTGTCCTAACAGGCTTTTTTAAATTATTTGTTGGCTGACATAGTTTCCCTTATTGCGATATCCACGTCTTTTCAGTGAAGAGCAAGAAGCAGAAACTAGTCATAAAGAAGCGAGACAGTCGCAGACACTTCGTCCTACTTGGAGGTTAAGGCCCTGTCGTGAAATGAAATGAGGAACAGAAGAGGGGGCTGGAAGAGACGGAGGCCACTTCGTGGCAAAGGCCTCCTCCAGGTGCCAAATACCAGATACCCTGACCGCTGGGGGATTGCTCGAGGCCAGAAGCAGGCGGGAACCTGGCGGAAGCCCCTAGGACGTGGGCAGCTGGAGCAAGGATGCTCTTCCAGGGTCACTGCCGCCTGCCTGAGCTCTGGGCACCCACCGGCTGCTCCAGGACCCCCCAGGCTGGCCTCTGCCGGCAAGCAGGGAGTGTGGGCTTTCTTTATGAGCAACCCCTGCTGGCCAGCCCTCGGGGTGGGCCTGGATGGAGCATGAGGCCCACCTGCTGGCAGGTCCGTGGAGGCTGAGGACTCTGCAGGAGAGCTGCCCCCGACCCAAGGGGACTGAGCCCGCCATCCTGCCCGCCCGTCCTGGATCCTGCCCACACCTGAAAGGGACATGGAGATGCTGCCGGCTGACCCACCGTCACCGACGGGTCCCCAAGGGGCAAAGCACAGGGAGGCCTGAGAGAAGGCCAGGGCTGGGGCGCCCTGCAGCTAAAGCACGTCTCTGCACCTGCCCGTCACACCGGGTCAGGGCAAGGCCCGCCGCTCTGGGGAGTGAGTGATGAGAGGGGGGTGGTGGCCCGACCCCCGGCCCATCCTGGGCAGACCCTACGGGGCCACCTTGGCCACGACACCCATCCCCGGGGGTCAGAGAGCCCCGCACGGGCTTTGTCAATCACCAAGAGCTAAACGCACATCCGGACGGTTAGTATCACTGCTCCTCATCAGACTGACCAGCCACATTCCATGATCTCAGAGTCCTTCTGAGAAGAGCAGGTCGGGACACGAGTGCTCATTAAGAATTCCAAGCGTCTTTCTGCGGTTCTGCCGACCTTTGCATGAATTCCTGCTTTTTCTCCCCTCATTAGATCCTATTCCTGGAGCCCTCATTAGCTCCCCGGCCTCTCCCCTGATTAAATGATGACCCGAGATCACTCCCCTCAGTGTCTCCCCTTCTCCTCGCGCGGCAGCCCGTGGCGCCCCCCTCTCCGGATGCAGCCGGCTTCGCCATCTGCCCGTTTGTGTGCACAGACCATGCCTCGCACGCCAATTATGAAAAGCTCGCAACTTTCAGGGGAAGAAATTCACTTCTACAAATAATTAGGTTGGGGTTTGATGTTCCCGCAGGAAAAGAGCGCTAATGACTCCCACTCCATCAGCCAAATTCTTACCCTGAAGCTTGGGACACCGCAGGGAGATATCCTTTCTGACAGCACAGAGGAGGCCCTTCTGGTTTCTTCTGAACTGAGCCGAGGCCACTCTGCTGGGCCGCAGGCGAGCACCCACGCACGCTGCAACAGTGTCTGTCCTCCAGCAGCTCCGGCCCTTTCCATCGAGTGTTTATCAGATTAGAAATTCTTCCCTGCTTCCTTACTGGGGCGAGCACTACGGTGTAGGTTTCCAATGGGCTTAAAGTTTAAGGTGGGTGAACAATAACAACAATGAAAAAAAAAACACAAACCAAGAGAAGACTCTTGAAGTCCCTCGGGCTGCAAGGAGAGCCAGCCGGTCCATCCTAAAGGAAGTCAGTCCTGAATACTCACCGGGAGGACTGATGCTGAAGCCGAAGCTCAAGTACTTCGTCGCCTGATGCCAAGAGCTGACTCACTGGAAAAGACCCTGATGCTGGGAAAGACTGAGGGCAGGAGAAGGGGACGACAGAGGATGAGATGGCTGGACGGCATCACTGAGTCGATGGACATGAGTTTGAGCGAGCTCCGGGTGATAGTGAAGGATGGGGAAGCCTGGCGTGCTGCAGCCCACGGGGTCACAAAGAGTCGGACACGACTGAGCGACTGAACTGAACTGAACTGAACACAAACCAGTTCAAAAGTATGCAAGAGTCTCAAGTAGACATTTCTCAAAAAAAAAAAAAAATGACCGATAGCAAGTAAGTACATGAAAGGATGTTCAGCATTACTTACTATTAGGAAAATGCAAACCAAAGTACAATGAGATACTCATTAGAATGGCTATCATCAGAGGGGGGAAAAGGCAAAACAGAAAACAGCAGTCTAGGCAAGTGCGGTGAAACTGGAGACTTTGTGCATTATCAGCAAGAAGGTGAAACGGTGCAGCCTCTGGAGAAAACAATAGGCAATTATTCCCCAAAAAAATAAAAATGGAATCACCATGAGAACTAGCAACTCCGCCTCTGAGTATAGCCCTCAAAGCATTGAAAGCAAGGACTCAAACAGGTGTGTGTAGACGGGTTCAGAGCAGGGAAAGGCGGAAGGAATCCCAGCGCCCGTCAGGGGACGAGCGGTCCATCCACGTCGCAGCACGCCGTCCAGCCTCCGAGGGAAGGCGGCTCTGACACGAGCCGCAGCCAGCTGAACCCCGAGGACCTCAGGCTACACGTGCTCCGCCGGGGTCCCTGTGTGATCCCACCTCACCAGGTGCCTGGACGAGCCTGGCTCTGTGACAGAGAGGAGAGCAGAAGCCACCAGCGCTGGGGGGAGGGAGGGAGGCAGTGTGTGCTGGGGCAGAGTCTCTGTTTGGGACAGCGAGACGCTTCCTGAGACGGAACTCGAGACGGTTACAGAGCTTTATGCATAGACTTTGAGCCAATGAACTGTACGCTCGAGATCCGCTTTATATTACAGGTATTCACCACACTTTTTAAAAAGGAAAAACAAAATGCGCTTTTTAAAAAGCTCAAGGCCCTTCTCTTGACAACCCCTAGACCAGCCTGGGCAGACTGAGGCGAGCTGGGACCTGGGACCCTGAGCTGCAGTCCTTGTACCTGGACAAATGTCTCCTTGAGCAACAAATACAACGGAACTATAAAGGGCAGAAAACACAACTTCTTGCATGAGCAGCTGGGACAAATTCTGAACAAAAGAAACTAAAGGGCAAAAAACTCAACTGCCACTTCTGAAGAGCCTGGGAGTAAAAGGAGGGGACTCGGCACGCCCCCTGCTCACAACTCTACTGAAGGGCAGGCAAGCCACCTGAGCCTGCACGACCCCTGGACACCCCTACCCCACCCCACAGAAGGAACCCGCTTCCCACCCCAGGGGAGTGAGGACCGAGGGGACCTGCCATGACCCCACACCCCGACGCTGCAGGGCCTCCCCTAAAGCGTTGCACGAACCTCTGTCTGGCCTCTGGTCAGTTTCTGTTGACTGGGAAGATCAAGGAGCCTTTCCGCATCGGGACAACAGCCCAACTAGTCTTACGAGACAAACAGTCCTGCCCAGAGGCTGTGAGCCGCGCTGTCGGCCCTGGGAAGAGGGGGAGGCCCCGCCCCGAGTCCTGAGAAGGCACCCTTCAAGCCAACCTCGGGAAAGAGGGAGCATCACTAATGTTCTAACAATAATAAACTGAAGCTTTACCTCGATTCTGCTGAAACTGTCCCATATTTATAACCCACCACATGTTGAGATCGCGGCAAAACAGACTCAGAGAGTTCCTGCTGTGACTTCTCCAATTCTGTCCTTTCAGCCCGCAGAGCAGACTTGGAGACCCAAGGCTGCCCTTTCACGTAAGAGGATAGCAGGGTGCTGTGTGGTCTGAAAAAGCCTCTGTCTGAGATGTTGAAAAGGTTCTGTACCCAGCCTGAAGACCTAAGCAGGAAACTCATTTGGACTCTTTAAGGAACATGAAAATAGATGAAGAGCAAAAAGACTTCCAAGCAGGTCTTTGGACCCTAAGGCCTGGTAGTAGGTGGGTTGGCTTCCCCATCCTCCACACAGAGCCATGCTGTTGCTACCCTGGGGCTTTGGGAAGAAAAGACTCGAGGTCTCTTGAGAAGCTGAGGGCAAGTGGGAAATAAGTCACCAGTGGCTCCCTGATAACTGTGAATTCTATGCTAAACCCATGTTCACGAGTGTGAGAAGATTCACAGGAGGAGTGGCCAACAGGAGAAGGATGGACTTGCCAAGAGGACGCAGTGCCCATACGGTGCCCCTCGTCCTCAAAAGCCCTTCAAGAGAGTCGATTCTCCNATTCTCCCCGCATGCACAGGGGGCTAATACTCTCCTGACCCTGGGATTCTCCCCGCATGCACAGCAGTGGCTGGACCTTCACTGGAGGTGGGAATGCAGACCAGCTGCCTCAGAGGCTCCTTTGTTGTTCAGCCGCTTTGTTCTCTTCAACTCTCTGTGACCCCGTGGGCTGCAGCACGCCAGGCTCCCCTGTCCTTCACCATCTCCCGGAGTTTGCTCAAATTCATGTCCATTGAGTCAGTGATGAAGACGGGGATGAGCTCTAGGCCTCCAACTAGAGTTTATCACCCAACATGGTAACCATTAGTCACATAAGCTATTTCAGTTAAATTTAAATGCTGCTGCTGCTGCTGCTGCTAAGTCGCTTCAGTTGTGTCCTACTCTGTGTGACCCCATAGAAGGCAGCCCACTAGGCTCCTCTGTCCCTGGGATTTTCCAGGCAAGAACACTGGAGTGGGCTGCTGTTTCCTTCTCCAATGCATGAAAGTGAAAAGTGAAAGTGAAGTCGCTCAGTCCTGACTCTTAGCAACCCCAGGGACTGCAGTCTACCAGGCTTCTCCGTCCCTGGGATTTTCCAGGCAAGAGTACTGGAGGGGGGTGCCATTGCCTTCTCCATCATAAAGAAAATTTAAAACTCAGTTCTCCAGCCACACTAGCCACGTTTCCACAGCACCGTGTGGCTAATGGCAACATAGTGGACTTGCCGGGTGGCTCAGTGGTAAAGAACCACGGAGGAGACCTGAGTGCGATCCCTGGGAAGATCCCCTGGAGGAGCAAGGGGCAATCCACTCCAGCATCCTCGTCTGGGAAGTTCCATGGGTGGGGGAGTCTGGCGGGCTACAGTCCATGGGGTCGCAGAGAGTCGGACACAGCTGAGCACTAAACAGGAGCAGCAGCAGCTGGAGTGGCAGCGCGATCCCGAGCAGCCCGCCGTGGCGCAAGGCGCTCTGCTGAGCTCTCCTGTGGGTGAAACTCTTCTTCCCACCTCCTGGCCACATCCTCCCAGTCTGGGTATGGAGGTCACCTCAAGACTCAATTACACCACATCTCCTCAGTGGCCCCCAAGCACCGAGCAACTCCAGAAGCAGGAGGAGGAACTCCAGAGGGCTCCCCCTCCTGCCCACGTGCTCAGGGGCTGTTTCTGGAATATTCCCCAGTGTGTAAGCAACGAATAAGTCCACAGCCATGTTGGTGTCCCAGGAAAACAGAGGGCAGCTTGAGAAGCCTGGTTCCAGAGAATGGCACTGCCACCCCTGCTGGGGATCCTCTTGGGTGACAAAATCTCTTCTTTGCACCCTACTGTAAGTGTTAGTAAGACCTCACATTGCAATCATGTTGAGCAGACTAAATAAATCAACACTGGCTCTTTGTCCATTTAAGGGAAAAACCTGAACTGCCACTAACTTAACAGACATTTGAAAAGTCAGAGCTGATGGACCCTTTAATGCTGTCCAAAGCAAGCAGATTTGACCCAGGGTGATAAACAAGGGGATGGCGTTACCTGCAGAGCCCTGTGTCGGGGTTCGGGGGAGCTGAGCAGATGGGCCTTGTTCTGGACCCCAGGCAGGAGAGAAAGACAGGGTCACAGGAGAGGAAAAGGTAGCGGGGTGCACTTGGCAGGACCCAGCGTCCGGGGCTCAGAAACTCGTGCGCCTGTGCTTCTCCTTCCTGTCTATGCGCCCACGGGCTTGTCAGAGAGCAGACTTTGTACGGAGCTGCCCCACTGCCCTTGAATCAGCAGTGCCCCTGAGAGGTCTGTGCGGGGGGCCTGCAGGGCCCTTGGGTCTCCAGGGTGCCACTTGCCGGGCACGTCCCACAGCTCTGATCATTCCCAGGAAGAAGGCTCTGTCTCCCCCGGCTACAACAGTGTGAGCGCTGCCGCGGAGGAGGGCAAGGCGACCAGGGGATCCTGGCGGGCTACAGTCCCTGGGGCCGCAAAGGGTCAGACACGGCTGAGCGCGCGTGCACGAGCGCTGTTAAGAGGCAAAATAAGCCCTAAGACTTAAATCCAAACTGGCTTCCAGACAAAAGGTTTCAACACATTCAGATGGCCACGCATCCAAATACCACCACCAAAGGCCTTAGCCGGATTCCCTTCTGGCTGGTGGGCAGGAAGGAGAGGGGCTGGGGAGGCCTGCCAGCCACCAGGCCACATCCCCTCGCCTGCAGGAGGTGAGGCCATCAGACGCTGAACTGCTCCCCAGCGTCATCCAAGGAGAAGCCACAGGGCCTGCCAGCTGTGCCAGGTGGGATGGCACCTAACCCGAGGCTGCTTGAACTCTGAGGCTCCAAACTCAGAGGCAGGGAAGCTCACCACACCAGCAGTCTCGGGTGTGGCCCGGGGCTGCCTGCCGCACGAAAACATGCAAGTTTTATTCACTATTTTGCAATTCCAATATTTCACCCTATCTGGATACACTTTTGCAAAAGGCCAGCAAAAATTCAGGACCCTGAAGAGAGGCGGCGGGCTCCCCACCCTTTAAATGAGGTGCAAGGGCGCCACCCGGTGGCGGTCCACTCCATCAGCCGTTTGCAGTAGGATTCGGTTCTCCAACCCAGGCTGAACCCAGGCCAGGCAGTGGGAGCGCCCCAGGGAATTCCCAGCATCTTCCTCCTAATTTTATTTGGGTGCCAGGGACGCCCTCACACTCCACCCAACATGCACATCTGGCCGGAAGTGTCCAGGGGAGCCAGGCAGTCAGTGGACAGCCCCCCAGCTGCTCCCCGACTTCCTTCTGCCCAGGGAGCCTAGACCCTGCCCCACCCTGGCGGAGGGAGCATCCCCCGAGAGCGTGTCTCTGGATGGCTCTCCCCAAGGGCCCGCCCAGAGCTCCGGCCACAGAGCCTGGAGGGTGGACGCGGAAGGGAGCTCCCTGGTCAGGGAACTAACCCCCCACGAGGCACAGTGCCTGCTGCCTGCTAAGTCCCTTCAGCTGCGTCCGACTCTTTACAACCCCGTGCACTGTAGCCCGTCAGGCTACTCTGTCCATGGAACTCTCCAGGCAAGAATACTGGAGTGGGTTGCCAGTTCCTTCTCCAGGGGAGCTTCGCAAACCACACAACACAGCCAAAAACAACAAAACGACAGAAAAAAAATTTCTTCGAAACAGGTCAGATACACGTGGCACCCGGCGTTTGTGTGAGTCTGTGATGAGCCAGACTCTGTTCCAGTCGGGTTTCTTACTGAAAGTACCTTGGCATCACACGTACATTCTAGATCACAGCAAGGCTGACTCCCGTCTCCTCTGTGGCTGACCTGTACCTGTGGCCTCCTCACGACGCGGCCTAGCCGTCCTGCTTGCCCTTGACCCAGGCCGGGGCAGGCGCCCCCCCACCCCGGCCACTGAGCTGACCTCACAGGCGCTGGCACGGGACCCCATTTCCGCTAAGGAGCTCTGGCAGCTTCCTCCCAGCGGCCTGCCTTCCTGGACGGCCCTGGACTGGACCTGTGCGTCCACGCCCTGCGCAGCTAGGAGTGCCTTGAAACGGAGACCCCCCAACCCGTGCTCTCCAGCTGTAGAGCCACCTCAGAGCAGAGCAGGGGCCGAGCTGATGTGCGACAGTGGGACACAACCCCGCATCTCTTGCTTTAGAAGGAGGTCCCAGAGGCAAGCCGGGCGGGACCCGCCCCTGCGGGCCCCCTGGGCCCCTGGGGCAGAGGAGGAGCCCAGCTGTTAGGAAGGTGGGGCTGGCGGGCCATCACGAGGGAGGCGGAGAGAGGCCGCCGCACGGAGCGGGGACCACGTGGGGCGAAGGCAGAGACCCCTGAAGCTGCGGAGGGCGCAGGGTCTCCCCTCCGGGCTCCGGATGGGCGGGGCCCTGCCGGCGTCTCTCTTTGGTCCCAGCGGCCCTGATTCTGGAGCTGGGCCTCCCGGGCTGTGAGCGAACAAATCCCTCTTTTTCCAGCCAGCAGGTCTGCGGCACTTTGCCACACAGCCTCGGGACACTCTCTCGCCCCCCTATCTCATTTCTCTGGACTCCTTTGTACATTTTGGATACAAGTCCTTCATCAAATGTTCTTTTTGCAAATACATTCTCCCAGTCGGTGACTTACCTTTTTATTCTCATAATAGCGGTTTTCACAGAGCAGAAGTCTTCTTTTATTCTGATGAAGTCTAGTTTATCCATTTTTCTCCCATCTGCTCTGTAGACGCCCCTTCCATTCCCCCTCTGCTCCGGGACCCTTCCTCACCCCAATCAGACCCACCAGCTCCCGCCCATGAGCGCCCCGCCCGCTGCCTGCCTCCTCCTTCTCTCCGGTGCCCTCAGCCACCTGAGTCTTTCCTTTAATCTGGAGACGTTGCAGGCTACTGGAGAAGCACAGTGGATTTAATCAAACCACTCTTTTCTTTTTCTAAAAGAAACATTTCCTTTCTAAAGTAGACTTTTAATCACACACTGTGTGCTGGGCACTGTAATGCCTTCGCAGGCTTGTGCGTCTGTGGACACCTTCTAGGTACAACCAGGGGCCTGCATTTGGCCAGGACTCAGGGCACCCTCGCCCAGAGCAAGCTCGTGGGGTCTCAGGAGGCAGTGGAAGGTGGGCCTGGATGAGTCCCCAGGACACCCCCGCCCCAAATCCCCCCAGCCCGCCTCCCTCTGGGACCGACACCCTTGTGGGGGTGGCAGAGGCCCACGGGGAGACGGCACTGTTGGCAAGAGAGCCACCTCCCGGGGCCCCAGAGACCCTGATCTTCCTCTGCCCGGTCTCGCAGGCTCAACTTGTGCTTCCCTGCCCTAGATTCGGGGAGCAGTGCCCCCCTTAGCGGGAGCTGACCTAGAGACCAAGAGCAGACACAGGGGGCTCCGGGCCGTTGCTGTGGACTGGGCCAGGAAGCGTCTGGGGTGTGTGTCTGTGTGTGTCTGTGCAGGGTGTGTGCATACGTCTGTGTGTGTCTGTGAAGGGTGTGTACTTATGTCTGTGTGTGTCTGTGTGTGTAGGGTGTGTGCATACGTCTGTGTCTGTCTGTGTCTGTCTGTGTAAAGACCACATTCATAGGGCTTCCCTGGTGGTCCAGTGGTTAAGAATCCACCTTGAAAGGCGGGAGACACTAGTTCAATCCCAGGTTCAGGAAGATCCCACAGGCCACGGA
>SJYF01000688.1:1047366-1077708 GCA_006410515.1 Procapra przewalskii
GTTAACAAGGACAGGTTACTGATGCAGGTCTTTTGTGGAAGTGAGATAATATACAGCAAGCTTTCAAAGAGTGGGGGATTTCTCGGGGATTCCCTGCTGGTCTAGTGGTTGACATTCCAGGCTCTCACTGCTGGAGGCTCAGGTTCAATCCCTGGTCGGCGAACTAAGATCCTGCAAGCCAAGTGGGGTGGCCAAAATAAAAAACCCGAAGTGGCAGACCTCCGAACTGCTTAGCTTCCTGCCCCCCCTCCCTCCACACCTGCTCATCCATCTAAATCCATCTCAGACTGGATCCATCCCATCTCAGTGAATCACGGCCCAGCCACTCTTCACACCCAGGATTCCGTCTCAGAGCGTGACCTTCCTGTCACTTAGCAGGTCGTGGTGTTCAGCACTGGCTGTGTCCTGCTTGTTCTCCAAGTTGATCTTACAGGCTTGCTCTTCAGCTTGGTGTTAATCAAGACACGGACTTTGGTACGAATCCCTTTCAGCTTTCCGACTAGCTTTGTGCTAAGCTGGCAGGTTACCTGCCGTCTGCTCCTCATGAGTAACACAGGGGTGCTGTCTCCTGTGACCCTTACAGGCTTGTTAGATTCCAGAGGATGCAGGGAGAGCTTTGGCAAACTGGCTCACAGTAACTGATAACTGTGAAGGTGCTGGTGTCTTTAAAGACAGTTTTTTATACAGTTCTTAAGGGTTACTGTCCATTTACAGTTATTAGAAAATGCTCACTGTATCCGCAGGTTGTACAGTGCACCGTGAGGCTGTCTTATACCGAATAGCTTGTGCCTCTCCCTTCCCCCCAGGTCCCCCCCAACCTCTACTTTGTCCTGTTAGTCTCCTTCATTTTGTCACATTCATTAACTTGTTGTAGTTTTTGGGTTCCACATATAAATGAGGACGTTCAGTGACCGTCTGCCTCACTTCACTAAGCATGGTCCCCGCCAAGGCCGTCCGTGTCGCTGCAGCCGGCAAACCCGCCTTCTTCGTGGCTAAGTCGTCAAAGAGTGGGGGATTTCCCTGTGAGTGCACACCTCTTCTTCTTTGTCCCTGCATTCATGGATGGACACTTAGGTTGCTTCCGTATCTTCTCTGTTGCAGTGACACTGCCGTGCGCATTGGGGCGCGTGTATCTTTCCACATTAATGTCTTTGTCCTTTGCAGCTGTGTGCCCTGGTGGGACTGCGGGACAGAGTGGGGAGCCCACTGTGGCTTTCTGAGATGCCTCCATGCCGTTTTCCACAGCGGCTGCCCCGGTTCACATTCCCACCCAACGGGACGTGGGGGCTCCCTTTCCTCCACACCCTGGACATTTATTGTGCTCTCTTTGATGATAAGAAAATGTTGATTTTTTTTTAAGAGACCCTCTTGCATAGGAGAATAACTTACTCTGGTGATGATTTAGTCGCTAAGTCGTGTCTGACTCTTAACAACCCCATGGACTGTAGCCCGCAGACTCCTCTGTCCATGGGATTCTCCAGGCAAGAACACTGGAGTGGGTGGCCATTTCCTTCTCCATAACTCACTCTGTTACTTAATAACTTACTCCAGGAAGCCGGCCTGGGAGGATGAAGGGTGTTATGGGGGCTGACTTCCAGCTTCGTCAGCTGCACAGCTCGCAGCGGAGTCCTGAAGCGCTACTCGTTTTGGGATGGAGAGACCTAGTGATCGCCTCGGAACCTCCGTTTAGACAGGGACTGGTCAGCAGATGAACCCTTGCCCCACACTGAGGGCAGGGCGTGTGGAGGGAAGGCTCCCGTGTGCCGGTACAGACTCGGGTGGGGAGTGAAAGGGAGTCCGGGTGCCGGGAGAAGGAGAGTGTCCAGGGTGAGGGCTTGGAGTGGAAATCAGAGAGGGTGAGGTGGGTGCATTCTGGGCAGCGGGACCTGGAGGGTTTGGCAGGACGGGAGGGCCCGAGGTGGGAGGGGCACCTGGAGTTCCGTGCTGAGGACCTTTCCGATGATAAGGAGGGGCGAAACATCAGCTTTTCCTAAGGTCATTCTGGCCTTTGGAAAACGGGTGCCGATGGGGTGAGGATGGAGGCCGAAATGCTTAGGGCTGCGTTACTGCAGCAGTGAAGGCTGGGAACGTGGGCTTACTCTAACTCAGAAGGTTTCCAGTTCTTTCTAAAGTGCCCAAGCGTAAGTCTTCCGGACTTTGCAGGCCGGTCTTGTCTGTGTCTCATCTGCTCAGTTCAGCTATGCCTCTGTAGCAGGAAAGCAGCCGCAGGCCCCAGGAGCATGAAGACCCTGAGCCGGGAGCCCTGCTCCCAGAGCAGCGAGGGCGGGCCGTGGGCCAGGACGGTGTCCACCGACGAGCAAGGGCCAGGTTTTGATCTCAGGTGGTGGTTGCCTGCCCTATGCTGAGCCAGTGGTTCTCAAAGCCTTTTGGTTCCAGAACCTCTTGGTTTTATATTCTTAGTAATTTTTGAAGACCATGAGGGTTATAGCTATCAGCATTTACTGTGTTGGAAATTAGGACAATTGAAAACATTTACTATTTCACTGTGATAACTGATTACATCTTAACATATTTTAGTGAAAAACAGCTCTCTCAAAAGAGAGAGAGCAGTGCCTTGTCTTGTACAGGGTAAGTGTTTTAAGCGTGGGGCTTAATAGGGTGCAGCTGGATTCCCAAATCTGCTTCTGCGTTCAATCTGTTAACAGTTTTATTGAAATACATGAAAATTTGGCCTCATCCTTACGTGTCATTAGAAAAGGGAGGGATGATTTAATAGCTTTCCTGTGTGACTGTGGGCATTCCACTTTGTTTGCTTGCTTGTTTTATGTCTTGACCATGCTGCATGGCACACAGGATCTTAGCTGCCCCACCAGGGCCGGAGCGTGTGCCCCCTGCAATGGAGTGGGCGTCTTAACCGCTGCACCGCCAGGGAAGTCCCCAGTACTGCACTGTGGCACCAGTGCCACAGAGAAGTGGGCACGTGATGTCTTCTTGAAGTTATACTTTGGATGTGTCGGTATTCACTCACATCTGCTGCTGCTGCTAAGTCGCTTCAGTCGTGTCCGACTCTGTGCGACCCCAAAGACAGCAGCCCACCAGGCTCCTCCGTCCCTGGGATTCTCCAGGCAAGAACACTGGAGTGGGCTGCCATTTCCTTCTCCAATGCATAAAAGTGAAACCTGAAAGTGAAGTCGCTCAGTCGTGTCCGACTCTTAGCAACCCCATGGGCTGCAGCCCACCAGGCTCCTCCGTCCCCGGGATTCTCCAGGCAAGAGTACTTCACATCTTCTAAACGTTGATATATTTCATTGTACAAGATAGAGAAAACGAATACTGATCTCATCAGAAAAGTCTTAAAAGTGGGAAGCTGTCAAAGTAGTAGTAGTCGAAACACATTTGCAAGAGCTCTGATTCTCTCAAAAGCTTGGATTTCTTCATCAGCAGCAAACCCCGTCCAGTTTCTGTGTAGAGAGTAGCTCACTTTGTTCCTTTTTAAGCAAATTATCTCCAGATGTCAAGTCTGAATAAACCCCATTGTTCCGTCACTGTTTCAGATGAGTGGCGCTCTGTGAACAGCGACTGCGGCACAGCAGCCGCGCCTGGACTCCCCCTCGAGCCCATCGCGGCCCCCGGGACGCAGCAGACACACTGCGTGCATGTCGCACGAAGGACCAGAGACCCCGAGAAGCCTCACACTCGGGCACCGGGATTGAGCGAATCAGCTCGTTTGGCGGGTCATCAAGGATGCTCTTGAGTCAAGCTGGCTTTCTCCCTTTCCTGCTGCCGTGGGTGAGGTGAGCAGCAGCGCTGGCGTGCGCGGGACACCAGCTCCAGCCACCCCTGGTTTTCGTCATTCGTGCAGCTGACAACACCGTGCAGACGGCAAAGGCGGGCTTCGCAGCTTTGCAAGAGTCGTTTTGACTTCCTAGACCTCAGAGAGGGTCTTGGGCACCCCCGGGGGTCCACAGACCACACTTGAGAACGACTGCTTTAAAGCTAGCCTCCAGCAATAGGAATGACAGAACAGGGCAGGTTTCGAGCTGATCGGTTCCCTCATCTTTCCTGGAATTTGTTGGTTTTGTCTCAGAACACCAAAGCAGAGCACTCATTATTTAAAGTAGCCCAGACGAAGCAGGTGTAAGAAGGGTGATGGCAAACGTTCCCGCCGGCCCTCCCCCGAGCTGGCCACCCCGAGCAGGGTGCGCGCGTCTTTTAGACCATTTCCTGCTCGGGTGCCTCTGGGCGCTTTTGCTTCAGGGGCTGCTGTGTGTGAGCAGCGGGTCCGAGTCCCTTGCACACTGTGCGTCCTGCTCTCGGAGGTGTTCCGCTGCTGCCCGTCTGCGTCCCCGGAGTGTGATGTGAGACGTGCGGTGACCCAGGCTTGCTTCTGAGCTCCGCGTGCCCTCTGCCCACCCGCCCTGCACGCGGCCCCTGGAGATGGGAGGGCTCCTGTTGCTGTGTGCACAGATGCCCACTGTGGGTCTCAGAAGGTGTGGTCGCCGGCCCGGGACACACAGCCGGTGGTGCCGAGGCCAGGGTTCCAGCCCAGCTGATCCGGGGCCAGAACCCAGCTGCTGTTGCTGCTGTTCAGCCGCTCAGTCATGTCCGGCTCTTTGTGACCCCCCTGGACTGCAGCACACCAGGCCCCTCCATCCTTCACAGCCTCCCGGAGTTTGCTCAGTCATGTCCATTAATGCTATCCAGCCATCTCCTCCTCTGCCACCCTCTTCTCCTCCTGCCCTCAATCTTTCCCAGCATCCGGGTCTTTTCCGGTGAGTCAGCTCTTAGATTCAGGTGGCCAAAATATTGGAGCTTCAGCATCAGTCCTTCCAATGAATATTCAGGGTTGATTTCCTGTAGGAGTGACTGGTTTGATCTCCTTGCTGTCCAAGGCACTCTCGGGATTCTTCTCCAGCACCACAGTTCAAAAGCATCAGTTGTCCAGCACTCAGCCTTCTTTATGGTACAACTCTCACATCTATACATGACCACTGGAAAAGCCATAGCTCTGACTAGACAGATGTTTGTTGGCAAAGTGATGCCTCTGCTTTTTAATACACTGGCTAGGTTGGTCATAGCTTTCCTTCCAAGAAGCAAGCGCCTTCTGATTTCATGGATTTTTCACGGTTAAAAATGGTTTGAAAAGCTATGCCTTCTTGCATAGCTCAACTGGACCCCTTCTGACGGTTGTACAGTATTTGGTTGGATGAATTACTGATTTATTTAACAAGCCCTCTGTGACTGGGTTCCAGGTTTTGCTGTTACAGAAGTTGTTGTATTAAAGAGACAGTCCCTCCATCTGCCCTGCAGGCATGTCTGCGGCTGGAAGACTCAGGACACTCGGGCCTCGGGCATCACCCCTCCACGGGGCCTGGGTTGTCCTCCAGAGACGCTGCTCACCTAAACCTTCACTGCGCATGCCGAGAACCTCCGTCTTGTTCGTTGCTGCTATTTTGATGTCAGTTTTAATGTTATAATTTGCATTTTCTTACAGTTACACAATTGAGATCTATTTCCGTTTCTTCTGTGAGTTGTCAGATTGTATCTCTTGTCCATTTTTCTGCTGAGTTTTTTAAAAATCATTTTTAAAAGCTTTTTATGCATTATGAATATTAATTTCTGAATATTTTTTATTTGATTTTTAATTTTTCAACTATACTGTATCTCTGTCTCATAAAAGTGGATTTTTTTGTTGCTGCTGTTGGGAATTAAGAAAAAGCTGAGATGCTTGTTTGGGTCAGTTAATGGTGCAGAAGAGGGACAACGTGTGGAACAAGAAGAGTGACTCAGTAGCAGGAGGTCAGAGGCAACCATGGGAACAGGAGAGCCTGGGATATGCAGGGAGCTTGGTGAAGAGGCTGGAAACAGACTTCAGCCCATTTCGTCTAGCTCTCCAGAGATGGAAAAGTGAAAGTGAAGTTGTTCAGTCGTGTCCGACTCTTCGGGATTTTCCAGGCAAGAGTGCTGGAGTGGATTGCCATTTCCTTCTCCAGGGGATCTTCCCAACCCAGGAATCGAACCCGGGTCTCCCGCACTGCAGGCAGACGCTTTACCGTCGGAGCCACCAGGGAAGCCGAAGCCGCAGCTGAAATGCGGGGTGTGAATTCTGCATCTTGAGCTGCGCTTAGTACAGTGCTGGCTCATAGGAAGTACCTCAATACACCGTGGCTTCTTAATGAGTCATGAGGGTACCTGCCCCAGAGGTAGTAAGTTCCCTGAGAATGATGTGGAAAATTTAGGTGATGAGTCCTCATTTTTAACCATATCTGTAAGCATGTCATTCACTTTTAAAAAGGGGTGAGAAAGTTAATACAGATCATCAAAGAAAGGGCATTAATGAGCATAAACATTTTAATTAAAGCAGTGATGAGGTTTAATTTTTGCTTTACATTTCTGGAAAGAGTGGGCTTCCCTGGTAGCTCAGCTAGTAAAGAATCTGCCTGCAACGCAAGAGACCTCAGTTCGATTCCGGGGTCAGGAAGAGCCGCTGGAGAAGGGATAGGCTGCCCACTCCGGTGTTCTTGGGCTTCCCTGCGGCTCAGCAGGTGAAGAATCCGCCTGCAACGTGGGAGACCTGGGTTCAGTCCCTGTGTTTGGAAGATCCTTGGGAGAGGGGAACGGCTGCCCACTCCGGTGTTCTGGCCTGGAGAATTCCATGGAAGGTATAGTCCATATGTAGTCCATGGGGTCGCAAAGAGTTGGAAACGACTGAGTGACTTTCACTTTCTGGAAAGAGTATTTTGAACTCATTTTTCTGGAGGGCAGTTTCACGTTATCTGTCAAACTTTAAGCAAGGGTTGGGAGCATACGGCTTCGTTACAGGCATATGTCAGCATTTCATGAAGACATATTCAGAGCTGTGCACTGCAGCAATGTAACATCTGGAAAAGCTTACGTGTGCAACAGTCATGATGTGATCAAGTGCCGTGTGTCGCGCCCATGCCATGGGTTAAGGGGCCTTGCCTGTCGGAAAGCAGCTTGTGCAACGCTGGGTGAGTTGGGTGAGAAGCAGTGCACAGGTCAGTGGCCCCGAGTAAACTGAGGGGGTGCAAATGTCGGGAAGGCGCTGGATGGCTGCCGTCTAGGGACCCGGGGCTGAGGGCTCAGGTTTGCAGCACAGAGGGACTCTGGCTTTTATTCTGCACTCTTTGGTATTAATGTTCCACGCTGCGGAGGCATCGTTTGTGATGATACAGAGACCAGTTAAGAAGAGGGAAAGACTAGCTTTATAATGACGGAGAACGGTTCCTCTTCCTGCTGCTTACGAACACATACTATTGTGACTGCCATTTGTCACCCTGGACAGTCTAAGGTTTTTCTTCTTGAGGGGTTTTTGGCTTTGTTTCTTGGAGTTTAGTTGATTTACAATACCACGTTAGTTTCAGATGTACAGCAGCGTGATTCAGCTCTGTGTATTTTTTTCCAGATTATTTTCCTTTCTAGGTTCTTACTATAAGACGCAAGACGCGAGATACCGACTATAGGTGTGCGACACAGTAAATCCTGCCGCTTATCTGCTCTGTGTATAGCAGTTTGTACTCGTTGACCCTGTTTTCCCGAGTTGTAGTTCTGCCCCAGGCATCTATAGCGACAAAGAAGATGCCCATGGAAACGTGTCTTTCGCTGAAGCTCTAGTGTCTGTACCTAGGTGTGAAACAAGCAAAACGATGAGCCTGTTCCTAGCGATTGTTGAAAGGGGGCCTTCAGGCCTGTGTGCGTCAGCGCGTTTGTAAACGGACATGACTTTATTAGCCGTGGGGGCTGTTTCTGGCTTTGGTGCAGCCGTTTGCACTGACCTGTGAATCTGCATGTTTAAAGAAATGTCATAATTTCATTGTTTTTCTGATGCACCTTACATGTAGGAGAAATATTTTAAATCTTGAGACCATCATTTGCCACCTCACATTTTAATAACTATAGTTTGCTTTTACCCGGCTTCTGTAATCAGATTAAATTCATGTTGAAAATTTAAATTTTATCGGTTGTANNNNATCGGTTGTATTATTTTGTTAATATTTAGTTTGTTTGTTTTGATTTTAGAGCTCTCCTAAAAGCTACAGTGGATATTTCTAATTTTAGACTCATACATATTAACATAGCTTAATGAAAATAATTTTTCTCACTGCTGGCAGTCATGGAATTTCTCTTAAAAGATTCACACCATTTTAATTAAGTGTGAGAATCACTGGCAGAGCTGGATACCATTAATTATATAATATTGTGCACCCCCTGGGCATAAGTGACATACATTTTTTATCCCTTTTAGTCCAATAAGACTATTTTGGTTTCATTTAAGGAAATTTGGTTATTTCACATAATTTAATTTAAAAGGTAACACTTCTAACAAGAAGCTTTATTCTTTCCCAAGGCTTACTGAAGATTAAAAAAAAAATCCCAGCTGGCAGAATTCAGTACATTCTTGTTGTTCTTCAGTCCCTAAGTCATGTCTGACTCTTTGCGACCCCAGGAATTGCAGCACTCCAGGCTTCTCCGTCCCTCAGTGTCTCCTGAAGTTTGCCCAGATTCATGTGTATTGAGTCGGTGATTCTATCCAACCATCTCATCTAAGTAAGAACTTATTTTTAGGAAGGATGTCGTATGTTAACAAATATATGTTTGTGCAGATCTTTAAGAGCTGGGCCTCACTTGTGGCTCAGCTAGTAAAGAATCTGCCTGCAATGCGGGAGACCTGGGTTGGGAAGATCCCCTGAAGAAGGGAAAGGCTACCCACTCCAGTATTCTGGCCTGGAGCATTCCATGGACTGCATAGTCCTTGGGGTTGCAGAGAGTTGGGCACAGCTGAGCGACTTTCACTTTCACTCAAGAGTTAGGTTATCTTGTGGCCCCCTTTCTGGGACCGTCTTCAAGTAGTTTCAACTCCGGGGTCTGTCTTCCATTAGTAGGTGAGCTGTGTATCGCAGCTGTGTACACTGCGTGTCCTTGAGCGCTCCTGTCCTCTGTAATCTGGAGGTGGGACACCCGCTTTCAGCCGGCCCCAGCCTCAGGCTTGAGTCTCTCGTGCTCCGACCCTTCCACGGAGCAGCCAGAGAGGAGAGTCTCTGCAGCAGCTGACTAAGATGAAGAGTCTACTTGTGGTCAGAAAACACACTCACACCAGCCTCTCAGGAGACCAGACCCAAGGCTTTGTCGGTTTGTGCTCAGCAAAGTTGAACCCCAGAGAAAGTGGTTTCCCCTGAAGCCCAGCCTGGGTGTCCTTCCCGATCAGAAATCTGTGTCATAAACCCAGATCCACCTCCTCGGCCTGAAGTGCTTGCCTCTGAACACCCGAGGCCTTTGCAGTCTGGGCTTTGCTCTTTGTTCCTGTGGCTTTGCCCTCCCGAGCGGATGTCCAGATCTCTGTGCTGACCGTGTCAGAAATCTCAGCGTCCCCCTGGGTGTCGATGCCATCCTTATCAATGGCAGCGACTCCCCAGACCTGAGACTTCCGCTGGCGCTCTCAGTGACGCCGCTTTGTCCAGAAGCTGACTGGTCACCACACAGAGGAGCGCACGTCTGTCTGTCACGTGAGCATCAGGTTTGTCTTTAAAGGTGACGCCGGGCATGAGTTCTAAGTGGGGCAGCGATCTTCTAGAGCGGCTCTTTTCTGTTTTTGCTTTTTCTCAAAATTAATTTCCTAAATTTCTACTCTGTATCGAATATCAAGACAGCCCAGTCTAGAGAAATGCTGATGTGCCAGGGACCCATGAACCTGTATGGACTGTGGGCTCCAGAGCCAGAAACTGGATGCTGGATAATTACAGGTTCCTCGTGAAAATTTTCTTTATCCAAGGAGAAAATGTCATATGTGCTCATCTTTCTTTCGAACCTTTTTGGTGATTTTTTATATTTATGGCAGCCCGGTCGACTGCTTCTGTGTTTTGACAGCTGACGTCATCTCAGCTGTTGAGTTTAATTGCTCTGGAGACCTCTTGCCGCAGGAGACAAGGGCGGCAGAGTTGTTACTTTCCAGCAGGAACACGAGGTCAGCGGTTGCAGCCCACTGACCAGTGAGGTGGTTCCGCCCTTCTCGTACCACTCGTCGGGAAGGAGGCACAGCAGCTTCTCAGTGTCTGAGTCACTCGGATCCCGGTCTGTCAGCGTGCACCGTGTAGGATTTGTCAGAGGCTATCTTGGGGTTCACCAGGACCCCAGCCAGGCCCCTGGGTCCCCCTCCGCAGGGCGGGAGGAGGGTCCTTGCGCCCGCCCCAGGTGGTCTCGGGTGGTGGTGAGGTGCTGGGGCTGTCTGCTCTCACCCCATAGCAAAGGAAAGCCCTTCCCCGGCGGTGGGGGTGCGCGAGCCCCGAGCCTCGGAACATGCGCCTGGAGGAGCCTGATGCGTCTCGCTCGTGGGCGCGGCTGTTGGGCCCCTCCCTTCGGGGAGGAGGCAGAAGCCCCTCTGTCTCACTGCACACAGGAGGGTGGGTGCTCGAGCCAGCCCCCCAGCCCTCTGCCCCCGGTGAGGGCGGGGCCCCTCGGGGCCGCCAGGCCTGCAGCTCCCCTGACCCAGGGCCTACTGTCTGCTGTCCAGCAGGGCCGTGTGCGGCTCCCTTTCTGTCTCCACGTCTGGCCTCTGCGTCGTGGGGACGCTCTGGTGTTGGGGCTGGCGGGCGCTCGCTCCTGTCCTGCTGCAGGAAATGCGCCTCTGTGATCGCAGAGGGGCCCCAGCGCCGTCCTCAGGGGCAAGCCCGGGCCCCCACAGCTCGCTATTAACACATGCCTGTTGCAGCCCTCACTTTAATTATGTCCACGTAAATTAAGAATTTTTAGTTGTATTTTTTCTGAGTTGGAGTGGTAAGAATTCTTTTGCGAATATTATATATATTTCATATTTCTGAATCTTCACAGACCATTTGATAAGTTTGTAATTTTGCATTCCTATTTTGGAGGTAGATTATCACACAGCTATGTAAAAAGAACTGTGTATGCTTTTCAACAGAAGTAGAAAGTGGTGGTGGTATTTGAAAATTACTTTTAGCCGAAGGATTATTCAACAGATCACTAAGCCATAGCTATCTTAAGTTTAAGAGTTCACTTTTAACTCCTTGAAGTTTGCCATTTTGATAATGTCCTTATAGAAAATGAAGTTTTTCTTGTTTTGGGGGGGTCATCTTTAAACCTAAGAATACACTAGCTTCAAATGTGAATTAGATTACAGTAAAAAGCATCCGGCTATAAAATGTGTTAGTAAGCATGTAGTTTTGAGAAGCCGTCTCGTTAAGCGTTCAGTGAAAAAGCATTAAGTCAAGGTTGCGGCAGATTTGCACAGTAGCACGTCCCCACAGTTGTTTAAATTTGATAAGCCCAACCAACGGCACCTTCGCAAATCCCGGGCGACGTTTTTCCCCGTCTCTCCCCTCGTATTTTGGTTGATATGAGAAGCTTTCCTGTGCCACCTGCCTGGAAGGTGTCTCAGTGGTGGCATGTCAGTCCCCGCTGTGGGCCTTGTGCGTCGCCAGCGTGGGTGAGGGTGTGGGCTGACTCCTCACCCGTCTCCTCAACAGGCTGACGGCGCTGCCCCCGTCACAGTGCCGCGGCTCTCGGCCAGAAGCCGCAGAAAGCTTCCCGGGGGGCCAGAGTGTGCGGTCCAGACTCAGGGACGCGTGGAGGTTCTGGAGGCTGGAGCAGCACTCTGCAGGGCGTTCAGTCAGGAGGGAGCCCCGAGACCAGTCAGCAACGGGCATCCCAGCTCTCCCCACGTGCAGCCCGAGGACCACGCTGTGTCTGGCTGGGCTGAGCGGTTTGTGGATGTGGCTCCCACCTTTATGCAGAATGGGTTTTCTCTGCGGGGGCCCCCAGAGACATCGAAGCTAACTGGGGACCAGCATACCCCAAAACAAAGTGGCCGCCACCGTCCCCTCTCCTCGTGGCCTCGTATCCCCGCCACCCCCCTCTCCTCGTCGCCGCGTGTCCCCACACCCTCTGCTGCTCAGAGTCCCTTCCATCCCCCCGTCTGTCCCCACCCTCCCCGCTCAAGGGCCCTCGGACGCTGACATGAGGCCTCAGGGTAGAGGACAAGAGCCAAGAGATCGCAGTGACCTCAGGTTCCAGGAACTGAGGGTGGCAGCCGGGGGTGCTATTCCTGGAGAGAGTGACCCGGGAAGGTCAGGCAGCACTGGGACGGGCGCTTTTCTTCCTAGAGTCACGTCTGAGACCCAGGACCCACAATTCCATGGATTTTCCTTTTAAATATTTGTTCATTGGAGAGCTAGAAGCATCTCTTGGTATATTTGGCTTTTTTGTGAAGCAGATGAGGGCCGTGAAGAGAGAGCAGTGTAAGCAGGTGAACCCGCGTGTAAGCACGCTGAGGTGAACTCAGTGTAAGCACGCTGAGCCCGCGCCCATGGGGACAGGCTGGGCGCGCCAGGGTCCCGCTGAGGAGCGCTCGGTCGCAGGGAATGTGGGTGTTCTTGATGCAGAGTCGTAAGGAGGTGTCTGTCTAGACATAAAGGCTGCTTATTCCGTTTACTGGACACACGCACTGACATGTTAAAAAGTGTGAGATTTTAGATCCTGGTTTCAGAGTAAGAATTAAAGTGCTGGTCCGTTAGATTTTTAATTATGAGATACTAGCTATTTCATGGAGCTTCCCTCATAGCTCAGTTGGTAAAGAATCTGCCTGCAATGCAGGAGACCTGGGTTTGATTCCTGGGTCGGGAAGATCCGCTGGAGAAGGGATAGGCTGCCCACTCCAGTATTCTTGGGCTTCCCTTGTGGCTCAGCTGGTGAAGAATCCCCCTGCAATGCGGGAGACCTGGGTTCGATCCCTGGGTTGGCAAGATCCCCTGGAGAAGGGAAAGGCTGCCCACTCCAGTATTCTGGCCTGGAGAATTCCGTGGAATGTATAGTCCACAGGGTCCCAAAGAGTCGGACACGACTAAGGGACCTTCACTTCACTACTGTTTCATAGAAAATGTCGTTTTGGACATGCAGACAATTTCAGAGATTAGTATAAATACACGTATGAGCCCAATACCCAGGCTCGTGTTCCTCGATGAAAGAAAAGGAGACGCTGGGCCTGTGGATGACACACACATCTCGCCCCGCCCCCCACCATCTCATCTTGCCCTGTTACTCCCAAACCTTAGCTTACTATCTCTGTGCCTCCCAGAGGTGGTCATTAGCTTGTGTTTCTGTTTTTACTGCAGTGTGCAGAACTGTTCTGTGTGTGTGAAAACTTGGCCTAAGAGGCGTCTCATCGCGGGTGTGTCCACGCAGCTCGCTTCTAGACGTGCTGCGGGGTGTGCCTGAGTTGGTTCCTTGACCGTAGCTGTTCACTCATGACCCTGCCGGGTAGCACTGCCGTCCGTGGTGGCGGGGACATGAGCTGGCGGCTATCAAAGTGATGGGGAACGTGCCCGGGGCTCGCCCTGGAGAAGGGAGCTCAGGGCTCTCCGCGGGGCCAGACTGCAGCCCCTTCCTCTCCAGGGCCCCTCCGGGCCCCTCGAGCCCTTGTGTGCACGGGGGGGTAACAGCTCAGACCCTGCCCTCTGCCAGACGCCCGGAGATGGAAAAGGAGGCTGCGGAGGTGGCCTCATTACTGTTTCTCCCGAGTAAAGTTAATTCTGAGTGTCGCCTGTTTGACGTTTTTTTGACCCAGACTTTTTATTAACTTTTAAAAATGCGTGTGGTCGTTTGATATTCAAATGGGCAGTACTGAATGTTTTGCTACGCTGTGCTCTTTTCATTAAAACGGCTTTATGTTTCCTTGCAGAATAAAAGCCACCGTCATTGCAGGGGGGAATATTACATTTACAGTACCTTTCAAACTCACGAACAGGAGCTTAACTATTTGAAAAGTCTAGAAATTGAAGAAAGAATTAATAGATTAGGTGGTTCCCTAACAGAACGCTGCTTATTTTCTGCTCTCTACCAATGGTAAGAGCTGTTTTTTTCCTTAAGTGGCTGTGTGATTTAGGATTTTATTTTTAATTTTCTATGTGTAGATTCATTTTTATTTTAACCTTCTTTGGAAGTTATTTCTGCTCTAAACTTTGCAGGGAGGGTGAATTATTAGGTAGCAGGTGACAGGTTGAAAACAAAGTGTGCAAAAACACAACCCCAGCGGTATGTTTCTCAGCTCTGCTCATGTCTCTATGTCTTCACTCACTGTCGGAAACAAGATGCTCGTGTATAATTGGAAATATTGATGTTTAATACTCCTCCCTGTAAGCCTGGCGGAACCGCAGTTTTCTGCTCTATACTCAGCTAGTACTGGTGCATAACACACAGTTTTTCTTTTAATATAGGGAATTAAATTTTTCTTTTCAGATAAAACTATTAACTTATGGAAAATAAGTGAAGGGGATAAAAGAGCAGAAGGCTATAACTTAAAAGACGAAGATGGATGGCTGTGAGGCCCATCTAGAGCCACGGCGCTGCGGGTGTATATTACGTTTTCTCTAAACTATCCAGTACTTGCCACAAATTGATCAGTGATAATGCTTCGGGCCAGCTGTGTAGCGGATGCTGTGAGGTCTCACACAGAAACGCTGTGCGACCTGCCTTCCCCTCCGTGAATGTGCTCGCAGACACCTTATGCGCGCTTGTTAAAGTGAGTCCTCTTCTTCTCAAAGACGGAAGTCACATGATGCTACTGAAGAAAAGACGGGGTTAATTCCACAGCAGATCTTCCCGAGCGTATCTGCTGTCTTTCCCTCCGAGGCTCCGTGTGGCTCGTTGGTGGGGCTGGAGCAGGGGGAGCTGAGCGCAGTCCCCTGGGGGGAGCTGAGCTGCAGACAGGCGGGCGGGCCTCCACCGCGTTTCCTCCGGGCCAGCTGGGGTGCAGGCTGGCCCCCAGAGTTCTTTGCCTCTTGATCCACTGGCATCATTGCTAGCTCTTTTTTTCTTAAAAATCCCTCAGCCCCTCTTTGGTGCCTAGGTACACTGAGAATGGCTGTATCTGTTCTAATATCTCAACTTTTCATCACATTTTGACATCTGTGAAATTGAATAAAACTTAAAATCGGCTATCTTGCTGTTGGCCTAGTGAGGACCCCATGGATGGTGTCTGCAATAAAATGAAGTGTGTGAAGGAGGTTCGACAAGCTTGAGTCCTGCCCTGGTGAGACCCGGGGTGCTGCCTCGGGCCAGGCGGCCCGCCCACCCCGGAGAGCAGCACCGCGATGGCCTGGGGCCTCCCTGAAGCACCTGCCTGAGCCGCTGAGCACCGTGGGCCGCTTGATCGGAGGGTCAGTTCACGCTTTGTTTGGAGTGACCTGCCCGGTGAAGGCCCAATGCATGAGCGCACTGTGGATTAGTGGCTGAGGAGCCAGAGGAAGGCGGGGTGTGGCAGGCAGCCCCCGCACCCGCAGCAGCCCCGGGGCCTGCTTCCCTCCCGCTCTGCCGGCCGCGTGCGCGCAGTGCGGGGCGGCCGCACAGGGCAGAGGCGCGGCCTGCTGCTAGGAGGCGGGGGCTCACGGGTAGGTGCTCCTGGGGAGCAGGGTGGGGGGTACCTCGTCGGTCAGTGGCGTCACCCTGCTTCTGGGAGGCGAGGCAGAGAAAGCTATGCAGTTTGCTAAAATCTGAACCCTAATTTGAACCAGGGTGTTTGGACCCAAGCAGTGGCTTTCTGGGCTTGTTCTCGCGTGGGTCCTTCTCGCTTCTTTCTACGGCGTGTCTCGGAGGCTGTTCTGAGCGTGGTTTGCTGCACAGAGACCTGAGGTGGGAGCTCACCGTGACTCCAGGGTTTGTCTCTGAAATAGGAGCTTCCCTCTACCTCGGGGGAGCTCGCTCTCTCAGGACGGGAATCACCTCAGCTCCTGCGTCCAGGGTTGACTCAGAGGCAGTCTTGAATAGTGTGCACGTCAAAGTTAAATAACGTTGCCTGTTCATTTGTATCTCTTTTTCCAGATTTGCAAATAGATAATAAGGACGGAAAATACTGGCTGTGATTAGCATGACGTTTAATCACCCGATCCAGAAGTGACTTCTCACCTAAGCATGGCATTTAGAAGACATGGACTGGCCAAAACCTGGGCTCCTGGTTTCTCTGGAAAGCGAGGGGCCCTGTGATGCCCTGCACTCTGGCATGGCGTCTGCTCGGCCAGGCTGCGAGCGCAGCAGCTCGTGTCTCATGGGCTTATTTCCGTCCATGTAGCTAGTTCCTTGCTCTGTGAAACCGCGCACGCAGCGCTGGCTTCCGCGTCCTGCCGGCACCTGGATGAAGCGTCCCTGCGGGCAGGAGGGTTCCGAGGCCGGGATCCACTCAGTGACCTTGGCGTCAGTCAGCGGGTCTTTTCCAGCCTTTCTGCTCCTCTGTAGGCCGAGGCGCCGGCACGCGCCTCCTGCGGTGACGGTGGAAACTAAGAGAGCTGCTGCAGGCTCCTAGCTCCGTGCCCGGTTCAGAGCAGCGAGCCCCGCGCTCAGCCGCGGTCTCTCCCACCTCCCGACACCCTTCTGTGCCAGGAGTGCCCTTCACAGCCACGGTCGGCACGCCTGCCCCTGGAGCCGCGGGTCACTTGCGGTGACCCTGTGGACACGCCATCCTGTGCTTGGTCGGACCTGGCGCCCAGGCCTGGAGCTGGACGCAGCCCTGCACCGGGACTCCCCAGCCGCCTGTGTGACCAGGTGCTCCCCGCAGACGGCGAGTGTTTTCGGCAGAACATCAGAGCTCTTGAGAAAGTCACTTGCCGGTTCTGTGAAACCGGACTGGCCCCATTTCTTCGATTATTGGTGAGTGAGGATGCCGTCTGTTGACTGATGTCCGCTCCTGTGACTCTTCGTGTCCTTTACCGCTTTCTCTCAGCGGTTTGTGAGGACTGTCACTCGTGAAGGGCTTGTTTATGCAGTCGCATCTATCGTGGTCATCGTAAAGATTCTGTCCCCCCATCAGGATTCAGATGCCCGTCTTGTGACCGAGCTCATAAAGCTGGGAACTGGCACGTGCTTCCTGGGGTCTGTTGGCACTCTTGTGCCTTGAATCTACTCACAGAGCTGGTGCCCTGTGGCTCCTCGCCTCCCGCTTGACTTTCAGCCAGTGCCCAACCATGCCCCTTGGCAAGCTCTCTCCTGAGCTGGGTCACCATTGTCTCATTTGGGGGGTGGTTCCTCCCCCAGCCGGAGGGCGTCCTGGAAGGCCTGTGCTGACCAGTCCTCCGGAACCCGTCGGCCACTCGGCCCCTGACTCTGGGCTGCCTGCTCCCCAGCCTGCTCGGCACCTGGCGATGCCTGCGGCCGAGTGCTGGGCAGCGCCGCGCTCCGATGCTTCGGGGCCCTGTGTGTTCTGTCTGACGGCTGCAGACGCTGCTGCGGGGTCACCGGGTTCGTCAGGCTCCTCGCCGTCTGTTCCTGCTCGCCTGGCCGGGCCCACTCCTCCTCGCGTTCTCAGTCAGGCAGCGTCTGTTTGGCAGCCTGCCGTGTGATCTTGCTCCGATAGCTTAGAACAGGCTCTTGACAGCGGATGCTTCGACCCTGTCGGGATCCTTTGGAGCCTGGCAATGCTCCTGCATCTGCGCCATTTCGTGGCTGTTCATGTGGGACTCGAGTGCAGTGGGCACTTGCCTGCTTTTCTTCCTTATCTTTTAACGTGTGTTATGTTGCTTTGAAAGTCTTTCATAGAAGGCTAGCAGTCACAGTCAGCTGAAGGCAGCCCCCTCTCCCCAGGCGTTGCTGGATCTGATTAGTCCATTAACGTACATCTTCTTACCTAGCAGATTACAGTGCCTGTAATCGCCTCCTTCAAACACCTAAGCTCTTAAACCTCCTGCCTGCGAGCCCTGCCTTAACCATGCACTTCCAGACATCATGGACAGAAGCCAGCCAACACGGAGGAGCTGGCAGAGGTGGTCACAGTGGCAGAGCCCGACCAGTGTTGCCTGCTCGTCCACGGCGGAGCCTGACCCCCTCCAGGGCAGCGTGCTCGGCCACAGCAGAGTCCGACCCCCTCCAGTGCCGCAAGCCCATCTGCGGTGGAGCCTGATCCCCTCCAGGGCAGCGTGCTCGTCTCCAGGGTGGCGTGCTCGTCCACAATGGAGCCTGATCCGCTCCAGGGCAACGTGCCCATCTCCAGCAGCAGCACAGGGCCGTCTGCCCCTGTGACACGTGGTCCTCCGCCCCACGCTGCTGGCACGCCAAGGGTAAGTGCTGCGGAGCTCAGGCCCCTCGCGTTCAGAGCCCCCTTGTCCGGGCGCTCACTGCCTCCAGAGACCTCACGGTGCCTCCTGTCGCCTACGTGGCTGCCTGCGCGGAGGCCCTGCTTCCTGGGTGCCCGCAATGGGGCCTGCAGGTCACCCCGGCCAGCCCCTCTGTGCACGGAGTCCTCTGCTGAGGCCAGAGTCCGTCTCTGCACCCGGGATGGGCTCTGTCCCTGCAAAGCTTTGCTGGCCTGAAAGCCAGTTCCCTCAGGAAAGTCCAGGCTTTAGCCCCCTGAGCCTTGAGGTCCTTCTGGGAGAAAAGAGCTCTGGGTTTGTTATTTTCACTCATAACGAAGAAGTCTGTGTGTCATGACAGCGTGTGTGTCCTGGGAACTCTGCCGGCCTGGCGCTGGGCGCTGGGCGCTGGCGGCATCCAGCCCAGAGTGCCGTGGACTGTCCTGTTCTGGACACTCTGTCCTGCAGTGAAGTCAGTGTATCGGTCAGTCCGTCCAGAGCGTCTCCCGCTGTAAAGTGGGGGCATCTCTGGCAGAGCCTGCACATTTGGCCTGTGTTTTCAAGACAACATTCTTGAGTAAACAGGCTTAGATTCCAAGAATGGTTTGATTTGTCAGCCAAGTTATTTATATGCGTAAACATTCAGTAAATGCTCAGTATTGCCACTAGGTTGCTTAGGATCAAGTTCAGATGCAGAGTCAATAAACATATAGGTTCTTTGTAATACATTTTTTTTTTTTAAAGCAGCAGCTGAAAATGAAAGCAAGTACGGACTCCTTGCTCACACTTCCCTGAGCCAGGACAGGCTCTGGGGTCTGATGCACGGGTGGGTGGGGAGTAAGACAGGCACTTGAGTTGTTGCTGATAAAGCAAAAGTGCTGGGGAAAGAAAGGTCTGCCGGGAAGTCTTCAGAACCTTTCTGAAGGCAGCGGGTGGGTTTTGCCGCAGTGAGTCTCGCCCATCAAACGCTGCAGGAAACTGCTCTCCCAACAGGCGGTGGCAGGTGGGACTGCTGTGGCCGCGGTCCGGCCGTCCTCAGCCAAGGGCTGGCCCTGCAGCACCCATGGCTCGGGCGTCAGAGGGCCCTGGGCCCGCCCTGGCCTCTCTGGTGCCCGGCGTGGAGCCTGCCGGCCGGGGCATATGAGACCCCGGCCCGGGGAGCCACAGGCTGTGCGGGGCGTCTGCGGGGCGCCCACTGGCTCTCCAGGGTTCAGGCCAGGGCCCAGTGAGCCCAGGAGCCTCGCTTACACTGCAAAGTGGGTTGTGCTCTGGTTTTTAAACAGAAGTGGAGACACTGTGCTTTCCAGTTTTGGAAGAGCCCAGCAGTAGGTCCTTCTCAGAAATCATCTCCTCCGTGTCCGATGAGAAATTCAGCTGCAGCGGTCGGTGCAGGATGAGCTGGGACTACCCGTCAGTGGAGGTGTGGGGCCTTGACACGGAGCACCGGCCCATCGAGACCCACCGGGCGAGGCCTTGGGGGCCACCGCCCCGACCTTCCTGCGCTTCCATTAAGGTCCCCAAGTGCCTGCGAAGCGAGCCGTGCCCACGCTGCGGAAGTGACTGCGCATTTGACCACTGAGTGCTGCTGGAGTAGCCCCGACAGCTGAGGCCGGCGTGGGAACCCGGCCCTCCAGGGCCAGGGCTGGTGCAGGCCCGGCCGCCCAAGCGGAAAAGGGGTTGGGGCACGTTTCTCACCGTGCCTGCGATTCCATCTGTGTCTGAACAGCAAGCACAGCGCTAGGTTCACGCTGGCTGTGTCTGAAATGCTTAGAGGATGAAATTTCCTATTTTCTATTATTTCCAAGAGGAGTGAAAGGAAGAAGGTGAGGGAGTTCGTGTGGGTGGGTGGGATGGCCTTTGCCTTGGGAACAAGTGGAGGACAAGACCCCAGAATGCTGCGTGCGTGGACAGCAGTGCGGGGCTGGCGGGACACCCGGCTCTGCCAGGGCCACGGCCATCTCGATGCCTCTGGTTGTCTGTGGGTACGTGCCTTAGAAGTGACTGCCGCCCTGGTTCTGCCTAGAGGTCTCTGTTTAAGAACGTCTGAAACCTCTGCTGTTGTGAGATGGGAGGAGAAGCTGCTGTGCGCCGTGTGGGACTCGTGCATGTGTGCAAACTGAGGGCCTCCCAGTGGTGAGCGGCTGCCAGACGTCCTGAGGCGCCGTCCTTTGCGCATGAAGAGGCAGGGAGAGTGAAGAGGGCACGGCCCTGGCCTCGGGGCCTTGGCAGGACCCAGGAGCCAGGAGCCCCGGCGGGGGGAGCCATGACTCTGGACCTGCAGAGGTTGGCTCTTGAGACAGAGACCCTTGGGATCTGTAGAAGGCACCCATCTGCATTAGACAGGCCCCAAGGGAGACATGTGTGTGAGAGCCCTTGGGCTGGGGTGGACCACATCCCCAGCATTTGTGAGCCTGAGTACAGCCGTGTGTGTGTATATGTGTGTTGATGTGGGGAGCAGACATGTCAGGTATGGGCGCCCGCTCTTCACAGGCTGATGTGCCCCACATGGTGCCAGTGGCGGGTGGAGGGTGTGGTGCCCGGGGCAAAGACAGGACTTCGCCCTCAGGCCTTGCACGGCCACCTGGGCACCTGAGGGGCCCCCCAGGCCAGGCGGGGCTGCCCTCGTGTAGTGCTCAGTGTCACAGCAATACTTGGAGCTCAGGGTCCGCCCGGCTTCAGAAGGTGGAAAACACAGCTCTGGCCTGCGACGGGCCCAGGTCCAGAGCCGTCACAAAACGCTTTCTCAGCAGACCTGCTGAGGGCATGCAGGGCCACGGAGGATTGACCTTCCCAGGGCACCAGGGCCCAGGATTTCCCTGGGTTAAAACCCCTGAAACCAGAGCTCACAGGCGCAGACAGGCAGGCATGCGTAGGAAGGGCAGTGTACACATGCCCCCAGAAACGAGAGCCTGGCACTCCAAGAACCCTGCTTCCAGAGGCACGTGCAGTGGCGTGCACACTGTGCCGGAAGGGGCCGGCCCGCCCTGCGCACACGGCACTCATGTGGCCCCCACACTGGGAGGGGACCCCGGCCGCTGCTCGGGACGCGAGCTGCGTCCTGAAAAGCCACGGTGGGTTCAGCACACCCTGTGCAGCTGAGGAGATCCTGAATTCACTGAAGATGGGAAACATTCTAAGGAGAAAGTCAAGCTTTTTACCTTTTTCAAAGACACATTAATATAATTAAAAGCATAGATTCGTTACTGTCTCCTCTTTGATTCTGTTGTTTTGTGTTGACTGATGCGACTGTGTGGGGGGTTCAGTGAGACAGTCTCACCACGGTTCTCTCCTGGCCGTCACAGTCTTTCCTGTCTGATGTCTGAAGGTGGCCTGTGCAGAGCTGGGGTAGGCGGCGAGCCGCCTCATCCGGGTCCGGCAGGGTGGGATGAAGGGTTCCTCGTCGCTTACAGGTCCTCGTCTTTCATGCAGCGCTGTCCTCACAGGCCTTACAACAGCTCCTTCTAGATGTTTGATAGGTCCACCCAAAGGGTCAAGATGCTGGAGGCCTCCAGGGTGAACAGCAGGCCTTGGGCCGGCCTGCAGCCTCGCAGGGTATGTGTGGGCAGGAGGCGGAAGGGTGAGGTGAGCATGGGCAGCCTGGACCAGCAGGAAGACCCTGCACATGCGGGCACCCGGGCAAGACCGTGATTCCCGTGGCCACCAGCTGTACACCTTCCAGGACGAGGTCAGCTATGGCGGCAGAGGGCCCCGTGTCTGCAGAATCGCGCCTGCTCGCTGTCGGAGCTCGCTTGCCGCCTCGCCTCTGAGAAGCGGGGATGCCCTCCTTCCTCAGCGCAGACTGCTCGGGGCTCCGAGGGGGGGCCCCGGCTTCTGCTCTGGGGAGGGGGGGCCTGGGTGTCGCTGCTCAGGTGAGAAGCCAGCTGGAAGCAGGCCTCGAGGCCGTGACCAACACAGACGTCTTTATTTAGGTCTGAGCCTGCCTTCCAGATTAGAGACCAGACACCCACACCCAAGAGGAGTCGCCAGGTGCAGCCTCTCCTGCCAGCCCCCTCCCCCTCTGCCATCGCCCGGGCCTCCACCCCCGCGGCCGCGGCCGCCACCCACCCGCCAGCCTCGATGGCTCTGCGCCCGGCAAGGCCCCGGGCAGCCGCACTCCCCCACTCCTGTGTCCACCGTCCCCCTTCTGGGGCAGCCGCTTAATAAAAGCAACGCACTGTAAAGAGTGTTTTGAAGTCCAAAATAAGCATCGTCTTTTTACTTGCTTTCCTTGCACGTAACGAAATTATGCAGAATTAAGACTTTAAAACTCGTTTACAGTTCGTTGACAGAATGGTGGAGCGTGTGTGGTGCCTGAGGCTCTGAGCGTGTGCACCCCCAAACTTCTGCAACCTTTGTTTCTGTAGAACTGGTACCCCCTGACCCATCAGGTAAGGACTGGACGAAGCCTCAGCTGAGAGAGAATCATAGGGAGCAGCCTCAGAACCGCTGCTGAGAAGCTAACATGGGGTTTAAAGCACGCTGCAGATGCACTGCCGTTGAAAACTTCGGTGCTTTTTCTAAACCTTTTTTAAAGTACTAGGTGTGGAGTGGAGGGATAATATACTTCGTTAAAATGCTAAAATTATACCCTGGATTTCACACTTAACGGCAGCGAAAATTAAACCGCTTTAATTTCTATCCCTTGATGGTTTAACAGTAGGATCTTGGGTGTCAGAAATCAAGATTTCCCCTCCCCCCCAAAAAAAAAATACAGAGGTAACAGTAGGTCACTGGAGCTTGCTCTGTAGGATTCCACACTGGAGCCGTGGCCCCAGTTCTCCGGAGGGCGGGCGGCGGGGCCCGTTCGCTGCTCGTGGACTCACTGTGCTGGCGGAGGCCCCATCAGTGCACATTTCAGTTGTAAATTGAGAACAAAAACATACTAGGTGGGTGCAAACATAATTGCGGTTTTTGCACTGTTGAAATGGAGAAGGCAATGGCACCCCACTCCAGTACTCTTGCCTGGAAAATCCCATGGATGGAGGAGCCTGGTGGGCTGCAGTCCATGGGGTCACTAAGAGTCGGACGCGACTGAGCGACTTCACTTTCACTTTCATGCATTGGAGAAGGAAATGGCAACCCACTCCAGTGTTCTTGCCTGGAGAATCCCAGGGACGGGGGAGCCTGGTGGGCTGCTGTCTATGGGGTCGCACAGAGTTGGACACAACCGAAGTGACTTAGCAGCAGCAGCAGCATTGTTAAAATTTGTCGTTTGATACTGGAATACATCCTTAATGTGATTATGTTATATATCATTTCTTGCTTTATGTTTTTTTTTGCTAATGACTGACTGCTGTGTACTTTATATTAGTTTGAGACTAGGGAAATGATGTTAGACAAAAAGCAAATTCAAGCAATTATCTTATTCAGGTTCAAAATGGGTCAGAAAGCAGCGGCGACATCTCGCAACGTCCACAGCACATTTGGGCAGGAACGGCTACCGAGCGCACAGTGCAGTGGGGGTCCTTTTGCAAAGGAGACGAGAGCTGTGAGGACGAGGAGCGCAGCGGCCAGCCACCAGAGGCTGGCAGTGAGCCACTGAGGGCCATCATCCAAGCTGACCCGCTAACAACTGCCTAAGAACCTGCCACAGAACTCAGGCGTCACCCATCCTGCGGTCACGTAGCATTGAAGCGAGCTGCAAGGCCAAGCAGCTCACCAAGCGGGTGCCTCATGAGGCGGCCGGAAAGTTTTTATGAATGGCCGTTTGTAAGCGTTGTCTTCTCTTGCTGTATGCAAAACCTAAGAACCACGTCTCGGTTGGATTGTGACGGGCGATGAAAAGCGGATTTTATACAACTGGCAGTGACCAGCTCAGTGGCTGGACTGAGAAAAAGCTCCAGAGCACTTTCCAGAGTCACTCGCACCAAAAACAGTCAGGTCACTGGTGGTCTGCTGCCCCTCTGAGCCCCAACACTTTCCGAATCCCGGTGAAACCATTACATCTGAGAAGCAGGCTCAGCAGATCAAGGAAACACACCAAAAACCGCAACGCAAGCCACCGCCGGTGAACAGAAAGGGCCCAGTTCTCCACAGCAACGCCCAGCCACGTTTCACAACCAGCGCTTCAGAAGCTGAACGAATCGGGCTATGAAGTTTCGCCCCCCTCACCATATTCACCTGCTCTCACCAGCAGACTGCCTCTTCAAGCGGCACAGCGACCTTCTGCAGAGAAAGCATTTCCACGACCAGCAGGAGGCAGAAGCTACTTCCCAAGCGTTCATCAGATCCCCAAACATGGATTTTTATGCTACGGAAATTAATTATAACTATTTATTGCCCCTTGGAAGAAAAGCTATGACCAGCCTAGACAGCATATTCAAAAGCAGAGACATTACTTTGCCAACAAAGGTCCGTCTGGTCAAGGCTATGGATTTTCCAGTAGTCATGTATTAATGTGAGAGTTGGAACATAAAGAAGGCTGAGTGCTGAAGAATTGATGCTTCTGAACTGTGCTGTTGGAGAAGATTCTTGAGAGTCCCTTGGACTGCAAGGAGATCAGTCCTAAGTGTTCACTGGAAGGACTGATGCTAAAGCTGAAATTCCAATACTTTGGCCACCTGATGCAAAGAACTGAGTCATTGGAAAAGCTGGGAAAGATTGAAGGCAGGAGGAGAAGGGGCCGACAGAGGATGAGACGGTTGGATGGCATCACTGACTTGATGGACATGAGTTTAAGCTAGCTCCAGGAGTTGGTGATGGACAGGGAGGCCTGGCGTGCTGCAGTCCGTGGGGTTGCAAAGTGACTGAAGTGACTGATAAGGATTTAAAATTTATGGTCTGAAATCACAATTACTTTTGCGCCAACCTAATACACTTACTTTAAAGGTAATTCTTTTACTGTTGGTTGTGATGCAGTTCAGAAATCTGAGATATTGAACAACTGTCTTAAGTATCAAGTCCTTAAGCATTTCTGGAAAGATGGGGTTGTATATATTTGTTTAGCTATTTTCGCCAAAAGTTTAATAAATTTCAGACGTTTAGCTGGATTTGTCCTGTGTAATTGGACAGGTTTTTCCATATTTCCTTCAAGACATATTTCCCACCAAACAAGAAACCAGCCTTCTGCCTCCCAGAGGGCCCTGAGCTGGGGCGTGCTTGGCCAGGCAGGGGTCCCTGTTTGGGGCTGACGGCCCTCAGCAGTGCTCTTGAGGTGTGATCTAAGAGATGTCCAGCCATTTCTCTGGTGTTCTTTGCCAGTTGACACTTTTGATTCCATACCAGCCTCTTCCCCTCCTGATGACCTAAGAATCCTGTGGTTCATCGGACTTAAGTTCAGGTGTTTATTTTGGCCGCACCGGCCCTTAGCTGCTGTGTGCGAGCTTCCCCTACGTGTGCTGAGCACAGGCTCAGGAGTCGTGGCCCACGGCCTCAGTCGCTCCACAGCACGAGGGGTCTTCCCAGACCTGGGCTCGAGCCCGTGGCCCCTGCACTGGCAGGCAGATTTGTAACCACTGGACTGGCAGGGACGTTCCCATCTCAATAGTGAGCTTCCCTTGTTATCACCGACTTGAATTGACAACTTTGGCCCGAAATGGAGCAGCCCTGTGGGCCTGAGAGGAGGTTATTCAGAGGGTCCCACCCCCTCTCCTGGGTACACCGCACCCGTGCGGACAGCCAGGCCCATTCATTTCTGGCAGATTCCCGAGTTCTCGGCGCAGATGAGCAGATGTGCGCCCTCGGGCTCTTTCTGCAGGTAGTCGCTCACTCGCTCAGTCACGTCTGACTCTGCGACCCCAGGAAACTGCAGCCCACCAGCCCTCACCCGCCTTAGCCGTCTCCCAGTTTGTCCATTCATCTCCGTGGAATCGGTGATGCTATCTAACCATCTCATCCCCTGCCACCCTCTTCTTCTGTCTTCAGGATTTCCCAGCATCAGCCTCTTCCAGCTCGTCAAGTCTTCAAATCAGGTGGCCAAAGCATTGGAGCTTCACCATCCATCCTTCCAGTGAGTATTCAGGGTTGATTTCCTTTGGAACGGACTGGTTGGATGTCCTCACCACCCAGGGGACTTTCGGGAGTCTTCTCCAGCACAATCCAAACGCACCAGTTCTGCATGAACAACAGTAAACCATTTCACGCACACACTTTGTTCCTCGGCCTGCAGATAGGGCTCAGCACTCAGCCCTTCCCCTGGGGCAGCTCAGCGGCTCAGCGGGGTACGGGCGGGCCAGAGGCTGCCCGAGCTCTCGGGGTGGGCCCGCTCACCACCCGGGGGCGGGGGTGCGGGTAAAGGCCGGGCCTCAGGAAACCCGGCAGCTGCTCATGAAACGGGGCGCTGGGATGCCTCCCACCGCTTCATTCCTGTACCAGCTCGGGGGCCCTGTCACGTCTCCCAGGCCGTCGTCTTTGTGCACACGCGTTGTCAAGTGCTAAACCACAAGTGGCCCAGACACGTGTCGCTGAGGGTGCGGCCTGCTTCCCACCAGGGGGGCCCCACAGTCTGCAGGCGCGCCAGGCCAGAGTCTGGTCGGGAAACAGCCAAGTACAGGCTTGAGAATCTTCTGGGGGATGTTAAGTATTTCGTGAACTTGTTTTTCAGTCAGTAAAATGGACGACGGTGTGATCTGCGTTAACAGGATGTATGGAAGCTGTCACCGTGCCGTCTTGTTCAAAAAAGTGGAAACACTCACACACACACACACAGTCCCACACCTTAAATGGACCAGACGCTCAGACATCACAGAGACGGGAGAGAAGCTTCAGGGAACCTGGTGATTGTGTCTGGAGGCTCAGCTGTGCCCACAACAGCATCAGTCAGCAGGCAGAGCTGGGAGAGAGGGTATGCAAGCTGGGAGGCTGGGAACAGAGAAATAATCCCCCCAGAACACAAGAGAGAACCAAGGTCTTGAAAAATGGAACCAAAAGGAAGTTAGTGGAATCAACCATGAACTGAAACTGGCGTTCCAGAGAAGAAAGGGAGGATACCCTCAAAAGCTTACAACCCCCAGCCTGGGGCACCTCCTGGCAGCCTCGCTGCACAAAGCTGCCTCATTCTCTGTCACGGCCCAGATCACCCGTGCTCTCCAAGATGCACTGGCCCTGGGGACCCCTGGCCTCACGGGAGGCCCTGAGCGCAGCCTCAGCTATGCCCATCGTGGCGAGACGTGCCCCTGGCCAGGGCAGGTCAGCGGGACGCAGGCTTCGCCACTTCAAGCCCAGTCGTGTAAAGAAGCTGACGCCTCGCCTCCAGATGGAAGGGCTGTGGGCTACCTCCAAGGTCATTGTTTAAATATAAACCAAGTTTTTAAAAATTAGAATGTTACATTTATTGAACACAACTGAAATTTAGTGTGGAAAAGTGAAGTAAATACAACAGCATTTATTTATACAGTGTATGAAAGGGCATCCTTTAACCCCCAGGCAGTGGGGATACACCTGGCTTCACCAAAAAGCTTGTATGCCATTTAGTTTTAAACCATATGTTAATACCATAACCAAGGGTTTGCAAAGATTTATTTTTTTTTCTATTTCCAACCTTTAAAGTAGACAGAATAGTTTAGAATGAAGCTGATACTAAGAGCACAAAAATCTGAACACAGACTAAACCCCGCAATCGGAGGCGCGAGGAGACAGTGGTTGTCCAGTGGCTGCTGTCTGGGGCGGCGCGGAGTCTCGGGGGTCCGTCCAGTGCTGCCCGACGCCGGGGGTGGGGACCACTCGGCGCCGCCCGTGTCGCGGCCTGGATTCTACATGCTGCGCACCACAGCCCACAGACACTCAGTGCCAGGGGCTGTCTGCAGCGGACGGACGTGTCCACCGAAACACCTGCGGCAGGGAGGAAGGCCTCGCGCTTCTTCAGGTGAACCCCTCAGGCAGTCTTTCTAGTATCAGCAGCCTTCCTCCCCTCAAAGTAGTGTTTAACGCACTCAAGGTCGCAGGTAATTCATTAAAATACTACATACAACATAACTAGATACTTTAAAATTATTTATACTTTGATATTTATAGCATCTGAAGAAGGTTACTACCGAATTATTACAGTAGGTATTAATCAATGACATGCTTGTCGCTCGGCCCCCAAGTGTGGCTGCGGGAGAGCGTGGTTTACTGTCTGTCTCAGTGAGTGAGGGAGGCGGCACTGCCGGGAGCAATGGCGCGTGGGGCGGCCGCCCAGGACAGAGACCGCTGCTTCTGTGCGCTGTGCGGGGCACGGGCCCCCGCGGCGGGGGGACAGCGGGCTACAGCCTCCATCAGAACGTGCTGGTGGACGCTGTCAGGCGCCTTCCGATGTAGATCCTGACAGAGAAAGGAGGCAGTCATTACATGGCGGCGTGCCTCCCGGGGCAGCGCACTGCTGAGACAGCCACCGACCAGCCCAGCTTATTCACAGAAGGGGCCTGGCTGCCAGTACTCACTGGACACGTGGGTCTCCCTCTCACCAGCACACATTTCAGCATCCAATTCAGAAAAAGCCAGCTGTGCTCTAACAGCTGTGCAGCGCACAGTCGGCACACACGAAGGCTGACTCCTCCTGAGCTGAGAGGCCCCTCTCCTCCCTTTCTGACCTGATCACAGACACCCCCGGGACAGCTGACAGCCCCGGGTTTATCAGCACATCTCACAGAAACCACTGCTGCAAGGGACGCCCCGGGGAGCCCAGAACGCAGGGGCATCGGGGGCTGTCCGGGAGGAGGGCGGGGGCAGGACATCAAGGGCCTGCAGGCCAGTGGGGAGTCTCCACAGAGCAATGGGACAGGAGGGCTTGATCCCGACCCCTGTGAAGTCTGGGAGGGCAGACACACCTGTGGAAATCCACCCCAAAGTGAAGGCTGAAGCCTAACCCTACCAAGCCCCAGAGGACCTGAATGCTGGTTCTGAACAAAGCTCCCTGTAGGGCTGAGAGCCCGACTCTTGAGAAGCACTGGCCCAACAGTCCACGCACTGTGCTGAGGGGGAGGCAGGGCAGAGCCCAGAGCGGGAGCAGGCGGGGGCCCTGCTCCTGCCTCCCGGGCCAGCAAGCCCGGCATCTGCTCTGCCTCGTTCTCAGAGCCCGGGGCCCCAGCCCGCGACAGAAGCCCATCCTGACATCCGGCGGGCCAGTAGGCTGCCCAGGAGAAGCCCGTCTGCCCGCGTGAGGACCGGGGAGACCAGCACCCTCCACGTGCGAGCCGCCCCGGGGGCTCCCCCGCTCCTCAGCCTGTGCCCGAGGCTGGCATGGGCGACACTCACCCCAGCCCGATGGCCAGCAGGTGGGACAGCAGCAGCGACGGCAGGAAGACCTTGAGGAACTCGGCAGAGAAGATGCCGCCCTTCTTCATGACGCTCGTGTTGCGCATGCTGAGCGTGGGCGCACGCTTCGGGTGCCTCAAGAGCAGGAGCTCCCTGCGGGGAGAGGCGGTCAGCGGGCGCCGGCTCCCGGCCCCGGAGGCCCCCGCGGACGCAGACTCACTTGGCCGGGGGGACGTTCTCTGGCCGACTGGACCAATCCCAAACCCAGTCCGCGCTCTTCTTCAGGACGCTCTCGACCTCCTTCCTCCTCTCCATGTAGTCTTCCTCGGACTGCGGGAGACGAGGCGGGTGACCCACTGCCTCTGCCCCAGGAAGCCTGCGCCCGCCACGCCCCCGGGGAGGGCCGCCGGACTCCAGCGGCCCTGAGCCACAGGCACTGCCCCGGGGGGCACCGGCCAGTGGGGACAGACGGCCAGAGACGCCGGCTACGGTTCTGGGTGTAAACGGAAAGACAGAAACCCCCCAAAGGCCCGCAACAGGAGTGTGCCCAAGCTGACGGTACACGGCCGCAGGGAGAGCAGGTGTGCGTCCGCGTCTGGCGGGAGAAGAGAGGACCAGAGCCCACGCACGGCCTGGTCTCAGTGACCTTAAAGGTGCAGGTTATTAACAGTATGCTAATTAAGGAGCTTTAAAAACTTGCACTTCTTAACTCTGTGCCTGATCATAGAATTCCTCTTTAAATTCAGGGGGGGAAATTATGGAAATATTCTAGAACACGTACCAAAACCAAGCAAGCACCTGGACCCAACAGAGCTGGGCTGGACCCCGCACATCTGGGAGCGGGCAGGCAGCACCCTGGAGCAGCCCGAGCACAAGGACTGCTGAGCCCCTGGGGAGGGAGAGCCCGAGGGGCACCCCACAGGCAGCAGGGGGCCCAGCGGCGTTGGCCGGAAGCTCGGTCCCCACAGATCTCACAGTGAGGAAGGGAGCAGGCACGGCAGCCTTCCCCTTCTCCAGGAGATCTCCCCGACCCAGGAGTGGAACCGGGGTCTCCTACACTGCAGGCAGATTCCTTACCAGCTGAGCCCCCAGGAAAGCAGGGACCCCCAGGTTCCTAGATGGC
>SJYF01000688.1:1090560-1103900 GCA_006410515.1 Procapra przewalskii
TGAGGCAAGAGAAGGAGATGACAGAGGATGAGATGGTTAGATGGCATCACTGACTTGATGGACGAGTTTGAGCAAGCTCTGGGAGTTGGGGATGGACAGGGAGGCCTGACGTGCTGCAGTCCATAGGGTCGCAAAGAATCAGACACGACTGAGTGACTGACCTGAACTGAACTGGCCAAAGCCAGTGCAGGACATTCTATGTAACCTGGAAATGATGGAAAAGCTCCTGTGTGGCTTCACCAGGACAGGGAGGAGCTGCCCCGGGAAGGGTATGCAAGTCACTGGCTCCCCTGGGGCCCTGGGTGCTGCCAGAGGGGAGGAGGCCAGATGGACATGCTTGGCCCTGACTGGGGGGCCAGAACCTCTGGGGAGGGCTCATCCTTCACCTTCTAGGATTCCTGCCAGGCGTCCTCACGGAGATGCCGCCCGGGACTCAGAGCTGGACTCTGACTGTGCTGTTCCGCTTCCCATCCTCTTCCAGGAAAGCCTGAGCTTTTCCACGAGGTCCCCGTGATGTCTGCGTGCCGCGCCAGGCTGCTTTGAGGAACGGCCGGCATGATGACACTCTAGGAGCTGTAAACAGTGCCCTCACGGCGTCCGGCGTGTCCCAGCTCCCGTCCAGGCGGTTGAGGAATGGGATCCTTTCCAAGGAGAGGCTGCGCCTTGATTAGGAGCCCCGCCTGCCCTGGCGTGAAACATTCAAAACAGGAAAGGGTGCCTGGAATGGAGCCGCCTCCCTGCCAAGCCTGGAGCCAGGTCCCGGGGGCTCGGCGGGGCTGTTTGTCCACCTCTTTCCTGAAGCACTGGCACAGCTGCTCCTGAGCTCAGGGCGGGGGCACACACAGGCGTGCGTGCGCACACACACACACCCGCCCCCCTGCCTGCAGGCCCAGCAGGTGGCCTCCAACAGGAGCTCAGCCCCGAACCCTCCCATGCCCGCAACATGCCAGGGGCCCAGGGGGAATCTGTGGGTCGGGGGACCCGTGAGGGGCTGGACTCAGCCCCCAAGCCCTCCCACGCCCACAGCATTCCAGGGCCCAGGGGGAGGCTGTGGGTGGGATGACCCGTGAGGGGCTGGACTGACGGCTCTCAAGTGCCCGAAAGGCTGGGCTGAGAGCAGCCCAGGGTCAGGCCGTCGTGTGCATGAAAAATGCTTAGACTTCCCTTGAAGACAGAGGTCTGCAGGGTAATGCCCTTCGCTGGCCACTGCCCAAGGGGACACAGTGTTACAAGGAGAATGAGGCTCAGAGAGGCCTATGAATGAGCCAGAGTTTGAAAACAGGCCCTCCTGCTTCAAGGCATGGTCTTACCACATTGTCAACCCTAAAAAGACAAGGCCTGTGTGGACAGCGGTGCAGCAAGGGGACCAGTGTGAAAGGCCTGGGGACCACGGCCTGGGGCAGTGGGGCCGCATCAATGACACCAGGCAGGGGCCACAGCTGGACGGTCCCAGAGCAGCAGGCAGGGCCCAGCACCCCCCCACCCCCCACCGCCGCCAGGGGAGCNNNNACCAGCCAGGCAGAGCCCTCAGCCAGAGCTCAGAGCCACGGCCCCGGAGCCCTCCTTCTCAGCCCAGCCGGCTCCCTGTGCCCCGGTAGTGGGCACCCCAAGGGCCCGGCAGGGCTGCAGGGAAGGCCATGAGGTCCCCGTTCCACAGCGGACGTCGAGCCCGAGTAGCAGAGGACAGGGCTGACTCGGTGCCGGGTCGGCTGCTGCTGCTGCTGCTAAGTCACGTCAAGTCGTGTCCAGCTCTGTGCGACCCCACAGACGGCACACAACAGGCTCCCCCGTCCCTGGGATTCTCCAGGCAAGAACACCGGAGTGGGTTGCCATTTCCTTCTCCAATGCATGAAAGTGGAAAGTGAAAATGAAGTCGCTCAGTCGTGTCCAACTCTTAGCGATCCCATGGACTGTAGCCCATCAGGCTCCTCTGTCCATGGGATTCTCCAGGCAAGAGTACTGGAGTGGGGTTCCATCACCTTCTCCGGCCGGGTCAGCTGGGGGGATGCTATCTGCCGAGTCTGGAGCGCGGCTCAGGAGCCCGCTGAGCAGGAGGTGGGTGGGCAGAGGGCTGGTGCTGGAGGAGGCTCGGCGCACACATGTCAGTGCAGGCTGGGCGCGCACTTGGGGACTGCCAGAAGGCGACAGGAAGAAGAGGGCACAGCACCCGGACACGACTGGTCCCATCAGCACGTGCGCAGCAGCGGCCGTGCCGGGAGAGGCCAGGGCCTGGAGGAGCGTGAGAGACTGGAGCCCCAGCCTGCGGGAAGAAGAGGGCGGGCCGGGGGCCACAGCTGGCCCAGAACTCCGGCAAGATGCATTTCCCACAGCCCGAGGCCAGGAAGGGAGGCCACCAAGGAGCAGGACACCGCAAAGCAGGGCCGCCGGCAGAACCAGCCCAGCGCCCCGCGCCCGGAGCTCTCCCCCTCACCCCAGGTGCGCCTGCCATCTGCCCACAGGGGACGGAGCGGACTCCCGGGCTGCCCCACCCAACTGCCTTTGGCCCTGGGGGGTGGGCCCCTCCCTGGTGGCCTCTGGGACAAGTTGCCAGGTTTGCCCCAAAGACATCAGTTCAGTTCAGTCACTTTGTCGTGTCCAGCTCTTTGGGACCACATGGACGCAGCACACCAGGCTTCCCAGTCCATCAGCAATTTCCGGACTTCACTCAAACTCAACGTCCATCGAGTCAGTGACGCCATCCAAACATCTCACCCTCTGTCGTCCCCATCTCCTCCTGCCCTCAATTTTCCCAGCATCAGGGTCTTTTCCAACGAGTCAGCTCTTCACATGAGGTGGCCAAAGTACTGGAGTTTCAGCTTCAGCATCATTCCTTCCAAAGAACACCCAGAACTGATCTCCTTTAAGATGGACTGGTTGGATCTCCTTGCAGTCCAAGGAACTCTCAAGAGTCTTCTCCAAGACCACAGTTCAGAAGCATCCATTCTTCAGCCCTTAGCCTTCTTTATGGTCCAGCTCTCACATCCCTACATGACCACAGGAAAAACCATAGCCTTGACTAGACGGTATGTCAGTCGCTCAGTCATGCCCAACTCTGCCACTCCACGGACCGTAGCCCACCAGGCTCCTCTGACCATGGAATTCTCCTGGCAAGGATACTGGAGTGGGTTGCTATTTCCTTTTCCAGGGGATCTTGCTGACCCAGGAATTGAACCAGGGTCTCCTGCCCTCCAGGCAATTTCTTTACCAACTGAGCTACGAGGGGAGCCCTGACTAGACGGGCCTTTGTCAGCGAAGTGATGTCTCTGGTTTGTCACATGCTGCAGTCAGTGTCTGGACTGCGGAGCCCAAGGAAGTAAAATCAGCCGCCGTCTCCACTTTCTCGCCATCTATTTGCCAAGAGCGTTGCCAGCGACTGGACAACAAGGGCGCCCGCCACCTGCCTCTGCAGGGACAGGCCTGTGCCGCTGCAGCCGCCAAACTCCCCCCCCCACACCCGCCGAGGGAGTGCAGGGTGGACGGGGGCGCTCTGTGCTCCGGGGACCTGGTGGGACGGCCTTTAGAGAGCTAAATACTTTCAGAAACTGATATCATGATCCAAATCCTTTGTTAAGATCAAGGGACTCTCAAGAGTCTTCTCCAACACCATAGTTCTGAAGCATCAGTTCTTTAGTGCTCAGCCTTCTTTATGTCCGACTCTCACATCCATCCATGACCACTGGAGAAACCACAGCCTTGACTAGATGGACCTTTGTCAGCAAAGTAATATCTCTGCTTTTTAATATGCTGTCTAGGTTGGTCATAGAGTTTCTCCTAAGGAGTGAGCATCTTTTTATTTCATGTATACAGTCACCATCTGCAGTGACTTTGGAGCCCAGAAAAATAAAGTCTGACACTGTTTCCACTGTTTCCCCATCTATTTGCCATGAAGTGATGGCACCTGATGCCATGATCTTCATTTTCTGAATGGTGAACTTTAAGCCAACTTTTTCACTCTCCTCTTTCACTTCATCAAGAGGCTCTTTGTTCTTCTTCACTTTCTGCCATAAGGGTGGTGTCATCTGCATATCTGAGGTTATTGATATTTCTCCCGGCAGTCTTGATTCCAGCTTGTGTTTCATCCAGTCCAGCGTTTCTCATGATGTACTCTGCATAGAAGTTAAATAAGCAGGGTGACAATATACAGCCTTGAGGTACTCCTTTCCCAATTTGGAACCAGTCTGTTCCATGTCCATTTCTAAATGTTGCTTCTTGACCTGCATACAGATTTCTCAGGAGGCAAGTAAGGTGGTCTGATATTCCCATCTCTTTCAGAATTTTCCAGTTTGTTGTGATCCACTCAGTCAAAGGCTTTCACATAGTCAAGGAAGCAGAAGATATTTTTCTGGAATTTCCTTGCTTTTTGCTCTGACCCAACAGACGTTGGCAACTTGACCTCTGGTTCCTCTGCCTTTTCTAAATCCAGCTTGTCCCCCTGGAGGTTCTCAGTTCACACACTGTTGAAGCTAGAGTGGCCCCTGCTTGCCAGAGCTACAGAAAAGCCGCATCCTGCTGTTGCTGGGAGGGAGACCCCGTCCAGGGCCTGAGAGTGGGCTCTTGTCTAACACTCAGAAACGAGTGGTCTGAGGAGACGTGCATGCTGACAAAGCAGGAGGCTTTATTGGGAAGGGGCGCCGGGTGGAGAGCAGCAGCAGGAGGGAGCCCAGGAGGGCTGCTCCGCCACGGCTCGCAGTCTCGGGGCTCACGGTGATGGGGTTAGTTTCCGGGTTGTGTCTGGCCAGTCATTCTGACTCAGAGTCCTTCCGGGCGGTACACGCGTCGCTCAGCCAAGGTGGACGCCAGTGAGGGGGGTTCTGGGAGGTGGCAGGACACGTGGCATCCCCTTTGACCTTTCCCGAGCTCTTCCAGTTTTGGTGCCTTGTTAGTCCCATGTTCCTTACCAGGATCTCCTGTCATAAAATCACTCATGCAGATAGTCACTGTGGGGCTTGCCCAGGGTGGGCAGTTTCCGTCAGCCTGTTTCCCGGAACACAGCCGTGAAGATCCAGGACAGCCAGAAGTAGACAAACAAATAGTTTTCATAAAACAGCCTTTCTGCGTCACACGCCTTCAAGCCTCGCTTCTCTCGTCCAGATGGAACCTCTCCAGGGCCTTCAAGCTCAGGACACGCCCCAGGAGAGACAGACGCTCACCCAGAAACTCAGAGGTCACGGGAGCGCCCGCGGGACTCCCCGAGGACGCCCGCCGAGCACGTGGGGAGGACGTACTCCCGGGCCCGGCCTGGCGAGACGACGCCCGTGGGCCCGGTCCTGGGGCGTGCCGCGGGACCTCTTGCCCTGGCCCCGTCCTCGCAGGCAGCCTCCCGCCCGGGACCGTGAGGACCCCTCCACGCGTGGGGCGCCCGTGGCATCCGTTAGACAACCGGCTTCTGATTACTTAAGTCTGACAAGTCTAGGGTTTGACTTTCCGCCTGCGATGCCCTTCGAGGGATGCTGGTACCAAGGGTGCCTCCTCCTCTGGGGGAGAATCGGGTTTCCATCCACTGGCTCACGGCCGCCCCCTGCTGTCCAAGACACAGAATCCGGCAAGCGCCCGGACCAGGAGCTGGTGCAAGGATGTTGATAGCGGTTTGTTTATGCATAACAGACCCGAGGTGGGAGGACCCCAGCTGGCCCTCCACAGGAGACGAGAAACAAACCGTGGTGAGTTCACACAAGCATCCCATGCAGTATTAGTTAGGAACAGACTGTTGATCCGTGCAGCCCTTTGGAAGCCTTACACGAAAGACTGTCTACGTGACTCTCCAGGCGGAGCTAGTCTGCGGTGAGCAGCGGCGGAGGACGCGGCCCTGGAGCACTCGGGAGGCGAGTCCAGACGGTGAGCATGTGCAGGCCCACGGGCACTTCCTTCAGCTTTCCTGTGTGCTTGGGAATTTCCATAGTGAGGTGTCCAGGAGAGGCTTCTAGCGCCTGCCCTAGGGCACGGGCGCGATGAGATCTGCATCGGCAGGCCCAGGAGATGCGCAGGGCGCTGAAGGACCAGGACGGGCTGGAGAGCACGCGGAAACGCGTGCCCGCTGCTTGCACTGGTCCTCGCACGGGTCTGTCCCGCTTCCTGGCGGGCACTGTCCTAGGTCTGGACACAGTATGAGCAGGACCGAGACATCCTGTGCCTCGTAGGGAGAGACACGTGAAGTCACACGCTCAGGTGAGTGCAGCAGGTCTCAGGGGCTGAACTGTGTAGCGGAGACGGACACAGCGCGGCAAGCACACGGCTGGGGGTTCACAGAGGCTTGGAGGAAGCGAGGGAGGGAGTCAGTCAGCCGCTGGCGGGGAAAGGGGCAGCTGGTGCAGAGGCGCTGGGGGAGCCGCCTGGGCACACTGGGCAGAGGCAGGGCCAACCGGGTGGGAGGGGGCTTCGGAGGCCAGAGGGAGCCACTGGGCAGAGGCATGACATGAACACACTTCAGGGGCAAGGGTGGGAGCGGACCACTGTTCAGGGGGCGGCAAGAATCGAGGATAGCGGCCTGGCCCTGGGCTGGGTGGAAAGGTAGAAACTGTCAGGCCTGAAGGCACAGTGGTTCTAAGACAGAGCCAACGGGGTTCCTTGATGGATTCGACGCAGGGACGAGAAAAGAAGGGAATTTCCCAGGACCACAAGCTTGCAGTCTGCACAGCAAGGGGAGTTTACTGTTGAGGGAAAGACCGTCAAAAGACGGGCTGGGAGGAGCTGGGAGTGGGCCTGGTCAAGTTTGAGGTCTGCACGGCTCAGCCCTGGGCGTCCAGGCCAGGACGGACGGACGGACTGTGCAGGGCAGGGAAGGTTCCAGTGACAGGTGGAGCGGGCTAAAGGCTGAGTGATGGGCCCGCAGGTGCTGGGTGGGGGAAGGTGCCGCTGCTGGTGGCCTGGGGCCCGCAGAAGGCAGAGGGCATGTGCATGTAGCCCCCTGCCGCGACAGGAGGAGCGAGCAGCAAGCAGCAGGTCCATGTCCGGGTGAGGAGGCGGAAGCCTGGAGCGGCAGCTCTGCCCGGGGCTCACCCCTGTGATGCTGCTGCCCACCTGGTCCCGGCCCTGGCGGGCGTCCGGGGCGCCCCGGGGCGTTCAGTCTGGGCTCGAGCTCTCGGCAGGCCCACAGCGCCTCGGTGGTGCTCACGCGGGTCGGCTCCGGTGGCTGCAGCCGTCCTGGCCAGGGCGGCCGTGCTCAGGTCTCCGCACTGCCTGCCGCTGTTGGGGTGCTCTCCCCCCAGAGCCCGGCCCTGCTCCCCTTTCTCCCTGCTCACTCAGACGTGGCCTCGCCAGGCCAGCCAACCTCCTTAGTGAAACAAGAACACACACGGCCCCGCCCCCCACCACCATCGCTGGGTCTCCCCACTGGCTTTCCCTCGTGAACCTCTCTCCAAAGCCTGACCAGCTGATGACTCAACATGTCCCTGTTCCTCCCCCTGGAACGTGAGCTCCCTGAGGACAGAGGCTGGAACGGCATCCGGTACCTTGTCCATCCTCCATGAGCACCTGCCCAACGTCAGAACAACCAGACAGCCTGGTGCTTTTTGCTCAGAAAGGGGGTCGCAAGTGTGTGACGCTGAGGTGCGGCCCCCAGGGCCCCCAAGGGGCTGACTCACTGGGTCTGAGTCAGCTTCAGTGAGTTAGCTGAAGAATGGATCGCCCAGAGCCGCTGAAGTGTGGTGTTGGAGCAGATGAGGCTCCTTCCAAGTCATCCCAGTGGACGGTCCCCGCTGTCTTTGCCCCTCCTGGGTTTCTTCTGGAAATGCTCTCTGCTCTCTGTCTGAGTGGCTCAGCCGAGCTCACAGGTGTTGCCCCAGACCCGTGTGGAGTGGTCCGGGGTGGCGGGTTTCCAGGGACTGCAGTGCCCGACCTCCTGCCTCCTGGAAGAGCCCCCACATGGGCAGACGCCGGATGGAGCGCAGAGCCAAAAGGCTGGGCTGGACCGCGTCCTGGGTGCCTGGATTCAGCCACGATCCATCTTGCTGGATAGCGCAGCCAGCACATCAGCTTTTCCATCGGAACACACTTGAAAGCTTCCCACCCACCAGCAGCGGCCGCCCGGGCCAGCTGTCGAAGCCCAGGGCCTGCAGCCGGGGACCTGTGGGGACGAAGTGCTCCAGCGGCCTCGGGCACACAGTCCCCCTCCCACAGCCCCGCCTGGACCCCCAGGAGGTGGGGGGGGGGCATCTGCCCCCAGGTGTTGCTGGTATGGCGTGGTCGTCCGTCTAAAGATGCTGGCGTTTGAACTCCTGGATTTCAGCCAGGGAATTCTTCACAATAACACATCAGCACCTCCTGCGTTGAAAGGACTCTGGGCTGGGACTCAGGAAGGCTCAGGGGTGCAGCTGGAGGCAGGGCACCCCCTCTCTCTGGACTCAGTTCAGTGTTGGAAAAAGTGAGGGAGGGGGCGACTCGTATGCTTCCCTCCACTCTGGTGATTATTTGCTCATGTGGGAGATCCCTGGTTTTCCACTGGCATTTTTAAAAAACCAGGGTATTTCATGCAAAATGGGAAAATCTATAGGTCGTCTGTGTGAAACGTAAAGAATAATTATAAACACTCCTGGGATCAGGACCCCAGTCTGGGAGGGCGCACGCCTCCCTGCGAGCCTTCTGCAGGCCCTGCCCCGACGGCAGCCGCGGTCCTGATCTGACAGCAGGCACCTCCTCCCTCTCTTCGCACTTGCATCACCCTATACACCCGAGCAGCGTTTGATCTGGCTTAGGTTTGGATTTTGTGTGATACACTGTAAAAGGCAAAGGATTCATACGATCTGAAGAGAAGCCAGAGTATACACAAGGTGCTGGAGAAAAGAAAGAGCCTTTCTTTCTCTTAAAATCTGTGTACACGACTATCGTTCCCCAGGACTACGGCGTCCCGGGCCCGGCCGGAGTGCAGAATGGACGCCCTGGCTGGGGGCCTGCTGCTCCTCGCCCCCCGCTTCACTGTGGCCCTCACCCCGCTGTGATGATCCTCAAGGTGGCCTCTGCTTTTCTTTCTTTCTTTTTTTTTAAATGTAATCCTCACCATCTTCAAAAACTCTTTTCAAATTCAAATTTGCTTAGATTTTTAAAATTATGAATCAACGTTGAATTTTATCCAGTTGCTCTCCCGGCATCAGACTCCCCGCTCACACTCACTCAGTTACTAATGTAACTCTGACCTGTGACCTCCCTTCCTCTCACTGCTCTGGTTGTTTTGTTCTGATGCACAGCTCAGCTTGTGGGGTCTTTGTTCCACAACCAGGGATTGAACCCAGGCCTGTGGCAGTAAAGACACCAAGCCGTAATCTCTGGACCGTCAGGGAATTTCTCCCACTGTTCCCACCAGGTTTTGCTACTCCCATGAAGAGAGTAGGGATTGTTGGCCTTCCCCTATTATCTGAAAGAGCTCGTATAACATTTTATCTTCCGTCTCTTTCACCTTGGGTGGAAGTTGCCAATAAAGCCATCTGCGCTCAGGGTTTTATTTGGGGGAAGACTTTTTTCATTCATGTTCTCAAAAATTCATTTTTTTCTAAGTCAGTTTTCTCACTGCAGTGAGAACAGCACCCCCAGAGAGTAGCCCCCGCTCCCCACGACGAGAGAAAGGCCAGTGCAGCCACAGAGTCGCCGCCCAGCCACGAGTGGACAAACACACACTGCGACTCAACACTCGCGCACCGTCACCTTCACAGCGCACTAGTCACAATAACCGAGACACGGAGACAGCCTGAGCGCCGGTGGCAGCCGGTGGAGGCGCGGTGCGCGTGCGGGGCGACAGCGTGCCGCGTGCGTGTGCCGAGCCCCTCCAGGCCCCTCGCCCGTGGGGTCCTCCAGGCCAGAATACCGCGTGGGTGCCGTGCCCTCCTCCAGGGCATCCTCCCAGCCCAGGGGTCAAACCTGCGGCTCCTGTGTTGGCAGGTGGATTCTTTACCACTAGCGCCCCCTGGGAAGGCCTCCTGGACTGATACTCAGCCAAAAATGATAATAATAAAGAAATAGTGCCGTTTGCAACAGTGTGGATGAAACCAGAGATGATCATACGGAGTGAAGGAAGTCAGAGAAAAACACACGTTATATGACGTCACTTACAGGCGGAATCTAAGCAAACGAACTTAGGTGTGAAGCGGCAACAGACTCGCAGGGAACTTGAGAAGAGACCTGCGGTGGCCGGGGAGGAGGGGTGGGGGCAGATGGTCGGGAGTCTGCAGTCCGCGATTCAAACTAGTGCATATCATGTGCGTTACTCAATCACTTTGCTGTACACCGGAAACTAACACAATATTGTAAATCAACTCATTTCAATAAAATTGAAAACCAAAGTCAAACCTAGAAGTTACATTTGCACATTAAAGAAATTGCGGAATTTGCTAATGTATTTTTACAGGATTGTGGGGAATATGTGTGGAAATGTAATCTAAGGGTATTAGGTCATGGTGGGAGCAATATAACTTTAACAAAAAACTTTCATTTATGCTATTTTTAAAAATTTATTGAAGTATAGTTGACTTACAAAGCTGTGTTAGTTCAGGTGTACAGAAAAGTGAATCAGTTTTCTATATATATATAAGTCTTTTAAATTTGACATAGTTTTAGACTTACTGAAAATTGCACTAATATCACAAAAAAATTGCTGCATAGACTCCCCACATGTTAATATTTTACCACTTTGCTTTCTCTCTCTCCATTCACATGCGTACGTGCACATATATGAGTTACTTCTGAACCATTTGAGAGTAATTTCTAAGCATCAGCCCTCCACCCCAATACTTTAGCGTGTATTTCCTGAAAACAAACACAGGCTCTCACATAACCTCAGTGTAACTATCAAACGCAGGGGTTCCACGCGGAAATGCTACTTGCTATTCCAGTTCCGCACTCTCCCAGAAATGCTCTTCGGGGAGCAGGCCCGGGCCCTGAGCGGCAGTCGCTGCTCTTCAGCCTCCTTTGCTGGCACAGTCCCTCAGCCTCCGGCTTTCATGACCTTGAGAGAGAGCTGGCAGCTAGTCTGCGGAGACGTCCCTCGGTGTGGGACACTCTCTCGCAGTCAGATTCCAGTGTGAACCCCGGGCGAGCGCTCAGTGGATTCGGCTGTGAACCCGGGCCAGCGTGCAGCAGGGATGAGCCGTGCTCTTCTCGGCTCTCCTCTTCCGAGGCGCTTGGTTTGATGTGTTACACCCACCGCGGGTGTGACTTCCATTTTCGTTTGGGTTGATCTGGCGTCTGCCTGCTTTCTGCTGTAGGTGCTCTCTTTCCCCTTGGTTATTACTAAGTATCCGCGAGCAGAGACGTTGAAACTACTTATCTACCCTACAACTGCCATTTTTCAGCAGACTGTCAGCTTCCAGCCCTTTTAAAAATACGTTTGCTAAACTGGGCCTAATTTCCCAACATGGATTTGCTTGCTCATGAATAAGCAGAATTCCCTGGGCTAGCCAGAGCAATCTGAGTGGGACTCAGTGTCTGGTCTTTTGGCTTAAGCAAAATCCAAACTCAGCGTGGAATGAAGTTGAGATGAGAGCAATTCCTTTAGGAGCCGGGCGTGTTGGATGGACTTAGCACGTGCAGACACTGGTGAGACAAACGCCTGACCTTGGGGGAAGCCAGGCAGGTAGGGACTGTTCTCTGCAGGTCAGCGAGGCAGGGGCTTCCTGACGCCAGGGGACAGTTTGGACCTTGCAGTGCAGAGGGCCCCCGCCAGCTCTTCCCCACCAAGTGGAGAATGGGCTGCAGTTCCCTCGGCCGGCAGAAGAGCTGGGTGGTCATTAGAGAGACGTGACCCACAGGAACCTTGGGGGGCAGTGAACGACACGTGGTTCCCAGGGCTGAAGTCGACAGGAAACCCACTGAGGGCCACCTCAATCCATGTAACTGAAGCAGCGAGCTGGGTCCTTAGTGAGCACAGCCAGCCCTGAGTCACTGTGTAGACGTCATGGCCCTCGCTCAGTGGTCAGGCCTGAATCAGCTCGCAGACCCAGAGCCCTAATTAACAAAAAGCTGGGCATTCCCAGGGAAGGACCCTGTGCTAGCCCCAGGGTGTTAAAAAAGCACAGCAGCAACCCTCCTCTCAGCCTTTCTGGAAAGACTGCAGCCACGTCCCCCCACTGAGCCCCGGGGAGAGGAAGACAGTCAGACCTTCAGGGAATCACTGCACGCTGACCCTAGCCAACACCAGCCCTCACCAGAGAGGCCCCACCAGAAACCAGCCCTGCGGGCACCGTGACCTCGGGCTTCCAGGCTCCTGCGCTGTGAGGAAACACGTTCCTGCTGTTTAAGACCCTGTCTGTGGGCAGTAGCCCCAGCAGCCTAACCTGAGTGTGCCCTCAAGCTCGCCTGAGGCCCAGGTGAGCTGCAGGCGCGGCGGCTGCCCCCGGAGGCGCCCTCCCCCGCCCTCCGCCTGCACCTCTGGATTCGTGCTGGCGCTGCTGGTGGCTCAGTCGCTGAATTGTGTCCGACTCTGGGGACCTCATGGACTGTATCCTGCCAGGCGCTTCTGTCCGTGGGATTTTCGAGGCAAGAATACTGGAGTGGGTGGCCATTCCCTTCTTCAGGGGGTAGTCCCCACTCAGGGATCGAACCCAGGTCTCCTGCACTGCTGGCAGATTCTTTACTGACTGAGCCCCTGGTTTTATGGGGATTTCCCTAAAACAGCCTGCTGACCCATGAAAACAGAGTCTGCCATAATCACGCTGAGCTGGCACTGGCTGGAAAAGGACTGATGGCGTCCCAGCCGGGCTCGACTGGCCCCAGTGGCGGCAGGGACGGGAGGTTTACCCAGCGGGCCACTTTAGAGCAGTTGATTTGGTTATGTCCCCTGCTTTTCCTTGGGGGCGGGGGCAGAGCTGACTGAGATATTTCTCTACACTGATGGTCAGGGACTGAAGGAATGGGCTTGGGGGGTCAGGGTTAAGGAGGTCTGGGGAAGAAGTACGGGAACAGATGGACTTCAGGCATCCCACAGGCATCTCAGTCAGTGGATGTCCTGCCGCGCAGGATGTGCTGGACAGTCAGGTGGAGAAGAGGGTCCTTCCTGCCCGTGTCGGCCAGCTGCCTTGTCCAGCCAGCCCACTCTTTGCACAAAAGCCCATGAAGGCACAGGCGCAGACGGTCCGCGGGCTCCCAGCCGGGGTCTCCCCGCCAAGGCCAGTCTGGCTACAGCTGCCACCCAGCGCAGTCTACGGATGGCGAGACGGACACGGAGCAATGGGGGTGTGGGGTCCCACGCTGGGGCTCCAGCCAGCTGCACCCCGTGGGGCCTCCCTGTGTGCGTGTGTGTATGTGTGTGTGTGTGTGTAAGTCACTCAGTCGTGTCCGACTCTCTATGACCCCACAGACGGCAGCCCACCAGGCTCCTCTGTCCATGGGATTCTCCAGGAGAGGATACTGGAGTGGGT
>SJYF01000688.1:1104150-1120087 GCA_006410515.1 Procapra przewalskii
GACGTGTTCTCAGCTGGCAGCCGATAAACCGCACCGGCGGTCCTGTGCCCAGAAAGCACGGCCGGGACACCACGGGAGAGGCCCCGTCTCCGGCACACTTTAGGGCCCGCATTCGCCGTCTGAGCTCCGGACGCTGGCATCAGCAGGTTGTATGTCCTGGCATCCGGGGAAGGAACGCGTCCCCCCAGGGAGCTTTCCCCTGTACACAGGTTTCGGTAAACACGACTCACTCTTACTTTCTGCCACGTTTGGTAACTGTGCTTTCTCCAGCACCTCTAAGAAGTGGGGGTGAGGCCGCTCCCCGCTCTGCAGAGGGGCCCGGGAGGATGGAGCTGCGGCTGCGGGGGTCCTGGCGCCAGGGGGCCCCAGAGGCGCGGCCTAACCGTGGATTTGGGGATCCGAGCCCGGAGCCAGGGCTCATTTGCTCCTCGCGAGGCTCCAAAAACCACTTCTCCCTCCAAGCGGAGACAGGCAGCATTTGGAGACGGGCTGCCGAGAGTTAACGGTTAAACATACAAGTGCAGCCATCCCGTGCGGCTGTTCTCCGACTGAAGTGCGGGTGAGCGATTCCCCGATCGTCCCCAAGAACCCGCGCGCCTGGCTGCGGCGTGCGTGCGGCACGGAGCCCTCCCCGCCGCAGCCGGGTTATTTTCGGCCACGAGGTCTCCCGATCTTAACAGGCCGCAGACCCGCCCCTGAAAGGACCCGGAGGGGCAGAAAAGGAGGCGAGGAGGTGCGGCAGGGGTGTGGCGGGCCCGCGCGCCGGGGCGGGGAGGGCGGGGAGCGCCGGGGTTTGGGGCGCCCGCCCGCGGTGACGCGCCCCCCGCCCGCCGCAGCGCCACTGCAATGTCTGAGCCGGGCCGTCGGATGCCGCCGCCCGGAGCCCCGGAGCCGCCGGCCCGCGGGGAGCCCCGGTGAGCAGCCCCTGCCGACCCCGGCCCTGCGCGCCGCCGCGACCCTGCCAGGCCTCCGCGCTGCGCCCTCGCCTGGCACCGTGAGTCCCCCGCGCCCTGCGCGGCAGGGTGGCTGCGTGGTGGCGGGCGGCAGCGCACGCTCGTCCCCGCCCGCGGCCGGGAGACGGCCCGAAGGTGGACCAGAGCTGGGATGGGAGTGGTCTGCAGGTGGCCGTAAGGTGGCCCAGGATTGGTCGGGGGTGGCCTTGGGGTGACCCAGAGGGGCTCCAGGGGTGGCCCGAAGTTGGCAAGGTGGCGGGGTGACATCCTGCGGGCCGGGGTCCTGCGCCCCCGAGGCGCCCACGCCGGGGGCAGGGGTCCTTTCTGCGTCTCCAGGCGCCCCCGCGGGCCCTCGGCCAGCGCTCTGGGCCGTGCTTGTTTCCTGAGAGCAGGCGGCGCGCGGCGGCAGGCGCACAGGCCCCACTGCGCCACGGCCTCGGGGCCCGGTGGGAGCGCGTTCCTGCGTCGCCCGCCTCGGGAAGGCGCGGCCCCGGCGGTTTTTTTTTTTTTTGCTGTCCAGTTTTTAACCTCTTGCGTCCCGTTTCCGGGGTGGCGACGCCGCTGTCGGATGCTCACAGAATCGGAAGCTACGGAACGAAGGGTTTGATTGGTTGTCAGGAGCCAGAGAGGAGGCGCCGGCCTCCAGTTTTCCTAGGAAAACCTGCCCCTCCCTTTGACCTCGCGTCGTGGGAGAAGCGAATCCGCTTCTCTGTAGCTCCTTCCTGCTGCGCCTCTTGGGTTCTGGTCCATTTTCCTCTTCCTGCGCTGCCTGAGCGCCTGGGAGCGTCTCTACCGGTTGCTGTCTGCAGGCCCGGGTGACGCCGCAGGTCCTGGCTCTGAGCTGCAGGACAGCGGGAATGGGAAGTGCCACTCGACCTCCAGCCGCCGGGGAGCAGGGCTGTCGGGGCTGGGAGGACAGCCGCCCACCTGGGTGGAGGACCGCCGCCCACCTGGGGAGGGGGGGGAAGGGTGCCTGGCAGGGTATCTGCTCGGCTCAGAGTGGAGTAAACACAGGGGCTTGGGACCCTCCCAGCCCTTTGCGCATCTCTGAAAGCTGATTTGTGTCCCTGAATTAAGACTCGATTTGGCAACTGTTAATACCTGCAGTATTTCCCCCACGGTTATGGCAGATAGACCTTCTTGAATTAAGGAGCAACATTTCTCCTTTGTATTAAGGAGTGTTTCCCGTGTAGCTCAAACGGTGGAGAATCTGCCTACAATGTGGGAGACCTGGATTCCATCTCTGGGAGGGGGAAGATCCCCTGGAGAAGGGCACGGCAACCCACTCCAGTATTCTTGCCTGGAGAATCCCATGGACAGAGGAGCCTGGTGGGCTGTATGGTCCCTGGGGTCGCAAAGAGTCAGACGCGACTGAGTGACTGACACTTTCCTTCTCCAGAATACCTCACCAGAAGGCTGGTGCGCCTTCAGGAGGCAGTTGGTGGCATCACCATCAGCAAGTCTCCGGGCCTGGGATCTCGGAACCCTATGTTTGCATTCATGATACTTGCAAGGTCTGGGCAACTGTGAATGTGGCGCAACCATAAAAACTGTCACAAGAAAGAAAAACGTGAGAAAGAGGGACACCACGCTAAAGATGCCACTCACCGCACCGCCCCTGCTGCGCGCCAGGCGCTGCCGGCTCCTCTTCCTGCGCACAGGTGTCACCCTGAGAGGAGGGCGCTGCAGGGCCCAGGAGAGGCCCGGCGGAGGGCCGGGGCGTGTGGCCAAGGAGCCAGGCTCAGAGCACGTCCTCAGGAGCTGGAACGTGCAGGACTGTCTCACAGTGAACCTTCCGGAAGCGGGGGGCCTGAGCTCGGGGCACGGGAGGCCCTTGTCCAAGTCACAGATGAGCAGCGTGCCCCGCATCGCTCAGGCACAGTCCAGAGTCGGGACCTCCGCCTGGGCCTCCACCCTCCCCCGGCCTGCGCCCTCCCCTCTGCCCTGCCCGGCCCGGGGCTCTGAAGACCCCCTCTCCCAGCAGAGCTGCCTGGCCTGCACGCTCCCCCTGCCCTGTGGCAGGGCCCTGGGCCTGGACCCTTCCTATCAGGGCTCGGTCAGCTGTGAGCTGGACTTAGCCCCAGTACCATGCTGTCCCAGGCATAGTCCAGGGCAAAGGTGTGAGGGCTTGTCCTTAAGGCCCAGCCAGCATTTCCTGTTGAGGGTGACCTGCCTGTGGCTGACTTCAGTGATGGGGTCAAGCCTCCTGGCCCACTGGCCCCTGGAATAGGCATCTTCAGGCCGTCACACGGGTGTGCTCCGTGCAAGCTGCCTGGCGCTCCCTCCGTGGCGCTGGGGGGTCAGGTCGGCCAGGTCCCCTACGGCAGTGTCCAGCTAAGACCCCGCAGGCCAGGACCTCCCTTACTGGCCTCCTCCGAGACTCAGATGAGCACTGGGTCCCCCTCAGCTCCTGCAGATCTCGGGGCCCCTCTGTGCAAGTCTCCCCATGTGCAGTGGGCCCCTCCCACGTCTTCACAGGTATACCAGGTGAACGCTTGGACCCCCTTGGCTCCCCCCTCCCTGATTAGAAAGGAAATTCTGAAATCAGAGATAAGGATGATCAAGATAATCAATACTGCTCTCGGTTAACACGTGCGCAGTTAACTCCTGCTCGCTCACAGTACCACTGTGAACTGAACTACATCCCCTCAGGTTCATAGTTGAAGCCTTGCCCCCTAAGGTGATGACCTGTGGAGATGGGGTCTTTGGGAGGTGATTAGGGGCGGGTGAGGTTGGGGAACTTTCTGCCTGGCTCTGCCTTGCAAGGGTTCGGAGATGCAGCTGAGCAGAGCTCACCCCTTCTCTGAGGAGCCTCCTTTGGTGTACATGTTTCAGATATTTTTTTTCAAGTTTTACATGTAACTAATTTTGGACTTACCGAAAAGTGCCCCCAAAGCACCCAGTTCTTCAGGTTCCCCTGGCATTAGCATCTTCGTGTGGTTTGTGCTCAGAACCGGGACAGTCACTGGCACTCCTGTGCGGTTCACCGGGGGACAGGCCTCCTCACGCAGACCCAGCTCCCCACTGACCCCCCTTTTCTGTCCTGAGGTCTACACAGGACCCCCCCCCCACCGTCCCTGCCGACCCCGTGCTGTCGCCTGGGTCTCCTGCAGTCTGTGACCCTCCGGAGCCTTGTCTCTTATGAAGCTGATACTTTTATGAACTGGGTGCCGACTAGTCACTTTGTAAAGTGAAAGTGCCTCAGTCCTGTCTGACTCTGCAACCTCATGGGCCGTAGCCCGCCAGCCTCCTCCGTCCATGGGGCTCTCCAGGCAAGAGTACTGGAGTGGGTTGCCATGCCCTTCTCCAGTGGATCTTCCCAACCCAGGGATTGAACCGGGGTCTCCTGCGTGGCGGGCAGACTCTTCACCGTCGGAGCCACCGCGCTCCTCGATGTAAGTTTCCCTGCTCCTTCTCCGGATGGGAGTGTGATGTGCTTTTTTAGCCACACACCTCCCGCTGCACCCTCCACCCTCAGCCCTCCGGTGCCCACGCGCCTGGCTTCACGGACGCGTCTGGAGGTCGCTGTGTCCTCTCGGCTAGTCGAGCTGCCACGCCGGTTTCCTTTCTTGGTTGGTGCCCACCTTGGGGAGATGCTCTGAGATGCGCAGACCCGACCCCCGGGTCCTGACTCACCAGCGCAGCACCGCACGTCCTGCGTCTGAGCTGCGGCCGTGCTGTTTGCTGCTGGGCCCACGGGCCCCGCTTCCCTTTCTCCTCGCCGGTGGGATTCTCCTCGGGGGAAGCCTTGTCCTCTCCTTGTCCGTTTACCTGTAGCCCGCCATTTGTCTGTCCCCATCTGCGGGCACGCAGGGATGGCTCTGCTCTGTGGGTTAGGATCCAGGCAGTCCAGCCCTGGCTTCATGGGCAGCCTCAGGCTGCTGCTGGGCTCCCAACAGCCCCGTCTTTTTCTTCCTTTTTTTAAAGTTACATTTTTTTTCCCTCTCATTTCTCTCTTGCTTCCTGGAAGGACAAGATGGTCTCGGCTCGCCTAGCTCCAGAGTCTTGGTTCATGGTTTCTTTCATTGAGGTTTTGTGTGTGTGGTGTTTTAACTTTTCAAAAAATGTTTTCCACTGTTTCTTTGTTTCTGCGTTGGTTTTCCCTGACACTGGTCACATTCGACTCCGTTCTCTCTGCCTGGAGGCCTTGAGGATTTTGTCTCTGGCTTTGAAGTGTAGCAGTTTTGCTGGAAATGTTTCAAAGCTGACTGGTGCGGGTTTATCTTTCTAGGCACACACCGCCCGCTTTGAGATGCATAGGTTCCAGGTCTGTTTCTTTGCCTGGATGCCTAGGTTTCAGGTCTGTTTCCGTGCGAGGTTTCAGGTCTGTTTCCGTGCGTGGAAAGTTTCCCTGGATTTCAGCTCGTGCGTGGAAAGTTTCCCTGGATTTCAGCTCTCAGTATTGGCTCCATGCCATGGCCTTCCCCTTCTTCTTTCCCGTGTTTTGTTTCGTCTGCGCCAGGCAGCTTGTGAGGTCTCAGCTCCCAGGCAGGGGCTGAATCCGCACCTCCGCAGTAAAAGCGTGGAGCCCTAACCCTTGGACGCCCAGGGAATTCCCAGCTTTCTTAAGTGGGCCTTTGATGAGCAGGAGTTTCACGTTTGGTAAAGTGTGACTGATCAGGTATGTTGTGTATGTGTGTATGCTGTGTATGTGTGTGTGTGGTTATTTCTTTTTGTGTCTTTTCTAAGAGACTTGCCGGCCCCCACGTCCAAGCGTTTTTCCTGCACAATCTCGCGGCACCCTTCTGACCGGCCCCTGTGGTCCTGGGCCGTCTCCTCCGGCTCTGGTCTGAGGGGCTCACCTGGCCCGTGTGTTGCAGAGGCTGGAATCACCACTCTCCCTGGGCGTGTCCGGTCTTTTCGGCGAAATGTCTAAGACCCCAGGCAGGTGGGTGCAGGGGAGCGCGTGACTTCTGCGTTGGTGTCGACTTCCCAGATAGCCAGAGGACAAGACTAGAAATGATTTTAAGATAAAATGTATCATGGTTTTATACTGAAATTTTTAATTCAAATTTAAAACTGCAGATAATTCTTTATTTTTCCATCTCCTTTCTCTTCAGCTGAGATTCTTGGCTCCTAATGACTTGCGTAAGATTACTTCTTCACTTTGTTCTCCTTGTTTCAAAATAATATCAATGTGTCAAAACGCTCTGGTGGTTTAAAAAAGGCTGATTTCTTAGCTCGCCTTTTTGTCTTTAATTCACCGAGTTCATTAGTTTCACTTTGCTTTCACTTTTCAGGACTGGCTTAGCTTTCCCTTCACGCTGACTTAATTTTGTGTTAGTTCTGTGCTAAATACGTGGAGCTGTGAGCTGGTCTGCTCCGAGCAGACCAACTCCAGGTTTGTCTCTGGAGCCGCCTTCTCTCTCCTCTGCTGGTGATCATCTTTTCGGCGGCACCGGGCCTTTGCCACCGCATGCAGGCCTTCTCTAGTTACGGCGGATGGGGCTGCTCACCGCGGTCACTCCTCTTGGGGAACACCGGCTCTCGGGCTTCAGCTCAGCCACTGAGATGCACGGGCTTAACTGACCCGGAGCACGTGGCATCATCCTCCCAGGCCAGGGGCCAAGCCCGTGCCCCCGACATCGGCAGGCCGATTCTTAACCAGCAGAGCGCCGGGGTGCTCTAGAGTCGTCTTTAGCGAGTGTTTCCACTCGGCCATCACACAGCCGTGCCTGCGGGCTTCTGCCTCCCCGTCCTGTTTCGGGGGAGAAGTGACCCACTGGGCCCGGCTGTGCCGTCGCTGTGCCCAGTCTGTGCCAGATCTCGGCGACAGTGGGTGCGGAACTTGCCTGATCCTGCTCTCCGCTATGCTGCCCTCCCCAAGGGGCGGGGTCTTACCTCGTCACTGAGCTCTCAGTCCCCGAACATCTGGGGGGTTTCCTGTGCTTTGCTGCTAGAAACAGTTCTTCTGTGACTATCCCTGTGCGCACATGGCTTTCATACATTTTTGAGGATAGATATCTTAACGAGATTCTTAGAAGTGGAATTTCTAGGCCAAAAGTAAAATGACTGTGTAACATGACTTTAGCTGTTTGTTGCCAAAACCCCCTCCCCAGGAGTCCCACCGTCATGTGGCATCCTACCAGTCTGGCTCTCACAGCCTCGAAACAGACAGTGCCGTCACACTTCTGGGGGCTTGCCAGGTGGGGGAAGTGGTGATGTCAGTGTATTTCCTTTGCATTTCTCTCACCATGAGTGAAGTTGAGCATCTTTTCATGCATTTAAAGGCTATTTGCATTTCATTTTATGTGAGCAGTTTATTCAAAGCTCTTGCCTATTTTTTCCATTTTTTTCCCCCCTCTGGGCCTGTTTGGATTTTTCTTCTCAATTTTCTGAAGTTCCTTATACATTAGCTTTTGGCCTATGATATAAGGTGCATGTACAGGCTTCCCAGGTGGCTCAGTGGTAAAAGACGCTGCCTGCCGATGCAGGGGATGCGGGCGATGCGGGCGATGCGGGCTCGATCCCTGGGTGGGAGGGTCCCCTGGAGGAGGGCATGGCACCCACTGCACTGTTCTTGCCTGGAGAATCCCAAGGACAGAGGGGCCTGGCGGGCTGCCGTCCACGGGGTCGCAGCGTCGGACACGCCTGAGCACCCGGGCACACAGGTGCGTGCATCTCGCCTGTTCTGCGCTGATCGCTGAGCTCTGCTTAAGGCCAGTCTCTCCTTCCTTGTCGCTGTTTTTCTCGTGTGAACTGCAAACGTGGTTACCCTCTGGTTCAGGCTGGCTGTCCCACCAAGCCTCCGCCCCAGGGGGCCCACTCTGTCTCGGGGTTCACACTCGCTGGTCTCCGAGTCCCCAGTCCTGTCTCTGTCCCACCCTCACTGGCTCCTGTGCTGTTTCTTAGGGGGTGGTGGTGGTTTGGAGATAAGGGCAGTGGATTGAAGCTGAGTCTGGGCCCCGTACGGGGCCAGACTTTGATGCTATGAGGCGCTGGGCTGGGTGTTGGGAAGCCAGCAGCCTCTGCAGAGTCCTCTTGGCAGGCTCACTCCGGGGGTGCCCACCCTGAAGCACAGCCACCTCATGGGTTGCAGCTGAGGGACCCTGCACTCTCATCCCCTGCCCAAAGCAGACCCCTCAGAACCTAGGCAGTGGGAGCTGGTGGCTGGCGGGGGTGCAGCCGCTCCAGACACTGCCGGGGGCAGGAATGACCCCCACCCCTGCTCAGCTTTGCCCACGTTCCTGACCACGTGGCCCCAGGGAAGTAAGAAGGCTGTCCTAAACCAGGGCGTGTTCAGGCACCTTGTCAGGCAACGTGAAGAGACGTTGCTCAGTCATGTCCAACTCTTTGCGATCCTATGGACTATAGTCCACCAGGCTCCTCTGCCCATAGAATTTTCCAGACCAGAATACTGGAGTGGGTTGCCATTGTCCTTCTCCAGGGCATCTTCCCAACCCGGGGATCGAACCCAGGTCTCCTGCATGGCAGGCAGATGCTTTACCCTCTGAGCTACCGGGGAGTCCTTGTCAAGGCAATAGTAGTGACCGCAAGAGAGGCAGCGCTTTGTCGTCTTTTCGGGGAAGATGTTGATTGTTTTACTTTTCTGGCCGCTACATTTTGTGTTGAGAGGAGATTTGAGGAGCTTCAAAAATGATGATGTCGTCACTGCCACTTTGCCTCAGCTCAGAAGTGGGTCTCTTCATTTCCACTTAACAGCACTGTTGATGCGTTTGCACTGAAATCCCTTTTATTTCCATGTTCTATTTGCACGTCTTTTGCTCCTTTCTTGCCTTCATTTGCACTGGCCGGGTTTTCCCCGTCTTCTCTTTAAACCTTTTATATTCTGATTTCTGTTATTTTCATGCATGCACGCTCAGTCATGTCTGACTCTCTGTGACCCCGTGGACTGTAGCCCGCCAGGCTCCCCCGTCCATGGGACTCTCCAGGCAAGAATACTGGAGTGCGTTGCCATCTCTCTCTCCAGGGGATCTTCCCAACCAGGGGATCAAACCCGGGTCTCCCGCGCTGGGAGGCAGGTTTTTTGCCGCTCCGTCACTGGGGAGGTCTAGCAGCGCCGCTACCTTACCAAGGTTGCAGTGAGCCAGAACCTCCTCCCAGATCACACAGGGCCCGGAACACTTACTGCACCCCGGTTTCTCCCTCTGGCAGCTCTGATGTTTTGTTGTCTGGCATTTAGCTTTTATATATATATATATATATATATATATATATACACATTTATTTATTTTAATTGGAGGGTAATTGCTTTACAATACTGTGTTGGTTTTGCCGTGCATCAGCTGGCGTTTAGCTTTTGCCTGTCTGCTTCGCGGCAGCCCCGGAGACCGTCCTCAGCTTCGGCGGCTCCTCGGGCACTTAGCGCTTTGCTGCCTTCCTGTCCTCCTGGCCTCTCGAAGGTCCATCTGGGACCAGGCGCCTGAGGCTAGTCCTTTCCTTTCCTCTCTTCAGTGTTGGCATCCACTCTCAATTTCTCTTTTCTTTTCTTTTTTTTTTTTTTGGTATGAAAATTTTTTTCTTTCAAGAATGAGTGCGAAAGGGCTTCCCTGGCAGTCCAGTGTTTAAGCCTCTGTGATTCTGGTGCACGAGGCCTGGGTTTGATCCCTGGCTGGGGAGCTGACGTCCACATGCTGTGCAGCACAGCCAAAACAATTTTTTTTAAAAAAAGAAGAATGGGGATGAAGTATGTTTTTACTGGGGATAGAATTCCTGTTTGGCAGGTTTTTTTAAGCACATTTACTCCTTTATCCCCCTGTGCGTGGCTTCTGCTGTTCTGATGAGAAGTTGGTCAATTGTCTGTCTTTCCTTTGAACAGAAGCTTTTTTCCTCTGGCAGATTTCATTATTTTCTCTTTGTTTCTTTTTTCCTCAAGTTTCATCGGGACATGTCTGGATCTCTTTGGATTGTTGTCTTTCATCAGTTTCAGAGCCTTCTCAGTCACATCTGCGCAGATTCTGCGTCCGAGATTTCCCCTCCCTTCTCCTCCCGAGAGCCCTTCTGCCCCGTCTCTGCCCCTCTCACCTCTGCGATCTGCCAGCTCTGTGCTCACTTCTGGCTCGTCTTCCATCGCCCGTTCATTCCTGCGCCATCAGGCCTCCATCGGGCTTAAAGTTCAGCTTTATGCCTGTTTTCTGAGAGTGCTGTCTGTTTTATTCGGGTTTGGGACCTCATGTCTCATTGTTTTATACTCCATGCAGTTGTTTTCAAGGTTCTTATTTCTTTTAAAAAAAGCAAAAATAGAACCGTGGAATTCCCTGGCAGTCCAGTGGTTAGGACTCAGCGCTCTCACTGCCACAGGCTGGGTTCAGTCCCTGGTCAGGGACTGAGATCCTGCATGATGGGGCCAAAAAAAAAAAAAGAAGAAGAAGAAGAACGAGACTTCAGTGGGGGCAGGGTGTCTGGGGACTCTGTTCTGCTCGGTTGTGCTGTGAACCCAAAGCTGCTCCAAAATTGAAATCTATCTGAAAGGCAGAAAGAGCGGGTGCTCTGTGATCAGAGCTGTTGATTCTGAGTCTGAAGGTGCTGCGGGTCTCTTGCCCCTCTTCAAGCTCGGCTCTTGCTCACCTGCCCCTGGCCTCCCTGGCGTCGCGAGCTGCGCGTTCGTCACTGTCCCTGAGGCCTCAGGTCAGCAAGCCCTTCTCAGAGGGACTGCTTGCCCGCCCGGACGCCCTTGCCGCCCGGACGCCCTTGCCGCTGGCCACGTGTCCTGCGAGGCCTCTGCTGTCCGGGGTCCTCAGAGCGGGTGTTCTGCTGCAGCTGCTGCTCCGTCCACGGCAGACCCTCTGAGCCCCGTGGACTGCAATGGGGGCGGTGGGGGTGAGCATGGTTCTCGAGTGGCCCCCGACGGTTAGCCCTTTGGCCCTCTCTTAGCCCTGGGAGGGTATCCAGGGAGAACCCCCCCCACCCCCGGGCCTAGAGCAGGTCCATTCTCCTTCTCCTCCCAGAAGCTGTTGGCTGTAGGTGAAAGCTGCCTTGGTCTTTCCACAATGCATTGTCTCTCTGTCCAGACGGGCCCTGGAATTTGGCCTCTCAGGATCTTTGTTGCCTCTAGATGGGAAGTGAGTGAGTTCTCACCTAGCCAGCCCACCGTTGCCTGGAAAAGGCTCGGCCGCCCTCTCCTGCCCCCGTGGAGTGCTGCAGTTTGGAGGTGATGGTTTCTGTCTAGGCTGGAGCCATGAACAGAAGCTGGCTGTGGAGTGGGGCTCAAGCTTGAGGTCGCGTTGTCACGGCTTCAAGGCCACACTTGAAACGACCTTGGGTGGACCAGGAGCCCGCGCCCTGTGAGCTTGGAAAGGGTGTGGTGTGTGCGCCCTGAAACAGCTCTTCACCCCACGCCAGCACTGCGTCGGCCACGGCTTGGAGAGACCAGCAGGGCTTCTGGGGAGAGTCCAGGTAATGTGAGGGGTGTGCCCGGGAGGGGCTGTCCAGCAAGAGCTTCAGAAAGGGGGGTGACTGTGTGAGAGCCATCAGGGAGCTTCCCACGTGGACAAGCTCAGCGAGCAGCTTCTGGGTTCATGTTCCTGCCCGCCCAGAGCTTAGGGCGCTGGCGGACACAGGGTGGAGAGCTGTCGGGCTGACTGGGCGGGCAGGCGGGGCATGGGCGAGTCCAGACAGAGCCACCGCGGGCCGACGTGCAAAGCCAGGTGTGAGTCAGGGACCAGCGGCGCTGACGGCAGCATCCACTCGGGTGGGGTCAGCTCGCCCCTGGGCGTGGTCAGGGAGTGAGTTTGGGAAGAGGTGGAAGAGCTCAGCACCACGGACAGCACCCTCTCCCTCTGGCTCCAAACCAGGCCCTCCAGAGTCCTGGACCCCTACCTTCACTGAGGACGGCAGGCAAGCCCTCCGCCTGGGTTGCAGGGCGGCAGCTGCTTTGGGCCACCTTGAGGCAGACTGCTTGGAACCGTGGCCGTCTACTTCATCGGTTCTTCCTCCTGGAGCTAGAGCAGCAGGTGGGAAGGGCGGACTCTTCCCTGGGAGGGAGGCACACGATCTTGCTGCAGCAGGAATGCTGTGCTGGCGAGCACGTCCCCAGGACACCGTGGGGAGGTGACACAGCCGCTCGCACGTATGCGTGACTCGTCTTGAGAAGTACTGCTCAGAGCAGTTGGCTTGAGAAATGGCGTGAATCAATTAAAATCCAACATTTTTTTTTTCTTCCTGGCAACATTTGGGAAGACATTAAAGCAAAGCTTTGCCAAGAAGCCCGCAGGCTGTGATGAAGTCAGGTTTGGAAGGAGACGGAAGGATGTGTCAGCGCACCTGCCATCAGCAAGCTGGTGCACCGCTGGTGGGTCCCAGCCCTGAGGACCGGCCGCCTGAGTTTTAATTAATGCCTGCTCCAGCTTCACTGTCTCTCTCTCTCTCTCTTTTTTTTTTAATTCCATCTGCACTTGGGACCCTGGTCAGCAGGGGAAAACAAGCTGCATCTTGATTTTTTGCCCACCAGGTCTGCCCACCCTCTCGTTCCATGCAGTAAGAGAGAGGAGGGCCTTTTAAAAAACCTTGAAGGAACAGAGGGACTCTTTTCTAAAAGCAGCAGATAAAGTCAGAAATTAAAGTCTGGGGCTCCCCAGAAGGCTGAGTGGTAAAGAATCTGCCTGCCAGTGCAGGAGACACAGGTTCGATCTCTGGTCCAGGAAGATCCCGCGTGCTGTGGGGCAGCTAAGCCCATGCACCACGACTGTTGAGCTTTGGCTCCAAAACCCAGGAACTGCAGCCACTGAAGCCCGAGCGCCCGAGGCCCATGCTGCACAGCAAGAGAAGCCGCTCACCCGGCCGGAGGGCAAGCCCGCTCACCCCCACTAGAGAGTAACCCCCACTCACCCCGACTGGAGGGTAACCCTGCTCACCCCAGCTAGAGAAAAGCCTGCATAGCAAGGAAGACCCAGCATGGTCTAATTAAATAAATCAATACAATTCTACATATCTATTAAAAGAAATGAGAGTCTGCTGGTGGGTCTTCACCAGGAGCCACTCCTGGCCTGCCCGCTTCCTCGGCCACGTGTCTCCCGGAGCACCAACCTCATGGCCGATGCCCACAGCTGGACTAGAGCCCACTCTCGGACCCCAGGCTGATCCCTGACGCTCGCCGACGCAAGAGCAGATACTCCAGGTTGAAACCAACTGACTCCAAGGGTTCTGCTGCATGGCAGTTCCTGTAGGTGAAAATGCTCCGAATTGGGGGAAAATCCCTCCATGCAGCGTGTGTCACCCCTGGGCCTCGGCCCCTGAGCTGGGACCCCCAGCCCATGTGCAGCCAGGAGCTAGTGGGGGGCACCCAAGAGGGCACCACGTTTTCTTGGAGCTTCCGCCCTGGAGGAGACACCAGTTGAGCTTGGCAGGTGTGGAGGGGGCGCTGCTGGGAGGGGTCCACAGGCAGGAGCACCGGCCAGTGACCTGTTCCCATGCCTCCTTCGGGAAACCAGCTCCACTGAACTTTGTGTGAAACTGGATGCGTTTGAGCTGTGGTGCTGAAGAGGACTCTTGAGAGTTTCTTGGACTGCAAGGATATCCAACCAGTCCATTCTAAACGAAATCAGTCCTGGGTGTTCACTGAAAGGACTGATGCTTAAGCTGAAACTCCAATACTTTGGCCACCTCATGCGAAGAGCTGACTCATTGGAAAAGACTCTGATGCTGGGAGGGATTGGGGGCAGGAGGAGAAGGGAACGCAGAGGATGAGATGGCTGGATGGCATCACCGACTTGATGGATATGAGTTTGGGTGAACTCCGGGAGTTGGTGATGGACAGGGAGGCCTGGCCTGCTGCAGTTCATGGGGTTGCAAAGAGTCAGACACAACTGAGCGACTGAACTGAACTGTGGGTCTTCAGCAGAGCTGCCCACAGACAGAAGGTTTTCACAGACCAAGGTGGGGGTGGGTGAGAAGACAGGTGATGGCAGGAATGGACAGAAGCCCTTCCGTACCCAAGGACCTCTCCGCAGCTGTGACCAGGTGGCTCAGTGGGATAAACCTGCATCTTAGCATTGAGATGGTCAGTGCAGTTTTCTGAGGTGTTCTTTAGCATCTGTGGAGAGGGGACTGCAAGGAGATCCAACTAGTCCATCCTAAAGGAAATCAGTCCTGACTGTTCATTGGAAGGACTGATGCTGAAGCTGAGACTCCAATACTTTGGCCACTTGATGTGAAGAACTGACTCATTGGAAAAGACCCTGATGCTGGGAAAGGCTGAGCGGGAGAAGGGGACGACCGAGGACGAGATGGCGGGATGGCATCACTGACTCGATGGACGTGAGTCTGAGTGGACTCCGGGAGATGGTGATGGACAGGGAGGCCCGGCGTGCTGCTGCTCGTGGGCTCGCAGAGTCGGACACGCCTGGGCGGCTGAGCGGAGCCGCTCTGAGCGGTGCCTCGCGCATCGGTCTCTCCCGTATTCTCTCGGCCCTGAGTTTCGGTCTAGTGACCGTCTCCTCAGGGTCTGGATGTGGGGTCCGTGATTTGGGATGTAGTCTGTGGGCCAGGAAGCCCTTTCCTGCCAGAGCGGTTCAGGGGTGCCCGGGAAGCAGCCGTCCTGGGGCACCGGCGTGGCTGCGGGGGCCCCTCCCCCGCCCTGTGCGTGCGGAGTCCCGTGGCCTCTGCAGCGTTTGCCGGGGTCGCTCTCCGCGCGGAGCTCCTGTGTCCTCCCTGCCCTCTTCCCCACGTGGCCGGCTCTGGGGCCGGGTGCTGGGCGCCCACGGCGGGAACAAGGGCAGCTGTGTCCTGTGTTTCTAACCCCGTGGCAGGGGCGTCTGTCCAGTCCCCGCCTGGGACAACATCCACCTCACTGGCCCAGACTGAATGCGCCTATTCTTCGCCTTAGCTTCAGATGAAATGAGCCAATTAGCGCTGGGCACAGTGGGCTGTGTCCTTGGCAGACAGGCATGGGGGGGGTGGCCGCCCAGGGATGCCCCAGCAGAAGGACCCATGCTCCAGCCACTTGCAGGCAAGGTAGGGGCTCAGCCAGCTCCGTGCTAAACCCAGCATGTAAGAAACACCCACCCTCCCTGGATCGCAGGGCCTCAGGGCTGCTTGATGGGGAGTGTGGGCTTCAGACCCTCGTGAGAGTGGCAGGCGGGGGGGACACGGCCTGCCCGGCTGCAGACCGGGAGTGATTCCAGGTGCAGGGCTGCCCCCCGGGTGAGGAACCTGCTCGGCAGCTGTGGGTGGAAATGGAAAATGGGGGCCGAGGAATTAGCTTCTCTCTTTTTATTATTATTTGATATATAATCATGTTTTATTTCCAAATTATAAGATTGCGAGAGCAAGCTGGTTTTGTTTTTAATTGGAGGGTAATTGCTTTACGATGTTGCGTTAGTTTCTGTAGCGAGGTGTGAGTCAGCTGCACGTATACACGTCTCCTCCCCCCTGAGCCTCCCGCCCTCCCGCCTGCTCTCTCTCGCCCTTTTTTTAATTGGCTGCGTGGCATGTGGGGTCTTCGCTCCCCAACCAGGGACTGGCCCTGCGGTCCCTGCATTGGGAGCGGGAGTCTTAACCACTGGGCCACAGGGCCTCAATCCTGGCGTTGCAGCTGACAGTGCCTCTGCCACTAGCTGAGGCGCGTGGCTGTGTTGCCTGCACGGGGGCACAGGTGTGCCGGCCAGGCGTGCGGTGTGAGCGGCCTCGGGAGGGCGGAGGGTGCGAGGCCGAGTTCCCTCTGTTTCTCGGGGGAGGGCCCCACACGTGCCCAGGAATTGAAGCTCAGAGACGCGGGACCCACCAGGTGGAGCTGCGGAGGTGCTTCCAGGACCGTGCCCACCGCGGAGAGTGCTGGCCGCCCGGGGATGCCAGTGTGGGAAGGGGAACAGGACCGCAGGACACAGCGGGGCGGGACGCGGGCTGCTGGGAGGTTGCAGTTGGTCCTGACGGGAGGCCCACTCGGAAGCAGAGCTCTGGCCAGGATTCTGCCATGACCAGCTGCCCGGCCAGCTCGGGAGGCCCCCTCTGCAGCCCCGTATTCACAGGCCGGTGTCCTCGGTCTCAGGGTGCTTCTCCCCCCGGGCTCTTGGGGTGGGAACGGCTCA